>JAEQBH010005258.1:0-374828 GCA_016808115.1 Tetrastigma voinierianum | reverse complement strand
AACTAAGGATACAAATTTTGTTGATTAGGATCACCCTGCGTGGCACCCGAATCAAGCACACCCTTGATGGTGTATGTGATCCTCATTGACTGTAGGCATTGGGCTCTCTTTGAACCCATTTGTTGGCTCTGCCTTTTTAAGTGGGGGCTCCATCGATTCTTTGTACAAACTGATTTCGCACCCTGTTCAGCCCGGAGCACTAAGCCTTTCCAATCTGCACCGGTGTTTACGTCCCCTTTGCATAAGCTTCTATGAACACACAACAAGCGAAACCAACAAAAACAAGGCTACGAAAAAGTGGATGTTTAGTTAGGAATAAAAACAAAGAAAGATGCGTGTAAGAAGCGGGTGCCAGTTCTACCGATTTATATGGTGGGGCTTTTGAGTTGAAAGGAGAAAGGAAGAAGTGATAAATAAGAAAGGAATAGAGGAATTGCCAGGCTGTTTTGAGTGTGGATCTCACGAGTTTAAAAAAAAGAACTTTCTGTTAAAAAAAAAAAACTTTGGAAGAAAAAACATAAAGGCAGCGAAACAGTGGGACCAATGAAGTGGGCAGAGTGGAATCAACAAGGGTGTATCCTAGGGTTCCCTCTTTTGTGTCATAGCGAGGAACTAACTACTTGAGTATAGTGGTCTAGGGTCGAACTCAAGGATGGGTTTTCTTCATGAGAGAAGAGTTACAGTGGATTGAAAATGGTATTTTATCTTTGGATTTCAGGATTTGTGTAAAAACAGTGTGAGAGAATGGTTTAAAACTGGAAATAAATCAAAATAAAGTATAAAAGAACTCCTTGAAGTCTCAGGCCACTGGGTTAGGGTTCTAGGGCATCCAACATGTCCTCGGGTCTTTTTCCTTGCATTGAAGAGGATGACCTATAGTCATTTCCCGAACCGGATCTTCATTTAGCTTTAAAACCTAAACCTTAAAATTTTCCTTTTTGAAAGACATCATTTACAGGGTATAAAGGGCTCAGACGGTAGAACACTATTCCCTAACCTACAATAACTAATAAGGAGACAACTAGCGAGTATCGATCTGGATCTAGTGATAGGCCTCATTGAACCCAAAAGCTTGCCAAATACACGTTAGTGAGGGCATGCCTAAGAGATTTTAACCTAAGGTGAGAAGCAGGAACGAGCTACCCATAAATGCTTACGCTGACAAAGAAACGACCGGCTACCTCCAAGCGCACCTAGTGGCCTTCCCCTTCAAGGATGAGTGGGTTTTAGCCAAACATCCCTTGATTTGTCATCATCAAGGGGTGTTTGGCTACCAAACAAATGCAAGCAAGTGAAGGAAAGGGAGAGAAAATCACAGTAGCAGCGGGGGGAGAGGAAACTTGGCGTGATTTTATTGGTGATTGATGGTGAAAGATTGATTGATGTTACAAGCAAGTACGGAAAGCTTACCTATGGAGTTGTCGAGTACCAGGAAATTACAAACATGTGCAAAGGAACCAAAATTACATCAAGAGGTAGATTGTTTTCCCCGAGGCTCCCGCAGCCCCAGTCAAGCGGATCCAACAACGGGGAGTGCGGGGAGGCGGTGTTGCGAAATTTCTCAGCACCTGTGAATTTGCGGAGTTGCGGAAATTTTGCTGACCACCGCTAAATTTCCACTGCCTTCTTTTTCTTCTGCATTCTTGCTCCAAATCTCCTCTGATTCGATCTTGCATCTTCGAATTCAGCTCGGGTTCATCGTGTTTGAATCGTATTGAAGATAATGAGGTATTTGTCCTGCAAAACTACTAAAAATAGCTACAAAATGTGATCGGTAGCAAAGTCGGGAACTCAATGTATCAATTGGGTTATTTAAGTTGATTAGTACACAAAAAGTGCTTAAAACCTTCAATAACCATGGCTCAAAATAGCACTATTTGGGTACTAATTAGTGAGCCAACACATGGAACCAGGAAGGAGGGCACTAATCAAGGAGTTTTACGCTAACCTAGGCGAGAGAAAAGACTTGACATGCTATGTCAGGGGGAGATGGATCCCTTTTGGGGAAAGGGTCATCTCCCAAATCTTGAAGACTCGAGACAAGGTGGGAGTGTGTAGGTATGGCCGACTCGAAAGAGCCCCGAGAAGCCAAAGAGATCACGAGAAGTCACGAATGAGTGCAAGGCGGAGTGACGAAGGACAGACCATCCATAGCGCCACCTATCGATAAGGGGGATCTTATTGAAACTAACAAGGTATGGTTCTACCTTATTAATTCAGTGTTCAAGCCTTCAAAGCACGTCTCAGCTATGGGGAGACCGGCTGTACTCTTTGTATGGGCTGGTTAAAACTGTGAACTTGATGTGAGTAAGGAGTATCCAGTCCATTCTAGACTATCTCTTGGGAACAATTTCTCAGGCAACATCCCCCACCCCACCTTGATCACCCTCTTATGTATCAAGGGGGGAGTAAAAGTGGTAGAAGATGAAGAGAAGAGCTCGAAAGCCTTTCTTGTCACTCTCATTGGAGTCCTCAAAACTCTAGTAGAGGATGAAGAGTTAAAGAGAATCAGAAAGAGAAGAATGGTGCATAAAGAACAAACTAGGGAAACAGTATCTACAGTAGAGGCTTAGGGGGAGTTTAGAAATGAAGAAAGGGGGGTTTTCGAAGATTACACAAAGCAATCAGTGCTCTTCCCCACCTACTTGAGAGGAAGAAACGACTCCACTGTCGGCCCGAAAGAGAGTAGTAGTTACGAACTACTAGTTTTGATGAAGGATGAGAGAAGAAATGAGTAGAAGGGATGAAGCCACATTTCGGGAAGAAGAGTGAGATGGAGAAGGCGACTATTAGGTTATAGAAAACAAGAAAAAAGGAAGAACCGCTAATTTCATGCCCTGATAAGGTGATCAGGAATCAACAAAATTTGTAGCTGAATTCCTCCTACTGCAAGTAGCAAAGCTCACTGCTTGATATAAGCCGGTTCTAGGGTCGAACAAGGATGGGTTTTTCTTTGCCTGAAATGACTGCAGTGAAGGCCAAAATTGGTGAATTAAATTTGGATTTTCAGGTTTGGTTAAAAACAAGTGAGGTTTTAGGGTTTAAAACTGAAAATAAAAACAAGTTAAAATGTAAAATAGAACTCCTTGAAGTGTTAGGCCACTGGGGTTGGATTCTAGGGAAGCGGGGTTTCCACGAGGTCGCTCTCGCGTTGGGAGGATGACATAAAGTCATTTAGCCGGATCTTCATTGCTAAACCTAACCCAAAATATTTATCCTTTTGAAAAATGGCATCTATTGTGCATCGATTGGTCATAGATAATGAAGAATAAGTCTCTAGACTCCCCTTTCTAATGTAAGGTGCGTAGGGTAACTAATGAATATCAGTGGATCTAACAATAAGCATCCATTGAACCCTAAAAGCTTACCAAATAATAGCCATTCAAGGAGATTCGAAGGGATAAAAACCTACAGTTAGAAAGGGAACACGATGCGGCGGTGGATACTGCGTGAAGAGCAGGGGGACCTCTGGCCTCCGGATCCTGCGCTGGCGGCCTTACGCTTCCCGAGGAGGAAGGGTTTCTAGCCATTCATCCTCCAAGTTGTCATCCTTGGAGGGTGTTTGGCAACCAAGAAAATAGAAAATAAAATGAAAGAGAGCAGAAAAAAACGGGAGAAATTTAAGCTTCTCACTAAGAATTGTGCGAAGTGATTGATGTTTACAAACCTTGACTCACAAAACATATATGGCTCATGGAAGCGAGGAAATTACAAAACAAACCAAAACAAAAGCTATTACAAGGGTGGAAAGAATTAACCAAAGCGGTCGTTTAAACACTAAAACGAGAGCGAGACACTTTACTAGAGGCAAGATTTTATGTAGCGAAATTTCAGTATAGTAAAGAATTTTCCTTGTTCATGGTTAGCTCTTTGTTCCATTTGCTTCATGTGGCTACTATTCCCACTGCTCTATTCCATTTCTTCTAGCTTTGATATACTTCATTCCCGGCTTGCTGAAATTGATAAAAATACATATGAAATTGAGGGGAAATCAACCTAGACTTTGTTATGATTGGATTGACCACAATGATTTGGCTTCGATTCTGCAAAAACTACAAAAACAGGCTCGGAATGCGATCAGAAATACAATAGGGACCCGAACATGTCAATTGGGTTAATTATAACAATTAGTACACAAAAAGCGCTCAAAACCTATTAAAAATAAGGTTCAAAATAGCACTTTTTGGGCACTAATCATTCGCAGCACTCCCACAGCAAAGAGATGGGGAGTGAAAAGAAGATCTAGCATAGAGGAATAAAGCACTAAGGGAAGAGCTAAGAGAGAGGGAAAAGGCTTTTGTAACTGATCAATTGAAGAAAGATCATGAATTGATCAAGCTTATGGAGATAAGGGAAAATGAGATGGAACAAAATCTTCTCCAGAAGGCAAAAGCCTTTGGGTACCTTACAAAGAGCATTAAAAGGACATAAAGACAACCATTTAGAGAAGAGATGAAGAATTGGAGTCAACCCTAAGCTACAGGGAAAAAATTTGGAATGAAAGTCTTGATATGGTGAATGCCAATCTCCTTAAGATGTACACTACCCAGGGTAAATTTGAAGGATCTCCAAACTCTATTGGGAAGAGGCAGAATGAGCTGATTAAGCAACATCTTCTAACCTAAGAGTGGTATCTCTTCAATAAGGGAGAAATTAGTTTAGCTGGAAAACCAGAATCTTCAATCCTTAAATTCACTCATTCTCAAGCTAGCTATAAATTTGAACCAATGAATCCCAAGACTGAAAATCCTAAAGAAAGAATAAATGAACTCTATCTCTCTCTATCTCTCTCTATCTTGCTTTATCTTGAAATCCCATCATTGTAATTATGTTCTCTATAAATAAAAAGCAGTTTTTTAAATTGTTGTGCAAATTTTCTTATTCTTCTTATTTTCCTTTAATTTTACATAGCTGAGATCTATAATAAATATGAAGTTTGTGATTTGAGAATAATTGAGATTTTAGTTACACTGAATGCATAAGTATTGAGATAAAAAAATAACAAGGCAAAACTCTGAAATTCAAATGGGCTGAATAATTGAAACAGGATTTTAAGTTGCGATGTGAAGAATAGATATGCTAAATTTTTAGAGCAAGGTTAATAAGGCTATTAATTCTAGTCTGATTGAACAGAGCAGTTCAAAAAATGACTAAACTATCACATCGGTCATAAGTACCTTGAAAACTGATTGTGCTTGGGTTAGGAACACTTTATTGGACTTACTATCAGTAAATCTCAAAACGTCCTAGAACTTGATGCATTATTATTAAAGGCGAATTCCTAGGTATTAAAACTAGTAGGAAATGATTTAGGCTATCGTTGGACAATTTGGACCTTTCAAAAGCCTACTATGATATCTTGATGGCATGCACACCTTGAATACTGCTTGATTGGCCTAAATGTCATTTTCATCATAAAAGCCACAAAGAAGAACCTTAAACCTTCCTTAAGTCTTACTTTACAATAAAGAACCCTAAATTTACCCAAAACTATAGATTAGTGCAGCAAAAATGATAAAGAGAATAAGTTTAGGGGATTACAAATTTGAATTGAAATGAAGGAGGAGAATTAAGGATGTGAAGGGAAAACAATTGAGAAAAGTTGTACAAAAAGACGTGCACAATAGAAAATCAGAAGCTGAAAAATATGTAAGTTTTAAGGAGGAGTGAGTTTTGCCTTATAGTCTGCTTACCTTAAGCAATTAAGTCCTTAGGGGTGTTCTACCCCTAGCACCCTAATGCCAACTGGTATGGGAGTTGCTAACCCAAAGCTTGTTAGGGGGTAGTAGAAAGCTTAAAAAGGTAAAACACTGCACCATTCCAAACTTGAAGCAATATAACAATAAATAGCTTATGAATTGAGAAACTGAAATAGATACAAAAAAAGTGGAAAAAGAAAAAGCCACTGGGGGAAAGATGAAGAAAGATGCACCAAATCAAGTTTTAGGGTGCTCTTGAAATATTTTTTATTAGACATGAAAGGAGGAGCAGTTAGAAAATAACATGCTAAGAAAATGTATGCAATTTGGGTAAATTTTAACCTAAAAGGTTCGGTTATCTACCCAAGTACCATAGCCATACATTACAAGCTCAAAAGACCTATTTGATTCTAAGGGTTGTGTTATGCCTACATTAGTGGAGAATAATATGACCAACAAGCCTATGGGACCTAAATTACTTTGAAAGAAAACCATTCTACATAGTAACTCTCATAAGGCTACCTAATATGCAAATTAGTTATAAAGGGAAGACCAACACACACTCACAGAGTCAAGAACTATATCTATTTATTAACTATGAATTACATGTCGTATTAAATTATCTAAATTGAATTTTTTTAGGATTCTTAAAATGAAGCTTAATTAGAATTGATGTCACAACTAAAATACTACTGAGGCCAAATTGATGAGCTTCCTAAGAAGATGATTTAATTGAAAAATGTCCTTAAAAATCGATTTTTATTGTTTGAGGACAAACAAATAGCTTTCTTTGCTTGAGGACAAGCGAAACTTTAAGAACCCAGGGAGTTTGATGAGTCTCAGAGCTCATATACTTGCTAAGCCCATTTTTCAAGTATATTTTAGGCTTAAAAGTCCAATTTAATGTAAGATTATGAAATTTTCACCCAGATTTATGTTTTGCAGAAATTTGAAGAAAATAAGCAAAAAAGCAGGAAAAAAAGCAAAAAGTCAAGCAAAGGTAGCAATATCGCGACACCAAAAGAACAATGTCGCGACATCGTATGGAGAGTGTCATGCTAGTTACTTCAATGTCGCAACATCACCGTGACATCGGTTGAAATAGATAGACCAAAAATCTTTAATGTCGCAACATCGTCACGACATAGGCTGCGACATCTCTAAAGACATCATAACTCAATCTCACGACATTAAGACATAACAAGAGCCATGTTGCGACATCATAAATGGCTTAGACAAAGAAGAGTAGAAGAAAGCAATGTTGTGACATTTCCATGACATCAAGATAAAGCCTCAACATTGACGACATCATGCGAAGATTGTCACGACATCAAAGCAATGTCACGGCATCAACAAATGACTTACAAGCAATGTTGCGACATCAACTCAATGTCACGACATCAGCTCGATGTCATGACATCAACTCGTCTCGCCCAACACCAAAAGCGATGTGACATCAAAGCGAGTAATCGCAGCATCAAAGTAGATGTCGCGACATCGAATGAAATTATTGCGGTGTTGCAACATCGAAGCCGAGCATCAAGTTGAAACACTAAAAGAGCCAATGTCGCTGACATCAGCAACTTCGATGTACGCGCACGAAGAGAAATGTCGTGACATTAGAAGTTGATATATAATACTGCATCTCAAATTTCGCAACATCATCACGACATAACCATGACATTGATTGATCACTGAAACTTTAGAATTACCCAGCAAAATTTCAATGTTGCGACATTACCACGACTTTAGTAGTTAGGGTAAAATTTCTAGGCTTTTCAAATTGCGTGATTTTTGCCTCGTTTTTAGGGCCGAATGTCTAAATCCTATAAATAGAAGCTTCTAGGAACCACTGCGCAACTTTTGGCCGATCTTAGAAGTTTTTGCGCTTTTGGGAGAAGCTCAAATCTCCTTTGTATATATATTTCCTTTTATTTTTTATTTTTTATTTTATTTCCTTTTGTAGATTAATGTTTTCTTTATTTTAGATTAGAGTAGTGATCTGAACTGGGATTCTAAGCTGGAATGAATGTACCTCAAGCTTCAATTTATGTCTGAACTTCAATGAAATTTATAAATTTTTCTAGAATTCATTTTTCTTCAGTTTTGAGTACAATTTCATTGAATTTGTTTGATCAACTAGTCATTGTCATTTGTAATCTAGTAGTGGAAGGTTAAGCTCCCTCTAGGAAGAATCTATTGTTGGGATTATTTATTTGTAATATTTTAATGTTGTTTTGGGTATGGGAATTGGAGTGATTTAACTAGTATTACTCCTACATAAAGATTTTCTAAATATCAGTGTTTGGTACCTAGAAAGGACTGTATCATTGCTCTGATTTCCAGGAATTCCTCTAAGTGACATAGAGATGGACTACCTGAGAGCAAAAAGCAGTCGCTTAGGGGTAAATTGCATTGATATTATTTGAACTAATGCACTCTTTGGATCACTTTGGATATCACTAGTGAAGTTCTAATCTCTTATTTCAAGGTTCCCTCCTGAGTGACAGCAGGTGTGTTCCTGAGGAATAAGATCCACCTACTAATCTAGCAGTTTAATTTTGAGAGGTTTCACCTCAATTGAGAAGAATAATCTCAATCCTGTGTTAGCTAAGATTCTAATCAAGGAGAGAAGGAATTCTTATCTAATTGATGGATGATGTACCAAATATATTGGAGAGGGCTTGCATTATCCTGTGTATGGGGGCAAGCAATTTCCAATCCTAAGAGATGGTTGTGAAGTACTGAGAAGTAAAAACCGTCAGATCTTAAAGAGGATCAAGTCCTACAAGTATCTTTTCAGACCCATTGTCTATATATAAAAATGTGGTAAGCTGGAGAGTGAAATGTGTGGTGTGAGGAGAAATCCAATGCTAAACTACCTTGCTCTTGGACAATTCCTAAGTTCATGTCCCATACATTATATTTAATTTGGAAACTTGCAAATTGATGGTCACATTTCTTGATTTCATTCCCGGTGTTATTTAGGTCGATGAAGCTCTACAATTCATGTATTTTTTAGAATTTCTTTATCTTTTATTCAATTTATTTTAGAAAGACAATTTTCTATAGGAAATTAGAGGTTCAAATAGTGATGATCTTGAGTGGTGAGGGTAGTTAATCTTTAGATCAAAATCAATCCTCGTGGAAATGATATCTGGAATTTTTTTTGTCCATTTTATTACTTGTATGACCTGTGCATTTGTAGTGATTTAGACTAAAACAAATGTTAATTGCAAATTATTATTTACACAACATAAAATAGATTTTATATATTGAGTCAAACAAGTTTTTGGCATAACTGCTAAGGATTGAATAATCTCTAGTGGTTGTGTTAAGAATAAGTCGTTTTTGGTATATATTAAAATCACATCAATAGCATCCCAGAGTTCCTTTAGTATAGTTCATGGCATGGTAAAGATATCCATTTACGAGTCATACGTAAATGCCATGCATTATAGACATCTTCTTAGCAGCTGCTTGTACCTCTCCCATGCATTATACAATGATTCATTTTCTTTTTGCTTGAAAGCAATGATTTCTCCTATCCTCTCAAAAGTAAAGGGTTTGAGGGAAAAATCTGCTCAAGTATGCCTCTACCAATTCCTCCCAATTGCTCACTGAGACATAGGGTTCCTCTTGAATGCTCCACAGTAGGCTACATAAATTATACCTTTGGAGGTATCTTCTCAATTGTTCACTAATCCATAAGGCAGTGATTCAAATCAAGTGGCTACCACATCTCTCAGTGAAAAAGTGAAGAGTTGCAGCTTGATCACCTCAAGTCTCACCCCATTCAACTTCACTGTATTTGCCATCCTCAGAAATCTTCCCATATGCTCATTCACTAGGATGGCCAGTATATCGATGCTGATGCACCATTGTGATCAAAGTGATGAATCCTAAACTCATCTATTTTTAGTCCATTTTTCTGGCATAGCTCTAGAAGTTTATGATTCATTTTAATGCTAAATTATAGAATATTTACCATCTTTGTGTTTTGCAGGTTTTGAATGAAAAAGAGACAATTCCAGTAAGAAAAGCAGAAAAATTGGCTAAGGCATAAATATCGTGACATAATTTCAGAATGTCACGACATAATCTCAAAAGAACCAGAAGAAGTTATGTCGCAACAAGAAATTCTATGTGTAACAAGATTAAGTTGAACTCAAGTCATAAATGAAGATTGTCGCGATATTTTACAACTCTGTCACGACATAATATGAGAGGGATTGTCTGATAAATGTTGCGACAAAGAAGTGAGTGTTGGGACATAAAGGAAATCAAAATACAAATCTTTGTCACAGCAATGGATTTTTATGTCGCGACATTACCTAAGAAGTTCTTGAAAAATAATGTCGCGACATTCCTTACTCCGTCACGACATTGATCTAAGAAAATGGCAGTAGAACTTTGTCGCGACATTTCACAACTTTTTCGTGACAATAAAAACTCAAGATGGCAGAAGAGCTTTGTCACGATAAAACAAAATGTTGTCGCGACATAAAATTTTAAGTCAACATTGAAAGGCAAGAAGACTCTGTCGTGACAGATAAGTTTATGTCACGATAATCACAACATGAGACTGATATGAACTCTGTCGTGACAAGGAAATTTATTGTCGCAACAAAATTTGGGAAGAATGACAAGAAGACTGTCATGACATAGAAGTTTATTATCGCGACCAATGTTGAGGAGAATTACAGAAGAATGTTGTGACATAGAATATTATGTCGCGACATAATGAAGAACTGAAGGCAAAAATCTTGGTCGCGACAATCGAAAGCTTTGTGGCGACATAATTTGAAGAGAAGCGCTTAGAAGCTAACAAAAGACTGTCGCGACACAATTTGAGCAAAAAGATTTAAATTATGTCGTGACATTCCAAAACTCTATCGCAACATTAAACAAGCTGAAGACTGAGAAACTCTATCGTGAAAAAGAAATTTTATGTGTGACACAATCAAAGGCTTGGCAAAAGAAGGAAACTTTGTCACGAAAAGAAACTTATGTTGCAACATACCATTGATATTAAAAGCGCAAGGCATTAAAGAGAATGTCTTGGCGAAGACACTCATCGCAACAATTACAAGACAAACTCCACGAACTTTGTCGAGGACATTTTCAAAGTCTATCACGGCATAATTCAAGAAAGAGACATAGAACTCTGTCGCAACATAACACTACAGGATACGACAAAGCTAGAGGACAAACATAGATACTTTGTCGCGACATCATTTTTCTATGTCACGGCAAAGATGCAACTTGGGCCAATTTATTTGGGGATCCACAATTTTAACCTCAAAGTTAGGCCCAATAATGGGAAAACCTATAAATAGACATACATAGGGCATAATGCATAACCTACGAAAAGGCAGGAAACTCTAGGTATTTGGGAGACTCTTTTTGTATATTATTTTTCTTTTATTTCTTTTTAAATCGATTTCATTTTAAGCAGCTTTTAGTTAGTTTTCTTGGACTTGAAACGTTGATCTAGTGCGGTTGTTTAGATTCATTGTTGTAAAAATTCCGTTTTCATTACTGTCTAATTTCAATGGAATTTGGAAATTTTCTGGAGTTCATTTATTTCATTTTGCTTGCAATCTCAGTGAATTTTCTTGATCAGTTGGTGTTTAATGATTTGTGATCTGGATTTTTAGGCGAGCTCCCTGGGAATGGATCGATGTTAATTTTGTTTTCTGCCCAAATTGAAAGAACGTCATAGTTAGAAATCTTTAATTTATTTAATTGGTTTTGTCCTTGAATTAATTGTTTCGAATATTAGTAGCATGTACCTAGAAAAATACTGTATCTTGCTCTGATTTCCAAGAGGCCCTTTGAGTGACATAGAGATGAATATTTATGAGAGTATGAAGCAATTACTTGGGGGTATGGTGGACTAATGTTATGGAATTAATGAACTCTGAAAGATTACTCCGATATATCACTAATTTACTCACGGTGTGAGGATAGTTGGATGATGTATCAGTTTGATCATTCAGAGGTTTCTCCTATTTATGATGAAAGGATCTTGATCCCGTGTTAGCATAGATCTAATCAAGGAGATAGAGAATTTCATCATATTTGAAGGATGAGATACAAGTTAAATTGGAGGCTTGTATTATCATATCTGAACAAGAATTCTTTAATCCTAAGAGTTTGGAGTGTAGGAAATCTTTGGAAAGGAAAAATGCTCAAATCTTAGAAAGAGGATTATATCTTATGTTATGAAAATGATGCAAAAATTAATGATTGTACACTGATCTATTTCCAAGTGTTAAATTTACTTAGTGAACTCTCAAATCCCATTTATTTTGAATTCCTTATGTATAGTTATAAAATTTTGATTAGTATTACTTTCCTTTAGTTTAAACGAATCATTTTTAAACATTGAGTTCAAATAGTAAGGATCTTGAGTTCATGGGGTAATTGATCTTTAGATTTTTCATCAATCCTCATGGGTATGATATATGGACTTAAATTGACTTTTATTACTTTTTTAATTGTTGAGCTTCGATATTAATGCGTACTCTCAAACATGGTGTACTATTGGATATAGCTCTTTTTTTTTCGTTGCGAACGTGGTGAAATTCCTCGTCTTTTGGCACCACTTGTACTAGACTCACCCAAGGGCTATCAAAGATAGCATAAATAAACCCAGCCTGAATCCACTTCAAAAATTCCTTTTTTACAACTTCTTTTATTGTGGGTTTAGTCGCCTTTGATGCTCGATGGATGGGACATGTTCCTCTTCCATCAGAATTTTGTGCATACAGATTGAGGGATTGATTCCCTTGATGTCTTCTATATTCTAAGAAAATGCTTTTGAATTTTGTTTAAGTAGAACTAGCAATTTTATTTCCATATCATCATCCAACTAATAAGAGAATCATTGACTTTGTCTCATTACTTCCTAAGAAAGCATATTTCAGGCCCTTTGGTAGTTCTTTCAACACTAAACCATCAAGACTCTTTTTCTCTTCTTCAAGAACCGAATCTTCTTCATTTGTTTCTAGCGCAAGCACTTTTTCGATCATCTTCGATGTAGATGATATGTCTTCATTATTTAATTCAGCTGTGGAAAGTGATTTTGTTAAGCATTGCTCAAGTGGACTTATTTTTCCAAAATCATATAGCATTTCATCTTGCGAAGGGATTAAAGTGTCAATCCTCAAGCAGCTTGCATTTTCATCACTTGGGAAGTCCATACTTTTCTAAAGATTGAACTTCACTTGGTCATCACCAACTCTCAATGTTAATTCCCCACTCTTCACATCGATTAGTGCTTGACCAATGGTAAGGAACGGTCTTCCTAAAATTATCGGAGCAGCTTTGTCTTCATCCATGTCTAAAACAACAAAATCATAAGAAAAATTAACTTGTTAACCTTAACCAAAACATCTTCAATAATACCCTTCGGATCAGCCAAAGATCTATCGGCCATTTGAAGTGATAGAGCTATAAGAGTAATTTCCTCCAAACTTAGTTTTTTAGCCATAGAATATGGCATCAGATTGATGATGGCACCAAGTTTTAGAATTAAGCCTAGATAAGCAAACTAGAGTTTGAAATAAGTTGGACCATTGAACTTATATGGGCTAATTATAGGCCTAAGTATGTAAGTAGATTCAATGGCCCACTAAACCTATTATAAATATAACATTATATTTAGGTTTAGGGTAACACAACAACAAAAGAAAACTATTTTTAGAGGAAGAGAACTTCCCTGTCCCAAATCTAAAAAGCAAAAGGCCTTGGATTGCTCTTGGAGCCCACACTTTGCGGTCAAGATCTGCAAATCGGTTATTGCTTGGAAGATTCACGGATCAGTTCCATTTCGGTTCCGGTTAGTATGTAATTTTATTTTTTGCTTCCGTTGTATATAAAATCATAGATTTCTGGATGGATGTCCCGGGATTCCAACATCTGGTATCAGAGCAGGTTTCCTAGATTCCAAATTTGAGATCTTGAGATTTCATAGGATAGTAAAAATGAAAAATCATTTTTTTTTATTTGATCTACTTGGATCTTCTCTCGAATCCTAGATTCAGTTTGTGATCTTAGATTTCATAGGTTAATAAAAATGAAAAATCATTTTTTTCATTTGATCACATAACGAGATCTTAATGAATCTGGGTCGGGCCGAGATTTTACAGGTTAATAAAAATTAAAAATCATTTTTTATTTATTTGATATCCGGTTATTATTTGTTCTGTGTCTGCATAACAGTAGAAGTGCTTTGTAAATAAATATATTGAGTCAAACAAGTTTTTGGCATAACTGCTAGGGATTGAATAATCTCTAGTGGTTGTGTTAAGAATAAGTCGTTTTTAGTATATATTAAAATCTGTCAACAGCATCCACAGTTCCTTTCGAAGTATAGTTCATGGCATGGTAAAAGATATCCATTTGAGTCATCTGCTCAATACCATGCATTAGACATCTTCTAAGCAGCTGCTTGTACCTCTCCCATGCATTATACACTGATTCATTTTCTTTTTGCTTGAAAGCAATGATTTCTCCTATTCTCTCAAAGTAAGGTTTGAGGAAAAATTTCAACCAAGTAATGCCTCTACCAATTCCTCCAATTGCTCACTGAGCCATAGGGTTCTCTTGAATGCTCCTGATGGCTGCATCAATTATACCTTTGGAGATCTGCTCGATTGTTCGATCCGCAGAGTGATTGAACCAAGTGGCTGCCACATCTCGGTGAAAAGGAAGAGGGTTGCGGCTTGATGCGCCAACACCCGTCTGAGAGTCACGATTACATGATCTTGTAGGGGTGTATAAGAGTACTAAGTGTCACATTGTAATATTTTGGAGACTAAAATATGAAATGATGAATTTTGGAAACCGGAAATTTGTATGAGCTTAAGGGTATAATTGTCATTAAGAAAATAAGACATGAATATGAAAATCATTAAGTGTAGAGATGGGCCACAATACAAATTACATAAGTGACAATTTGCAAAATTAAAGAGTTGAGGACTTAATTGTAATTAGAAGAGAATTGATATTATAATAATGGGAAAAACAAAAACAAAAAATTCATTTGGTCTCCAAAGCTAGGGCTCCACAATTGGTGAGAAAAGAAGAGAGCAAGAGGAAGAGAAGGAAGAGGAGAAGAAGATCAAGGTATGGAATCCTTATTTTTGGGTTTTGATATGAATCCTAAGGTTTTTGGATGGAGATTGGATTTCTCCTTTTCAGTGCAGGGTTGTGTGGAATAATCATGAAAACCAGCTGAATTGATGGGGTTATGAGGAGTAAAACCCCAATTGATGGAAAACAAACATGGAATCATCAAAATTATGTGGGTTTTTAAAAAAGAATTGGTGGACCTAGGTTGAGTTCTTGGTTTACCTAAGGTTTTGAGTTTGAGGTTCCATAGCACCAATTTAAGTGTTGTGATTGTTTTTAGATGAATTCGAGTTGGTTTTGAGGTATTATGAATTATAGAAGTTGTATGGAGTGAATTGGCATCAAAGTGGAAAAATAACAAAATCTGGGCAATTTTCGGAAAGTGTACAGAGCCACATGAACAGTAGTGTACCGGTACACCACCGAACAAAGTGTACGGTACATGAGCGGTGGTGTCTTAGGTACACCACTGTTCTAATTTTCCTATTTCGATAGTTTTAAGTATTTGGCATAACCTCCATTTCTTATCCGATTTGAGTGATTCAAAGTGGCTACTTAAACTAGACTTCAAGGAAAGCTAAGCGCCAAAAATAAGAATCGTCCAATTCAGATCTAATTGGCCTAAAAATTCACTCAAAGGAGTGGTATGTACAAGCGAATTCTGGTTTCGGGTTTGGGCATAGTAGTCGGGTTGTTTCGAGGAGATGACGGAGTTTCGGTGCTCGGGTGGGTGATTCAGTTGAATGAACCCTTAGAACCTTAGCTTTAGAAAGAGTACAAGAGATAGTGAATAAGTATAAGGAGTAAGTTAAGTTATGCTCATACATAGGCAGTTATTGCATTGGTATTCGGTTGAGTGTGTAGGTTAAAAGCAAGGCGGGATAAGTGTGGGCTGTGCTCAAGTTAAGCCGAAAATACAGTGAGTGTTCTAAAACTCATTTTCCAAAATACTAGTGTATTATTATTATTAATATAAACTGTTTTACACTGGTATTTCATGGGTTTTGATTGTAAACCATTTTTCGAAAATAAATGATGAGATAAAAGCAAGCAAATGGTTTTTGAGTTAAACCATTTTTGAAAAGCAAGCATTGGTTTTAAATTGCTTAAAACCATAATCAAGCAAGCAAGCAAATGCTTAAATGGTTTGAATAATTAAACCATTTTCAAGCAAGCGAAGCAAGTAAATGGTTTCAAAGTGTTAAACCATGTTTATAAAAGCAAGCAAAACCAGCAAAACCGAAAGTTTGAGAAAACAAGGCCTTCCCTAGTTCTAAAGAAGCAACCGGTCAGAGGTATTCCGTACGTGCACGGTGGTGTTAGGATCTCATACATGCATTGTAGTTTTGCCTGGTTGGCAAACTTAGGACATACATCATGCATTTTAAAAGGGACCGTGAAGCGCGTGCGGGGGTATATAAGGTTATGAGCTCTAACTAAGTATGGTGATGGCGACGAGGTCAATTCCACATATATTCACGGAAAAGGTGATGCGGACAAAGGTCCTTCCACCGGCATGGTTGAGTACAGGTTCTCGTGTTCACTAGGGTATATGACGAAAATGAGCCTCCAGGTGGTTTGATGTTTCTGAAGCATATTGATATGCGAGTTTTGAAAAATCAACCATTGGTTCCGTCGCCAGGCTTAGGAGAGTTTAAGCAAGCGGGGTTGAAACCTAGGCTCCGTTTAGATTTCAAAAGCGATCGGTTGAGCAACTCCGTGGGTTTTATTTTCAAAAATGCGGTTGAGCGAGGCTCCCCATTTTTATGAAAAAGTTTTGAGAAACTTTTAAAGCGAAAAGAGATTGTGAAAGGTTTTAGAAACTTTTCAAGCAAGATAAAGAAAGCAAGCAAGAAAAATTATGAGGAAATTTTATAAACTTCTAAGCAAGCAAACAATAAGGGTTTTACAAGCTTTTAAAGAAAAGCAAAACAAAACAAGCAAGTACAAAGCAAGCAAGCAAAGAAAAGTTTTAGAAACTTTTAAAAGCAAGCAAAGCAAAGAAAAGCTTATGGAAAATAATTGTAAAAGAGATTTTTACATATTTGAGATGTTTTCTGGAAAAGCAAAACCTTTTATATAATAGCATACACTCTTTGAGCTGGTTAGCTCTCATTATTTTGTATTTAAAAACTATTTTTCCAGTGCAGTCACGTAAGGCCATTTGAACCTGATAGGAGTTATTAATCGACATTGTACAAGTCTTGTAGACTAAGAATATTTTGTAAAGGAAACACTTTGAATATGTCCTGGAACATATGTATGTACATAGTTTAGTATTGTGAGAATATGTTGGTATCTTTGGATTGCCCATGTTTGGATATAGTGTAAACTTGGATGTATACAGGATTTGGAATTATACTAGGTGCGTAAAAAGTCATCTTTGCATGAAGTTTTGCACCTCATTGCTAAGATTTTACGAATCCTAATTTAAAAAATAAGGAAAATTTTTATAGGAGGTTTTATGAAGCAATACGGCTTAAGCTTCACATGGGTTTCTAGTCGTTAGGAGTAACGGCGGGGATTCCTATGTGGAAGTGGCGGCTCTGTCGCCGCTTGAAGGGGGTGGGGGTGTGTCAAGTTGGTATCAGAGCGGGTTGTATACAATAACCTAGGACTTGAGTAAAGATGATACCACACAACGTGGTATCAGAGCATAAGTATTGGCAACCATGTATGTTTAAGTTCAAAGTACATACATATGAAGTGATTCAAAGTATTAAACAGTTGATTTTTGGTACTTACAGCACTATCGAGGAGGACGTAGAGGTCTCCCTGGGAGAGTCGTTCCGGTGGTTCGGGCGTCTGGAAGTACTGCGAGAGATGAGCATAAGTAAGTTCCCTCTGGCATCTATGAATCATCCTCCGACAAGTCGGGTGTGGACCATACAACGCCACGAGAAGGGCTCAGTGCGGGATTGTTCTGACGAGAGCCGGTAGCGCGGTCGTAGATAGTAGCCGCGCGACTCGTCGGCAGTCATGACCTCCACCGCCACACCTAGAGAGGTTCACGAAAGAGCAGGGAGGTCGATAGAAAATCTGAAACTGGGCGCCAAGCCATATGACGGCAGTGGTGATCCAGAAGCAGCCTGGTTATGGCTAGACCGAGTAAATAAGGTTTATGGAGTTATGGGCTGCATGGATGAGCAAAAAGTCTTGTTTTCCAGTTTCCTAATGGAAGACAGGGCTAAAGATTGGTGGGATGCCGTAGAGAGGAGGTATCCTGATGGCATATCATGGGACCAATTCCAGCAGGAGTTCAACATTAAGGTTCTTTCCTGAAAGTCATAAGAGATTTCAAAAAATTGAGGAGTTTTCAAATTAGAACAGAAGAACATACAGCGGTGTCGAATATGAAGAAGTTCTCGGAACTAGTTAAGATTGGTTCCCTATATTCAAGCGGATGAAGTCTGCGAAGTGCAAAGGTTTTTATCGGGACTCTGACAGGATCGGAAGTGCATTTATCAGTAGCTCCTCAGAATAGATTTGGGGACTTAGTTGAGGCGGCTCTGAGAGTGGAGCAAAGCACTACAGCCATGTATCAGAATAGACATGAAAGTAAGAGTAGAGGTGCACGAGCACGTCCCGGTAAAGCTCGGGGACCCGATCTGTGAAGAAAAGCAAGAGCGGTTATAGGGCCGGTGCGGGTCGAGAGGCTATCTACGTTCAGGGATCAGTGAGGCCCCCAGTTGCTAGCAGTGGCACCCAGAGTATTCCTCCTGTATGTCATATGTGTCAGAAGCGACACCATGGGGAGTGTAGGAGATTCAGTACAGGGTGTTTCCAGCGTGGCCGAGCCCGTTTTCATTAGGGAGTGCCACTGAGGCGATTGGTGCGGAAACATCGGTGCTTGAGTCCTAGCTGCCCGAGTGCAGGAGATTAGCACACAGGTCGTCGGAAGGGTTTCCCAAACCAGAGGGCCCGACACGGCCCGCGGGTAAGGGGTGGTGCGTTGATTCGTGCCACGGTAGGGTGATTCGGAATCAACAAAATTTATAGTCCTAAGTTCCTTCTACTGCCGTAGTCAAGCTACTGCAGTATAGCGGTCTAGGGTCGAACACGGGGATGGGTTTTCATCCTATGAATGACTCGCATCGGTGTTGAAAATGGTGAGGCTTTTAAATTTGGATTTTTGGATTTTGTTTAAAACAGTGTGAGTTGTTTGACTGAAGATTAATTGTAAAAACTGAAAGTGAAGTGAGAAAAGGTAACTTTGAAGGTTTAGGTCACTAGCTTGATAACATAGGGCAAACAAGTGTCCTCGGGTTTTATCCTCGCATTATGACAAGCAACCTATAGTCGAGCCATAGCCCAGGATCTTTGTTTAACTACTTGAGCCTAACCCTCACTCCTATTTAGTCAACACAGGCAACATGCATCTGACCCACTTTTGATTTGAAACCTAACATTCAACATCATTTAGGTGGCTCATAAAGACCATCCCACAAAAAACCCACAGTCACGTCTAGCAATAAGTATGCATTATCTAAGCATGAAGTAAGTATTGGCTAAATTAATGACATTAAATGATATTCCAACCCTAGTTTGAGAAGATGGGAGCCATAAATCTGATGCACACCATGTAGCATTTAACACATGAGGACAACCTGCAGCCTTACAACCAAGCTAGCTACCTTCCTCTTCAAAGCTAAGAGCAGCCAGCATCTCTTGAGTTATCATCCTCGAGAGGTTGTTGGTAGCACAGAAAATGAGAGAAGAGAAGAGAAGAGAAAAGCAAAACCCTAAGCCAGAGTTGCGGGAGAGATATTTACATAAAATAAAATTGTGCCAAAGATTCCTTCCAAGTTGCTTAGGGTTACAAAACTATGGGAGTTATATAGACCATGATGTATGAAAATCTGAGAAAGCCTAACATTTTGGCGATTTAAAATAAGGGACAAAGTAATACACCAAAATGAGGTCGGTTTGCATTAATTACAAAAAGATGACAAGGCAAGTAATTTCGCTATGCAGACCAATTTCGCTATGTAGCGAAAATTTCGCTAGATAGTGAAAATTTCACTAGGTAAGAGTGCCTGAATAGCGAAATCGGAGAACTAAGCTATGCACTAGCAATTTAACTGGTGGCGAAATTTACGCTAACAGCGAAAATTTTAAGAAGATAGCGAGTGTGTAATTTCGCTAGGAACAGTGAATAGAGAAAATTTGAAGCCTAGCAAAATTTCTCAATTTCGCTAGGATTGAATTTAAGCTATGATTAATTTCACAATCCAATGAAATTTTCGCAATCTTGGCAATTCCTGGGTTTGCATATTCTTCAACGTGCACCTTGCATCCTCCTCTTTACATCATTTCTTCTCACTTTGCCTTCATTCCTTCATTGAATTTTGAGATGTTTGAAGGTGATAAATGAGATTTCGATCTTCATGGTTCAGCACATCTCTCGATATTGAACTCTCAAGTATGCAAAAACACATAAAACAATCAAAAATAACCTCTGGCAGCATAAGTGATACTAAGTAGACCCGAACACTTTAATTGGTATTATTGACATGATTAGTGCGCAAAAAGCACTCAAAACCTATATGATATAGGGCTCAAAATAGCACTTTTTGGGTACTAATCACACCCCCCAACCGAAACGTTGCTAGTCCCTTAGCAATGCAAAAATAATAAGGGCATGCATGTAGTGATTTTCAAAAAGTTTATGATTCAAAAAGGTGTATAAACAAATAAACACTACCTTTAAACTGAAAAATTGACACCAAGTTTGAAAACCGACATGAAAGAACCAAAACCATACAAGAACAATTTTTAGGTCAATATTGGTTCCATGATTCTCAACTTGAATTTCCACCAAAGTCTAATGGTTCTTTATGTAACCAGATCGAGCCAATAAATTGGAAAATTGTCCCCTCCCCCCAACCTAGCACTGACATGGCCTTAAGTTGTTGAACAACCTAGATAGGGATAGTTACACTCTCATTTCTTTATTCAACTACATTGTATGGTGCAATGCTTAAAATCCGACTTCACCAAAGTCCGTGTAACGGGGGTCCACCGATGACTCCCAACCAATTAAGGTTTAGGGCATCAAGCCAAAAGGATCATTGACCACAAACTCTACAGGCTTCACCCCGGACTCCGAATGACTTCGAAAATCAAGCACCTACAATTCGTAAACTCTACCTATCCGCCCCATGTAACGAACACTAAGTCGATGAATCCTGACCAATTAAGGTTTAGGGCATCGGGCTTGAACTCGCCATACACCCCTCGGGCCAGGTGTTCGGAGGTTTCAAGACAAAGTGTCACGACTTTATTTTCTTTTTCGTCTTTTCTTTTTCTCTTTTTCTTTTTGCTTTCTTTCTTTTCCTTTTGGAAGACGTGGTCTTTAAATGTAGGTAACACAAACCTATCCCTAGGTTGCCAACATGCCTAAAGTAGGCTATGCAAAGTGAAAGGAGGCAACTAATTTGACAGCCTATTGAAACAATCTGGTGTGCAGTGTGTGAATTAGCTTAAGGGAGAAATGTTCAAGTTGAGCATGCTGGAACTTCAACTGACCAAAAATTATTTCAAACATGGAATTTGTTTTAACATAAAGGTAACTTACAATGATACAATTTTCCAACAAAAGGCAATTCAATTGTCCAATTAAAGCAATTCAATTGTTCAATTGAAGATAAAAACAGTTTAAACAAAGTGGGGGCATAAAAAGTGATGGGCAAAAGAAAAGGAAAACAAAATTTGAACAACCAGGACATGTAGAGCATGAAAATTACCTTTAACTGGCTTGTCATGAAAATGCAAACACTAAGGGATAAAACTGTACCTCCTCAAGTATGTTGGCTGAAAAAGGACATTTTCATTTTGTTAGTTTCTGCAATTGTCAGCATAAAGTGAAATCAAATGCCAGACCTTGATTGCAACCACAAATTTTAGGCAAAATTGAATTTTAATTAAAACTAAAGCGATTACGAGAGCGTTAATTTCTGCTTTGGAACCAGCGATAGCCGCATAGACTTATGGATTGTAGGACTCAGGGAGGATCCAGCAGGAGAATTTCCTCCCTGCTGGCCTGCCGCACCACATAGGGTTTCACCCTCTGTCCATTGACTTTAAACACTCTGTTATCATCTGGATTAATTAGATCTACTGAACCATTGGGGTATGCCTGTTGGACAATGAATGGACATCCATCATGACTTGACTTGCCGGAAATAGATGGGTTGGAGTCGTATAAAAGAGCGTGATCTCCCTCGTTGAAATTCTTCCCAGTTATCATTTGATCATGCCATCTTTTTTATTTTTCTTTTGCAATCTTCGAATTCAAGTAGGCATCATTCCGTATTTCTTCCAACTCATTGAGATCCAGGAACCTCTTGACTCCGGCCCTACTTAGGTCCATGTTCAGTTTCTTGATTGCCCACCATGCCTTGTACTCGATCTCCACTGGAAGGTGACATGCCTTACCATAGACTAACCGATAAGGGGACATTCCCAGGATTGTCTTGAAAGGCATCTGTGAGCTACGCGAATCGGCGAGTTTGATGGACAATCTTTCTGTTGGTATTTACCACCTTCATTAGAATGATCTTGATTTCCCTGTTGGCAAGTTCTACCTGACCACTTGTTTGAGGATGGTAAGGGGTGGCCACTTTGTGTTTCACACCATATTTAGCCATGAGGTTTTCAAATGGTTTGTTACAAAAATGTGAACCTCCATCGCTAATAATGGATTTCGGTACTCCGAACCTGGAAAATATGTTGGCTTTCAGAAATTTAAGTACCACCGGTGGTCATTGGTGCTGATTGCTTCTACCCATTTGGACATAGCCCCTCCCACCAATATGTACGTGTGACCATAGGACGTGGGGGAAGGGTCCCATAATCGATGCCCCAAACATCAAAAGAGATTCGACTACTAAAATTGGGTTCAATGGCATCATCGGCGTGAGAACAATTTCGGAGTTTTGGCATCTATCACACACCACGGCACATTTGGTGACTTCCTTAAATAAGGAAGGCCAATTAGAAACTAGATTATGGCCTTCATTTGCTGTCTTCTGGGAAGCAAAATGACGCCCTGAGCGCTCTCATAGCGATGACTCGAATTCCTGTGCTCACAGCTCGGTGCACTTCACACGATTATTTGATCTGCCCAGTATTTGAACAAGAATGGTTCTTCCCAATAATAGGAATGGATCTTAGCAAAGAAATACCTTCTATCCTGTTCTTTCCACTTTGATGGGATTTCTCTTGTGAGGAAATTGTGTGTGAGCATACTAAGGGCTTTTTCCGGCTGCATTAAGGATTCTTGGGGGAATTCATCATTGTTGGGTGGGTTATGAGTGTCATGTGCTATTGTTAGCCTTGAAGATGATCTTGCCACTACATTCTCTACTCCCTTCTTGTCTTTGGTACGGGTTAAACTCCTGAGTAAAGAACCCATCGAATGAGCCTTGCTTTCGCATTTTGCTTGGTCAGGAGATACTTGGCGGAATGAATTAAAGTAAAATGACTATATCGATTAGATCAAGTATGAAATTTTTTCTAAAGCATAGACTCGCAGCAATTCCTTTTCTGTAGTAGTATAATTCCTTTGTGCTTCATTCAAGGTTTTGCTTTCATAATAGATTACATGAGGTTTTCCATCTTCTCTTTGGTGAAGCACACACCCTATGTGAATCGTGGCATCACACATCACTTCAAAAGGCAATTGCTAGTTAGGTGCTCGTACTATTGGGGCAGTAGTCAAATGGGATTTCAGCTCTTCAAAGCTCTCCTGGCATTCTTCATTCCAAATAAATTTAGCATCTTTCTCTATGAGCTTGTACATGGGTTTAGCAATCTTCGAGAAGTCTTTAATGAACTATACAGAAGCTGCATGACCAGTGCCTAATTGTTTTTACATTCGTTGGAGATGGAAATTTGGAAATAAGTTCAATCTTTGCTTTATCAACTTCTATTCCCTTGCTGGAAATAATGTGCCCCAGAACAATTCCTTGGTTAACCATAAAATGGCACTTCTCCCGATTCGCACCGGAGTTAGCTCTACATGCATCTTTTTTAAGATGGCCTCTAGATTAGTCAAGCATTCCACAAAATCGCCTCCATATACAGTGATGTCATCCATGTATACTTCCATTATGCGCTCCACCATATCGCTGAACATGCTAAGCATACATCTCTGAAAAGTGGCAGGGGCGTTGCAAAGACCAAAAGGCATCCTTCTATAAGCATATGTACCAATGGACAAGTGAAAGTGGTCTTTTCCTGATCCTCTGGGGCAATCCCTATCTGGAAATACCCTGAATACCCATCAAAAGCAATAGAGCGGGTGTCAGGAAACCCTTTCAAAGGAGTTGATCGATAAATGTAGAAGTGATCTTTTCTTGTTACCTCATTGAGAGCCTCCTATAATCTATGCACACTCTCGACCGGTAGTGAGTCGTGTAGATAATTCTTCGCCTTTTCATTTTCCACGGTTGTCACTCCCGACTTCTTAGGGACCACACGTGTTGGACTCACCAAGTACTATACGAAATGGGGTAAGTAATCACAGAAAGCTGGAGCAATTTCGGGACCTCAATGCGAACTACACTCCTAACGGTGGGAGTTCAACCTCGCTGTGGCACTATGACCTTTGTCCTCATCCTAGGTAAATGTAATTAGGTGCAGTTATTTGAGTTTATGCCTTTTAAATCAGAAATTTTCCACCCCAATGCTTGCTTGTTCCTTTTGAGAAGGTGCAGCAGGTTATTCTCTTGCGAAGTAGTCAACAGTGATGAAATCACAACTGGACACTGCCCATTGTCTTCCAGAAATGCATACTTCAACTCAACTGGGAGGGGTTTGAGTTCTAACTGTTGGGGTTCCCTTGGTTCATCACCAGTTAATAGAGGTAGGATTTCTATTTTTCTCCTCCAATACCCCTGTACTAAGCTCATACTTTGGGGTTCCTGTTGGTCTTCAAGACACTCGAATAACTCTGGGGTTAATACATCTCGCACCTGATGCTCATTAGCACATTCTTGAGAATCGCATCTATTATACAAACTTCTTCATGATATCTTCTTAGGAGTGCATATGCCTTTTACTTAAATGAAAAATATTGAGTTCTAAGTCATATTCCCCCAAATGTGGTTATAACCCATTCAGGCAATTGATTATGGCATTTGATGGCAAATGGCCTCCTAAAATGATGGGCATGATTGGCTCCCAGCAAGCGGATTGCATGAAATGTGACGAAATCATGGGTAATAAATCGGTCCACTTGTATTAATACATCCTCAATGGTTCCGCCCGGTATTTTAATAGACCTATCGGCTGAGTAGCGGTGATGGAAGTGGGTTTCAATTCTCTGAAAACCTAAACCTTTGTACATAAGTGTAGCGAAGATTCACACTAGCTCCTGTTAAACCAGTGCTTTTCCACGATGCCTCCAATGCTTGAGATTGTTGGACATCGGTGCCTCTTTCAGCCCGGAGTTTTGCACTCAATGATAGCACTCACTTACTCAGTCAAAAAGGCATTCTTATTTACATTAAGACCTCTTTTTACTGTGCATAAATCCTTCAAAAACTTTGCATAGGTGGGGACTTGTTTGATCATATCAAGGAGAGGAATGTTAACTTTTACCTGTCGCAAAACTTCTAGAATTTCTGATTGGTTAACAGAACTTTTCTTTTTTATAAGAGCCTGTGGGAATGGAGGGGGTACACTATTCTTCACCTTCTCTCTATTTACTGACTGATCTTCTTGTGGCGGGTCAACTACTGTGGAGGCTGATTTGGCTAGTGTTGGGATTGGTGGTTTCAGTTCTTTACCACTTGTTAAAGTCACCACTGCCTTAACTTCATCAGTTCTTGCATTTGGATCATTGGTTAGGCCTAATTCATGCACTCCCTTCTTATGTTGTTGTGACTGGAAGGGAACCTTCCCTCTTGAACCTACTTGATTTGATGGTTGGATAGTCTTGAAATTTCTGAATGCATATTGTCCAGTTTCCTGTTTAGTGAGCTTTCCTTTGCTTCAATTTTCTGATTAGTTTGAACATTCAACACCTTACGTTTCTTCTACAAACATTACCTACCACTTTACTTAAGTTTAGGATTGCACATTCAACGGGAGAAGAAAGTAGAGAGGAGTGTTGTTGTATTGAAGTGGAACCAAATTGCACTATGCTCTTTGGAGGCGTGTACGAGGGGTTTTTGGCTTCAAGACGGGTTTGGTCGTTTCTCAGGTAGGGTTATAAGTGTTACCATATATGGAGCATCCTATGGGTGGTTTATTTTGATTTAGGACATGGAGCATACTCTAGACAGTGCTCCTCGGGGTGGTGTTGGCGAAAATTGAAGCAAGAAAGTTGGGATGCGAGATAACTCATTAAGCGGCATTTGCATTTCATGCTGATTTTTCATTCGGCTCATCGATCTTCTAGTTAAAGTGGTCGGTTTGCTTTCATCTACGTGTCTTGGAAAGGTATGCATGCCCTCAGTTGGTTGAAGGCCTTGATCTTTCGGCTTCCCTTGGATTCGGTTTCATCCCGTATTTGAAGTTTCAGCCACATGGTTAAAAGTCCACGGCTTCATCCAGGAGTTTTGCTCAAAAAGTTACCCCCACACATAGTCTCCAATAGTTGCTTCATGGTTGGAGACATACCATCATAAAAATGGTTTACAAGCATCCATGTATCAAAGCCATGATGTGGACAAGCACTAATGAATTATCATGAATCTATCCAGCCTTTGGTAGAACCTCTCACCGTCTTGAAACTTAAGGTGTAGATTTGTCTCTTCAAATTGTTGGTCTTATGAGCGAAGAACTTCTTTAAGTGCAGCTATGGCTCGGTAATTTCTTATGGTTCATAGGCCTCAGTGAGTTGGTAAATCTTGGCCTTGTCCTTTAGGGTCAATGGAAATGCTTTCATCTTTAGCAAATCCATGTCAATCATACCTTCCTTAAGGTAGGTAAACTTCCTCCACAATCCTTATATGTGTATGGATTTTCATTTTCCATACCATGATATGTGGGGAGTAGGGGTACCAAATAGGGCCTCACTGCTACATCTTCAGCAGGAGGTATGATGCAGGAAGGGGCACTAACTCTAGGAGGGTGGATGTGGTCCCTCATCGATCTATAGGCTGTTGGATTCATTGGGGGTGCACAGGCGGCTCTGGCTGTTCTTGAGGCGGGGAGGATCCATGTTTTCACTATGTATCTTGTTGCAGTGTCTTGATCCTTTGTAATCTACCTGTTATTCCTCTGTCCAAATCACGCATACAAAAGCGTACACAAGGCGAGACCTGACAAAGAACACGAAACCCGACTTGCTAAAGGTTAGGGTTAATTAAAATAAAGCGGCGCTATGAAAAACAAAAGCGGTCGCGATTCTTTATAAGAAGTGATGAACACTTGCGATTCTGACTATCTTTGAGAGATTCAAAGGGTTAAGGTCACCTTCACTTGTGATGTTGATCCTGATACACCTCGACTTATCAAGCGTGGTTTGGCACCATCCCCGACAACGACATCATTTGATTAAGTGCACGGTAAGGGTGATTCGGAATCAACAAAATTTGTAGTCCTAAGTTCCTCCTACTGCCGTAGTCAAGCTACTGCAGTATAGCGGTCTAGGGTCGAACACGGGGATGGGTTTTCATCCTATGAATGACTCGCATCGGTGTTGAAAATGGTGAGGCTTTTAATTTGGATTTTTGGATTTTGTTTAAAACGATTAATGAGTTGTTTGGCAGAGAGATTAATTGTAAAGCGAAAGTGAAGAGTGAGAAAGGTAACTTTGAAGGAGTTTAGGTCACTAGCATGATAACATAGGGCAAACAAGTGTCCTAGGGTTTTATCCTCGCATTATGACAAGCAACCTATAGTCCAAGCCATAGCTTGGATCTTTTTGAGCAGCTTCAGCAAGCCTAACCTAGAATCACTCTATTTGAGTCGGCCACAGCTGACATGCATGGCCCCTTTTCGGTTTGAAACCTAACATTCAACATCATTTCGGTGGCTCGTAAGGGCCATCTAAAAACCACAGTGCATCTAGCGATAAGTATGCACGTATCCTAAAGCATAGTAAGTATTGGCCAAATTAATGATATAAATGATATTCAACCCCTAGTTTGAGAAGATGGGAGCCATAAATACGATTACTGTGGCATTTAACACATGAGGACAACACCAGCGCCTGACCAAATAGCTACCTTCCTCTTCAAAGCTAGGAAGCAGCCAAGAAGCATCTCTTGAGTTGTCATCCTCAAGAGGTTGTTTTGGTCGCCTAGAAAATGAGGAGAAAGATGAGAGGGAAGAGAAAAGCAAAACCACTAGCGGGTTGCGGGAGATATTTATATAAAATAAAATTGTGCCAAAAGATTCCTTCCAAGTTGCTTAGGGTTACAAAAACTATGGGGGTTTATATAGACCACCCAATGTATGAAAATACAAGAAAGCCTAACATTTGGCTAAAATAAGGAACAAAGAGAGTAATACACAAAATGAATTAGGTTTCAAATTAATTCTGAAAAGATGACAAGGAAAGTAATTTAAGCTATGCGGACTGATTTCGCTATGTAGCGAAAATTTAGGCTAGATAGCCGAAAAGAATTTAGCTAGATGTGAAAAATGCACCTGAAGATCATGAAATCAGAGAATTCGCTATGCAGCAATTTCGCTAGCTAGCGAAATTTGGCTAACAAGCGAAATTTTTAAGAGATAAGCGAAAGTGTGGCAATTTAAGCTAGGAATAGTGAATAGCGAAAATTTTAAGCCTAGCGAAATTTCGGTGCACTAGGATTAAAGTGCAGCTATGATTCTTGAATTTCGCAATCCAGTGAATTTTCGCAATCTTAGCGAAATTCCACAGGTTTGCATATTCTTCAACGATGCACCTTGCATCCTCTAACATCGTTTCTTCTCACTTTGCCTTCATTCCTTCATTGAATTTTGAGATGTTTGAAGGCTGATAAATGAGTTCGATCTTCATGGTTCAGCACATATCTCGATATTGAACTCTCAAAGTATGTAAAAACCTGCAAAACAACCAAAAATAACCTCTAAACGGCATAAGTGATACTAAGAAGACTGAACACTTTAATTGGTATTATTGACGCATGATTAGTGGGCAAAAGCACTTTCGAAACCTATCGATATAGGGCTCAAATAGCACTTTTGGGTACTAATGGAGTCTTAGTAGAGAGCGGAGAGCGTGCCCTAAGGGATATAAACAATTTCTTAATCGGGCGGAGTATATCTTGTGACCCGGCAAGATGCGGATCTTGACTCCGGATGTGGTCAGCGTAATATTTCTATCCTTGATCATGATGCATATACCTTAGTAGACCCAGGAGCTACGCATTCATTTCTGTCGAAACCATTCTTAGATCGTTGTCAAAGAGACCCAGCCATTAGAGGTGTATGGGGATTTCCCTTCGGTGGAGATCAGTTGCT
Organism: Tetrastigma voinierianum; assembly: GCA_016808115.1. Lineage (NCBI taxonomy): Eukaryota > Viridiplantae > Streptophyta > Magnoliopsida > Vitales > Vitaceae > Tetrastigma > Tetrastigma voinierianum. The sequence continues at coordinate 345,564 of JAEQBH010005258.1, read as the reverse complement.
CGCGAGACGGTAGTCGGAGATAGTAGAGTTACGATTGAGGGACGGGAGTTCCCATTGGATCTTGTAGCTTTAGATATGAGGGACTTCGATGTGGTTCTCGGTATGGATTGGCTATCTCGCCATAGAGCCACATTGGATTGTTATAAAAAGGAAGTAAAGTTGAACAGGCCAGGGAAATTGGAGGTAAAGTTCAGAGGATTACGTAGAGAGTTATCTTCCTGTATGATCTCCGCCATGACATAGAGAATGCTGCGTAAAGGATGTCAGGGTTATCTAGCTTATGTGGTGGAGACAAGGAAGGAGGGGACTACATTGGATGAGATTCCGGTTGTTAGAGGTTCCCGGATGTGTTCCGGGATGATATCACGGGTTACCTCGAGAAGGGGTGGAGTTCACATTGATTTGATTCCGAGTGAGCCCGTTCCATTCCTCGCGCCAGGATGGCTCTGCGAGGATTGGGGAGCTTAAGTCTCAGTTGGAAGAATTGTTGAGTAAGGGATTCATTAGACCAAGAATATCCCCATGGGGAGCTCCAGTTCTCTTCGTGAAAAAGAAAGATGGGAGTTTGCGGTTGTGTATAGTCTGAGCCCGATTGAATAAAGTTACCATCCGCAATCAGTATCCACTCCCTAGGATTGATGAGTTATTTGATCAACTCCAAGGATCTCGAGTATACTCCAAGATAGACTTGAGGTCGGGGTATCATCAGTTGAGAGTGCAGGAGAGTGATGTACCTAAAGGCGACGCCGGGATACGCTCACAGGACATTATGAGTTTTTGGTGATGCCATTTGGTTTGACTAATGCTCCAGCAGCGTTTATGGATTTGATGAACCGAGTATTCCAGCCGTATTTGGATAGGTTCGTCATAGTGTTTATTGATGATATTCTAGTGTATTCAGGAAGTTCAGAGGAACATTATGAGCACCTAAGGATTGTATTGTAGACCTTAAGGGAGCGACAGTTATATGCCAAGTTGAGCAAGCGTCAGTTTTGGCTTGACAAAGTGGCATTCCTATGTCGAATGTGATTTGGCTGATGGGGTAGTGTGGATCCTAGAAAATAGACGATGGTAAATTGGAAACCACCAAAACGTGTTAGAGGTCGAAGCTTCCTTGGTTTAGCGAGGATATTCACGGGAAGTTTGTTGAGGGTTCTCGGGATAACAGCCCGTTGACCAAGATGACGAGGAAAGATGTTAAGTATGATTGGGTTGATGCAGCGGGAAGAGTTTTGAGGTTGAGAGGTAGATTGACTTGACTCTGGTTTAACTTTGCCCAATGGAAGAGATGGATTTGTGGTTTATAGTGATGCTTCCAGGCAAGGCCTTGGTTGTGTTTTGATGTAAAATGATAGGGTGATTGCATATGCCTCTAGACAGTTAAAGAAGCATGAGGAGAATTACCCGACACACGACTTAGAGCTAGCAGCAGTCGTGTTTGCACTAAAAATATGGAGACATTACTTATATGGTGTTCCTTGTAGGATCTTTACAGATCATAAGAGTGCTGATATATTTTCACCCAAAGAGTTAAACTTTGAGGCAAAGGATGACGGTTGGGTTATCAGAGCCTCTGTTGTGCTCAGTACCATCGAGAGAAAAGCCAATGTAGTAGCGGATGCCTTGAGTAGGCAACCAGAGTTCTTTGTCTCACATGAGATCAGGTTATCTTCCACTATTAGGTGGATCTACAGGAGCTTTAGGGGTGATATTTGAGGTTGAAGTTACGCTGCATCTTCACTTATTAACATGTCGACACCTCTCTTGAATAATAGTGGGTAAATCCCAAATATAATATCTAGCTGTCAGTTAAGTTTCCCTCATGTTGGTAGGCGAATTAAGGCATTACTCCTGGCAGATAATTCACAATATCAGCATACCATGGAAGTTGGAAGGAAACCTTAAACAATTTGCTGTACGGGAAGTTCTACGATGGCGAACATTTTTCTTCTTCATCACTTTGCTTCTTTCTACTCTTGACAAGTGATCGGCTATCACATTGTCACATCCCTTTTTATCCTTGATTTCCAAATCAAACTCTTACAAAAGCAACACCCACCTTATCAATCTTGGCTTAGCTTCCTTTTTCGACATCAAGTATTTGATTGCTGCATGATCAGTGTGAATTACCACATGAGATCCCAAAATGTATTGCCTAAAATTTTCACAAGCAAATACTATGGCTAGCATCTCTTTTTCAGTTGTTGAGTAGTTCTCTTGTGCTTCATTGAAGGTCTTACTAGCATAGTATATGGCCTGATCACTTTCTCTTTTCTTTGCCCTAACAGCTCCCATAGCAAAATCACTGGCATCACACATTATTTCAAATCCCTGATCCCATTATGGTGCAGCCATTATAGGTGCCTGTACCAATTTGAGCTTGATTTCGTCAAAAGCATTCTTGCAGGAGTCATCAAAATTGAACCTTGTATCTTTTTCCAGTAATCTGCATAATGGTCTGGCTATTTTTGAAAAATCTTTGATGAATCTCCTGTAAAATCCGGCGCCTTACGAAACTTCTTACTTTCCTTTTCTTTGTATTGGGTGGTGCAAGAGTTTTGATAATGGATACCTTGGACTGGTCAACTTCTAGTCTAGTAGCGAAATTTTGCTTCTTAAGAACAATTCCTTACGTCACCATAAAATGGCATTTCTCCCGATTCGATTAACTAGCTGTTTGTCTTAGCATCTTTGAAATCTTGTTTCAGTTGTTTAACATTGATCAAGTGAATCCATACCGCGATAAAGTCATCCATAAAAATTTCCATCACTTCTTCAACGGATCACGAGAATATGGACATCATACACCTGCGGAATCTTAATTTGGAGCATTACATAACCCCGAAATCATCATACGAGAGGCAAATGTACCATAAGGGCATGTGAATGTGGTCTTCTCTTGATCCTCAGGTGCAATAGCAATCTGATTGTATCCTGAATACCCATCCAGAAAACAAAAGTGGTGTCACGCTAACTTTGTCGACATCACGATCCACTAAGAAAGGCAAAGGGAAATGATCTTTTAAGTTCTTTGTATTGACTTTACGTAATCAATACATACCCTCCATCTGTCATTTATTCTTGTTGGGAATCAATTCGTTTCTTTCATTTTACGATCCACAGTAAACCCCCTTTCTTTGGAACCACATGGACTGGGCTCACCCAAGGACTATCTGAGATAGCATAGATAAAACCAGCATTTAACAATTTTAGTACTTCCTTCCTGACTACTTCCTTCATCACTGGATTCAGTCTCCTCTGGTGTTCTACAGATGGTTTTGAAGTCTCTTCTAGCAGAATCTTATGCATGCAAATTGATGGTGATGCCCTTCGACTCTTCAATGGACGAGCTAAGCGATTCCTTATGCTTCATAATATTTTAAGCCAATCTTTGTTCCTCATCCTCACTTAATAAAATTTGAAATGATCAGTTTTTCTTTGGTAATTCTAAGTAAGCATACTTTAAATGACATGGCAACTCTTTCAAAACTAGCCCATACCTTGGTTTCTCGATGAATTTCACCTTTTCAACATTTTCCCATTATCGTTTTACATTTTTTAGCCGAGCTCAACCACGGTTCTATAGAATGGCTTCTTTGTATGGAAATTCGAATGGAGCTTCTTCGGTATCTTGGGAATTCATCTCTTTTTCATTGATAAAAGCTGAGTGTTACAATCATTGTTAACAACGAGTTGGAGTATAGACAAAATCGGCTACATTGCATCCTTCCTTATCTACGCTCTATATTTTTGTATACTTTTGATCAAATTGAATGCAATAGCTTCTTCTCCAACCCTCAAGATAAGAACTCCTTTTTGCATATCAATCAGAGGCAGCTCCAGTAGCTAGGAATGGTCTTCCCAATAGCAGGGGTACTTGTGAATCTTCTTCCATGTCCAGAATGATGAAGTCTACTGGGAAAACAAACTTCCCAACAGTGACCAGTACATCTTCAATGACTCCTTCAGGTTTACCATCGATGCAATGCGCCATTTGAAGAGTAACCGGTTGTGGGAATCGCTCTCCCCCAAAGCTTAGTTTCTTAGCAGCGAAGAGGCATCGGATTGATGCACTAGCTCCTAAGTCACGAAGAGCTTCACGGAATTCAATTCCTCGGAAATGATACAAGGAATTGTGAAACTCACACAGGTCCTTCATCTTTCTTGGTAATTCCTTTACGATTCTTTGCCTTTGCCAAGTAAGCGATGAGACTTACTATTCCTTCCTCTGCTATTTTCTTTTCTTGCTTAGTATGTCCTTGAAATTTTTGCATAGAGTGGCACATTTGAGTTACCACCTCGGTAAAAGGCATGCTTATCTCCGGCAAGAGGTTTTCAGGGAGCCTTGCAAGCTTTGCTCTTCCATTCTTGACTACGTCTTTGTGGAAATGGAAGGATTTGCGGGCACGATCCTTGGATGTTCTTCCTCTATTCTTCTTTTCTTTCTCGATTCCTCTTCCTTCCCCGATCTTGAGTACGTCTTTGTTGCGGTCATCTTTCTCTTTCATTTCTTCTAGCTCCTTCCGGCTTCTAGGCTTTGACCATGCGATCTTTGGGTTCTTCCTTGTGTCACTTGGAAGGCATCTTTCCTGCAGCTCGGGGTTAGGGCCGGTACTTACTACTTGTGTCTTCGGGTTGAGCTGCGTGGTGGTGTTCGAAAATTTGAGAATTGGTAGTAGTTGTTTCCAACTCTGCAAACTTTTGCTCATGGAGGTTCAACAACTTCTTATTATCCCCCATGAAATGCAGCATCTGTTCTTCAAAAGATTGGGCCCTCCTCTGACCCTAGTATTCATTCCTGTGCTCATTTCGGAGTCTTCTTCTTCTTCTTTGGAACCTTAATTAATTTCTTGATACCCTTGTTGAGGTTAATCCACTGCCTTGGGCCTTGAAGCCCCTCCACCATACGAGAAATTCTCATGGTTTGAGTCTTTAGGTGATAATGTCTTTGAAGGATTAGGATTGGGTTGAAATGGTAAGCTCTTGGCTGCCCAAATAATTAACTCACGGCACATCATAAGCGTTCTTGATTACCCTCTCGGCACTTCCTTCAATAACTCCCTTTCAATTGCTCCTATTTCATGAAGCGGTGTGTGTCTTTCTTTCTTGCTTGTCAACACATGCATAATGGCATCAACTTAGCTGCATGGCTGTCATCTTGCTCAGATCATGATCCCCTTTCCTCTGCTGTTTCCTCTTGAAAGCTCAGAAGGAGTTTTCATGTTACATTTAGCCAGGTCTTCAATCAGCTCTTTTGCCTCTTCAGCACTTTTCCGTTTAGTGCTCCGACATGAAACATCGATGATCCTTTTGATATATCATTCAAAGCATGATATACAATGTCCGTCTGAGTTTTTCGGATCTATCCCGATCACATTGGACATCTTCTCGATAGCGTTTGAATCTTTCCCAAGCTACATACGATTTCATGTATGTTGGAACACAATGATTTCCCTCCGCTGCTGTGGTGAGGCGGAAAGAATCTGCCTAAGTAGGCTTCCATTAATTCCTCCCAGTATCAACGGAACCATATGGTAAGAAGATTCGTACCATGATTTCTTGTCTCTTAGAGAGAATGGGAATAGATGCGGTTTATGACTTGGTCTCACCCCATTGACTTGTTATTAGCCATCACAGGAATCTTCCCGGGTGCTCATTTGGATCTTGATTAGGATGACTGATAAGCGATGCTCTTCGGATATTTGTAATCGATCTTGCAGCCCGAGTTCAAAATTATTAGCATCAGCTATGATTGTCGATCGCAGTATTCTTCTGTATAATTGGTCTCGAGAGAATCCTCCATTGTATCGGTATTTGGAGGTCTTCTAGCTTCTTCTATATGTATTTCAACTGATCCTGCCTTTCATACGCCATGGTTGAGTTTATGCCCTTCTTGGTCTTTCTCGAGCTTACGGCGTCCTCTCTATTTAAAATTAATCGAGTGGAATCGGTCAGTGTTTTGTTTCCCTGTGCATCCAAGAAAGTTTTAAAGCAAACACTCCCATTAATAGGATTAGTCAAATCAACAAATATATTCAATGTGTTTCGGTTAAAGGTTAGTGGCCAAAATGAACCCTTTGCTTGAAAATCTATTTTGTTCTTTTTCTTTAAATGTCAAATTAGTATTTCCTTCTTTCATACGAATATTGATTTATTAAATTCTTTCGATCCCCAGCAACGGCGCCATAAAACTTGTTGATCGAACCAAAACACATATAAAATTTATGACATATTGCAAGGACTATTTATTACAATCACGGCCCGATGATACTGATAAACATTGCGTGAGACCAAATGACATTTGCACCAGTTTATAACAAAATTACCAAGGACTATTATCTAATCCCGGGCAATCTTGCCATAAACTTGATGACATTATACTATATAAACCAAATATCTCCTAGAGTAAATCATTTTCAAAGTTTGGTTTTGGTCTGATATTCTGCAAGTGCACGAATTAGGCAAGTAATAAAATGGATTTAAGTCCGGATATCGATCCCACCCGAGAGATCTCAAGAATTTTAAAATCAACTACCACACGATTACTCTCAATTTCCATACTATTTGGACCACTAAATGATAGTAAGATCCAGCATTTAGAGTCTTTTGGAAAATTAAGCAATTAAGGGAATAAATGAAATGAACAATAAACTTGAATATAAAGAATAAAGAGCTAATTAATAGTTAAGAAAATGAATAGAAATTTGAATAATTATCGTTTGGAGCGCATTAAGATCAATGCTATTGTGAAGTATCAATTCACATTGTCAACTTGTAAATTTTGCTTGTGAATTTCGAATTTCAAAATGTCTGTCCAAAGGCGTGAATGGATTATTTGGATCTCTCAGCCTTCGCATTTCATTATCTAATTTTGACGGTCTCGAATCTGAGGATTAGATAACTACTTTACTTGAGGACTTCCTAATTAAGGTATTTTCTTTTGCAATACTTCATACCCATTTTATGGGTAATACACCTTAGCTCTCAGTTATCGGTCAAGCAAGGATATACAACTTCGGGTTACTCTTCCTCAATTAAAATAATAGTCACCCTCTCCTTGATTAGATCTCGGCTAACATGGGATTGGCTACACTATTCGAATTGAGGTGAACTCTACCTTGTTAAATTGATAACTCATTCAACTCGTTCTTGATTTCAAGTGAAGAGGATTTATCAAGTAAACTCCACAAAGCTCGTTTAGATCTCTAATAGCGGGTTAATATACCTTCAAATAAATATTCATAACTCAGGATTATGCGTCTGTGTCCTTTCAGAGGACCTCCTTGAAATCGAGCAATGAAAGCGCTTCTTAATACGGGTATCACAGAGCTGATATTGGATCAAAAACCTTAAACCCATAATAGAAAGTAACTTCATGGCGAAATTCGCAATTTGCTGGAAATAACAATAGGAAAGATAATTTTGCGACAATAACGTTCTCTTAATGAAAATTTGGGTTCCCTCAATTCTTGAGATTACACACTCTGACATTCCTACGATCATAGAATAAGCGCATTTGGCCCAGGCTTGAATTCGAGAAATTTATGCGAACTTCAACATTCCCGGGTAGTAATTTGAAAATTGAATTAAGCATTCATTTGGCTAACGATAACATCAGATTCGAAATAAAAAAACTAGAGCGATAAATCTAATCTATCATAAAAGAAAAATAAAAGAAAAGAAGAAAAGAAAAAAAAATGAGCCTTATTTATCCAGTATAAATGCAGTGGCCGCCAAGCTACTTTCCTCTTATGGATAGCTGCGTATTTATAAGGTTTTCGATTGGGCCTAATCCCGATAGCAACTGCTTGTGGGTTTAAGTATCAGACTGAAGTCAGCTATTTCAGTCGCGACCTCAATTCCTTGTATGTGACATCATCCATGTCGCGACCTCGATCTCACGTCAGCGACGCCCAGCTTCTTGTCTATCTGATCTTAGTACGATCGTGATGATATCGTGACTTGGTACTCTTGTTGTGACATCAACTAAATAAAACTTCGGCTATCAATACGGAATCTTCGATGTCGCGCGACATCGATCTCTTGTCGTGCTGACAGTTTTGTTTCTTTCGACTTTCATATGAAGGTTCCTGATGTCGCGACATCGATCTCTTGTCGCGACATCAACTTAGTTCTCTGGGGCCTTCAACTGGTTGTTCTTGGTGTCACGACAACAATCTCTTGTCGTGACATCTAGTCACGCCAGCACAGTTTCAAGCTGAAGGTCTCTTCCGCGTCAGCGACCTCGATCTCACGTCGCGACCTCAGCTCATGCCTTCTGCAGCATTCAACTTTTCTTCGGATGTCGCGACATCAATCTCTTGTCGTGACATCAACTAAGAATCTGCGAGGTTTCAGCTATTTTCTCGCGTGTGCGTCAATATGTTGTCGTGACATCAAGGCGATTCTGCTTGCTTCAATCTTATGCGCCACTTGTATCTTCCTTTGATTGCTCTTTGTCGCGACATCAATCCCATATCGCGACATCACTTCATGCCTCCACAAGTCTCAGATTTGTTTATTCACGATGCCGACATGTCGATGGTATCTTCATCGCGACCCCGATTCGCTGACTGTAGCTTTGAATTGTGGTTCTTCGTAGTGTCGCGACATCGATCTCTTGTCGCGACATCAGCTTTAGTCTCTGGAGACTTAAATAGGTGTTCTTGATGTCGCGACATCAGTCTCTTGTCACGACATCGCTTTATGGAGCTTTAACCTTCAACTGAGCAAGTCTCATGTCGCGACCTCGATCTAATTTCTTCCCGAGTTTCTGATGTCCGCGACAAGCGATCTGTTCGGTGGATGTCCACGACCTCTTCTCTTCACTACGGTATCGCGTGACTTCTTTGTCGTCATGGTACATACGTATCATTGTCGATGTCATGACGGTATCCGGATCGCGACCACGAAGTCTTCTTCTTCTTCATTTCTGGTTGCTTCACACGGAGTTTTTTAACTCTCGGCCCTGCTTGTTTTCAAACAAGCTTCTTTTCCGGCCCCGGAGTTTTCTTTATTTTAACTGGATATGCCTTTTGATTGCTTTGCCAAGGCTTTACGACATCGAGTTCCTTAGTCTTTGTGCGCCTTTACTGGCACAGCTTGCTTTAGCCAATTATCTCGTGCGCTCATCCATACGCTACTCTTTCTGCAAATATTCTTCTTTTTCTTGAATTCCCTGCCATTTAACAGTTTGGTTAGTTATTCCATAATTCTGCACATAAATCGATCTTGTTTAGATAAAAATAGATCAGAAAAATGGACCAGAAATGGATGACTTTTAAGCTCATCAGCCACAATACAAATTACATAAGTGACAAATTGCAAAATTAAAGAGTTGAGGACTTAATTGTAATTAGAAGAGAATTGATATTATAATAATGGGAAAAACAGCTAAAATTCATTTGGTCTCCAAAGCTAGGGCTCCACGATTGGTGAGAAAAGAAGAGAGCAAGAGGAAGAGAAGGAAAAAGAAGGAAGAGGAAAAGAAGATCAAGGTATGGAATCCTTATTTTTGGGTTTTGATATGAATCATAAGGTTTTTGGATGGATATTAGTTTCTCCTTTGGTCTAGGGTTGTGTGGAATAATCACACAAACCTTTGAATTGTTGGGGTTATGAGAGTAAAACCCCAATTGATGGAAAACAAACATGGAATCATCAAAATTATGTGGTTTTAAAAAGAATTGGTGGACCTAGGTTGATTTCTTGGATTTCCACCTAAGGTTTTGAGGTTTGAGGTTCCATAGCACCAATTTAAGTGTAGTGGAATTGTTTTTAGATGAATTCCAAGTTGGTTTTTGAGGTATTATGAATTATAGAAGTTGTATGGAGTGAATTGACATCAAAAGTGGAAAAATAACAAAATACAGGGCAATTTCGGAAAGTGTACCGGTACATGAGCGAGTAGTGTACCGGTACATGAGCGATGAATTATGCCCAGGTACGCGATTCTATTTTTCCTATTTCGAGCCGATTTTTCGTATTTTAGCCATAACTTGCTCATTTCTTATCCGATTTGAGTGATTCAAGTGGCTACTTAAGCTAGACTTCAAGGAAAACCAAACATAAAGAAATAAAAATCGTCAATTCTGATCTAAGTGGCTCATTACTCAAAGTGGGGCCATGTAAGCCAAGTCTGGTTCCAGCTTTAGCATAGAGTAGTCGGGTTGTTTCGGACGTAACTTGAGTTTCGGTGCTCCGAATTGGGTGATTCCAGTTGGAATAGAACCCTTAGCACCTTAGCTTTAAAAGAGTACAAATAGATAGTGAATAAGTATAAGGAATAAGTTAAGTTATGCCGATTAATTTATCGTCGTATTCGGTTGAGTGTGTAGATTAAAAAGCAAAGGCGGGATAGGAGTATTGGGCTGTGCTCAAGTTAAGCAAGCAAATAAGTGGTATTTCTAAACTCATTTCCAAATACTTAGTATATTATTATTATTATTATAAACTGTTTTTGGTATTTCATGGTTTTGAATGCAAACCATTTCAAGAAGCAAGCGATGAGATAAGCAAGCAAATGGTTTTGAGTTAAACCTTTTGAAAGAAAGCATTAGGTTTTAAATTGTAAAACCATAATCAACATAAGCTTAAGCAAGTAGCAAATGGTTTTGAATAATTAAACCATTTTCAAGCAAGCAAGCAAGTAAATGGTTTCAAAGGGTGTAAAACCATTTGCAAAAGCAAGCAAGCAAGCGACAAAAGAAAGTTTGAAAACAAAGGGCCTTCCCTAGTTCTAAACAAGAAACCAGTCAGAGGTATTCGTGCACGTGCGGTGGTGTAATTTAGGATCTCATACATGCATTGTAGTTTTGCACAGTGGCAAACTTAGGACATACATCGTGCATTTAAAGGAGGCCAGTGGCGTCTCGAATATATGGGTTATGAGCTCCTACAACTAGAGTATGGTGATGGCGACACGAGGTCAATTCCACCATATTCACCGGAAAAAGGTGATGCGGACAAAGGTCCTTCCACCGGCATGGTTGAGCACAGGTTCCCGTGTTCACTAGGGTATAGCAAGCAAAAAAAATAGGCCTCCAGTGGTTGATGTTTTACAAGCATGATATCTGATTTTGAAAAATCAACATTGGTTCTGGTCGCCCGGCTTCAGAAGTTTTAAAGTAAGCGGTTGAGCCTAGGCTCCCGTTTGGAATTTTCAAAGCGATCGGTTGAGCCAAGCTCTTGTGGGTTTATTTTCCAAAACGCCTCATGGTTGAGCCAGGCTCCCGTTTTGTGGCGGATTTTGAGAAACTTTTAAAGCAAAGTTGTGAAAGGTTTTAAGAAACTTTTCAATCAAGATAAAGAAAGCAAGCAAGAAAATTATGAAGTTTTATAAACTTCTAAGCAAGTAAACAATAAGGGTTTTACAAGCTTTTAAAAGAAAAGCCAAATAACAAACAAGTCTGAAAGCAATGACGAAAAGTTTTAGAAACTTTTAAAAGCAAGAAAACAGCTTTTGGAAAATAATTGTAAAGAGTTTTACATTTTTGAGGATGTTTTCACGGAAAAAGCAAAACCTTTTGTAAAGCATACACTCAACGAAGGCTCGTTTAGCTCATTTATTTTGTGCAAAAACTATTTTCAGTGCTGGTGCAAGACCGCTAGAGCACAATAGATTTGTCTGACATTGTACAAGTGCTGTAGATTAAGAATATTTTGTAAGGAAACACTTTGAATATGTAATGGAACATATGTATGTACATAGTTTAGTATTGTGAGAATATGTTTGGTATGCTGGTTGCCATATTTGGATATAGTGTAAACTTGGATGTATACAGGATTTGGAATTATACTAGGTGCAGCCGTCATGCTGCCGAAGTTTTTCCGCTGCTAAGATTTTACCAAATCCTAATTTGAAAAATAAAAGAAAAATTTTTATAGGAGGTTTTAGCAAGCAATACGGCTTCGCTTCACAGGAGTTTCTAGTCGTTAGAGGTAACGACTAGGGATTTTTGTGGAGTGGCCGACACGCTCGCCGCTTGAAGGGGGTGGGGGTGTGTCATGATCACCTCAAGTCTCACCCCATTCAACTTCACTGTATTTTCCATCCTCAGAAATCTTCCCATATGCTCATTCACTAAGATGGCCAGTATATCGATGCTGATGCACCATTGTGATCAAAGTGATGAATCCTAAACTCATCTATTTTTAGTCCATTTTTTTTGGCATAGCTATAGAAAGTTTATGATTCATTTTAATATTACTGTTATAGAATATTTACCAACTTTGTGTTTTGCAGGTTTTGAATGAAAAGAACAATTCCGATAGAAGCGAGAAAAATTGGCTAAGGCATAAATATCGTGACATAATTTCAGAATGTCACGACATAATCTCAAAAGAACCAGAAGAAGTTATGTCGCAACAAGAAATTCTATGTCGCAACAAAGATTAAGTTGAACTCAAGTCATAAATGAAGATTGTCGCGATATTTTACAACTCTGTCACGACATAATATGAGAGGGATTGTCTAATAAATGTTGCGACAAAGAAGTGAGTGTTGGGACATAAAGGAAATCAGCCACAAATCTTTGTCACAATAATGGATTTTTGTCTTCGCGACATTACACGAGAGAAGTTCTTGAAAAATAATGCGACATTCCTTACTCGTCGCGACATTGATCTAAGCAATGGCGGTAGAACTTTGTAAGCGACATTTCACAACTTTTCGTGACAATAAAAACTTCAGATGGCGAGAAGAGCTGTCACGATAAAACAAAATGTTGTGCGACATAAAATTTTAAGTCAACATTGAAAGGCAAAAGAATCCTGCAGTAAACAGAAGAAGTTTATATGTCACGATAATAAAACCGAGGGCGATATGAACTGCATGCGTGACAAGAAAATTTATTGTCGCAACAAAATTTGGGAAGAATGACAAGAAGACTGTCATGACATAGAAGTTTATTATCGCGACCAATGTTGAGGAGAATTACAGAAGAATGTTGTGACATAGAATATTATGTCGCGACATAATGAAGAACTGAAGGCAAAAATCTTGGTCGCGACAATGAAAGCTTTGTGTGACATAAGGAATTTGAAGAAGCGCTTGAGAAGCTAACAAAGGCGTAACATTTACAATCGAGGGAAAAGATTTAAATTATGTCGTGACATTCCAAAACTCTATCGCAACATTAAACAAGCTGAAGACTAAGAAACTCTATCGTGAAAAAGAAATTTTATGTCGCGACACAATCAAGAGCAGCAAGAAGGAAACTTTGTCGTGAAAAAACTTTTATGTTGCAACATACCATTTGAGTATTAAAACTGCAAGGCATTAAAGAAATGTCTTGACAGAAGACATTCATGTCGCAACAATTACAAGACAAACTCCACAGAACTTTGTCGGGACATTTTCAAAGTCTATCACGGCATAATTCAAGAAAGAGACATAGAACTCTGTCGCAACATAACACTACAGGATACGACAAAGCTAGAGGACAAACATAGATACTTTGCGCTGACATCATTTCTATGTCTCACGGCCAAAGAGATGCAACTTCAGGCGTTTGTTTGAGTTCCACAATTTTAACCTCAAAGTTAGGCCCAATAATGGGAAAACCTATAAATAGACATACATAGGGCATAATACATAGCTTCTGAAAAAACCAGAAACTCTAGGTAGCTGAAGACTCTTTTGTATATTATTTTTCTTTTATTTCTTTTTCGTCAATTTCATTTTAGCTTAGCTTTTAGTTAGTTTTTCTTGGACTTGAGCAGTGATCTAGTGCGAAGTTTCGAGCTAGATTCATTGTAAAAATTTCGTTTTCATTACTGTCTAATTTCAATGGAATTTGGAAATTTTCTGGAGTTCATTTATTTCATTTTGCTTGCAATCTCAGTGAATTTTCTTGATCAGTTGGTCACTGTGATTTGTGATCTAGTTTTGAAAGACTGAGCTCCCTCTGGGAATGGATCGATGTTAATTTTGTTTTCTGCCCAAATTGAAAGAACGTCATAGTTAGAAATCTTGAATTTATTTAATTGGTTTTGTCCTTGAATTAATTGTTTCGAATATTAGTAGCGTGTACCTAGAAAAAGACTGTATCTTGCTCTGATTTCCAAGAGGCCCTTTGAGTGACATAGAGATGAATATTTGTGAGAGTATGAAGCAATTACTTTGGGGTATGGTGGACTAATGTTATGGAACTAATGAACTCTAAAAGATTACTCCGATATATCACTAATTTACTCACGGTGTGAAAGATGATTGGAATGATCCTTATCCAGGTTTGATCATTCAGAGGTTTCTCCTATTTATGATGAAAGGATCTTGATCCCGTGTTAGCATAGATCTAATCAAGGAGATAGAGAATTTCATCATATTTGAAGGATGAGATACAAGTTAAATTGGAGAAGGCTTGTATTATCCTGTCTATAGAGGCAAGAATTCTTTAATCCTAAGAGTTGGGTGTGAAGTACTGGAAAGGAAAAATGCTCAAATCTTAGAAAAGAAGTTATATCTTATAAATGCTTGATTGAATATTATATCACAGAAGAACATGGATCTCTAATTAGTGAAATGTGTGGTTTATGGAGGAATCCAAAATATACTATCTTGCATCTTTGACAAGTTCAGATTTCCAACTAAGGCTGCATTATGTTATGAAAATGATGCAAAAATTAATGATTGTACACTGATCTATTTCCAAGTGTTAACTTTACTTAGTGAACTCTCAAATCCCATTTATTTGAATTCTTATGTATAGTTGTAAAATTTTGATTAGTATTACTTTCCTTTAGTTTAAAGCAGATCATTTTTAAACATTGAGTTCAAATAGTAAGGATCTTGAGTTCATGGGGTAATTGATCTTTAGATTTTCATCAATCCTCATGGGTATGATATATGGACTTAAATTGACTTTTATTACTTTTTTCGTGGTGAGCTTTCGATAATCAATGCATACTCTCCAGCGATAACAACTCTTTTTTTTTCGTTGCGAACCGTGGTCATTCCTCATCTTTTTGGCACCACTTGTACTAGACTCACCCAAGGGCTATCAAAGATAGCATAAATAAACCCAGCCTGAATCCACTTCAAAACTTCCTTTTTTACAACTTCCTTTATTGTGGGTTTAGTCACCTTTGTTGCTTGATGGATGGGACATGTTCCTCTTCCATCAGAATTTTGTGCATACAGATTGAGGGATTGATTCCCTTGATGTCTTCTATATTCTAAGAAAATGCTTTTGAATTTTTAAGTAGAACTATAATTTTATTTCCATATCATGTCTCTGACTAATAAGAGAATCACATTGACTTTGATATGGTACTTCCTAAAGCATATTTCAGGCCCTTTGGTAGTTCTTTCAGCACTAAACCATTCAGAGTCTTTTTATCTTCTTCAAGAACCGAGATCATACATTCATTTGTTTCACAAACATAAGCACTTACTACGATCATCTCAATTCTTAGATGATATATGTCTTCATTATTATTCATTTGTGGAAAGTGATTTTTTTAAGCATTGCTCAAGTGGACTTCTTTTTCCAAAATCATATAGCATTTCATCTTGCGAAGGGATTAAAGTGTCAATCCTCAAGCAGCTTGCGTTTTCATCACTTGGGAAGTCCATACTTTTATAAAGATTGAACTTCACTTGGTCATCACCAACTCTCAATGTTAATTCCCCATTCTTCACATCGATTAGTGTTGGACCAGTGGTAAGGAAGGGTCTTCCCAAAATTATTGGAGCAGCTTTGTCTTCATCCATGTCTAAAACAACAAAATCACAAGAAAAATTAACTTGTTAACCTTAACCAAAACATCTTCAATAATACCCTTCGGATCAGCCAAAGATCTATCGGCCCGTTTGAAAGTAGGCTATAAGAGTAATTTCCTCCAAACTTAGTTTTTTAGCCATAGAATATGGCATCAGATTGATGATGGCACCAAGTTTTAGAATTAAGCCTAGATAAGCAAACTAGAGTTTGAAATAAGTTGGACCATTGAACTTATATGGGCTAATTATAGGCCCAAGTATGTAAGTAGATTCAATGGCCCACTAAACCCTATTATAAATATAACTTATATTTAGGTTTAGGGTAACACAACAACAAAAGAAAACTATTTTTAGAGGAAGAGAACTTCCCTGTCCCAAATCTAAAAAGCAAAAGGCCTTGGATTGCTCTTGGAGCCCACACTCTGCGGTCAAAGATCTGAATCGGTTGTGCTTGGAAGATTCACCCCGGATCGGTTCGTGAGTTCAGGTTAGTATGTAATTTTATTTTTTGCTTCCGTTGAATATAAAATCATAGATTTCTGGATGGATGTCCCCGGATTCCAACATCTGGTATCAGAGAAGGTTTCCTAGATTCCAGATTTGAGATCTTGAGATTTCATAGGATAGTAAAAATGAAAAAACATTTTTTTTATTTGATCTACCAACAGATCTTCTCTCGGAATCCTGGATTCCAGATTTGTGATCTTCAGATTTCATAAGTTAATAAAAATGAAAAATCATTTTTTTTCATTTGATCTACCAACAGATCTTCTGTCGGAATCCTAGATTCAAGATTTGAGATTTTATAGGTTAATAAAAATGAAAAATCATTTTTTATTTATTTGATATCCGGTTATTATTTGTTACGTATGCGCATAACGATGAAGTGCTACGTAAATAAAAATAAAATAAAAATTTGCGGCGTTGTTGAAATTTTCAAAACCTAACTTATCAGGTTTGAAAGATTTAAAATTTTTTTTTTTAAACATGATAATTCAAAATTTTGAATATCTTAGATAAATGAAATTTATTTATTTTGGATTATTCTTGTTTTCTTGAGTTTTGTAGAAAAATTCTAGATAAATTAATTTAATTAATTTTGTGATGAGGAATTAAATTATATTTTAACAAGAATTATCCTTTAATGGATAATTATTAAATAGATATAATTTAATTTCTTTATAAAATGATGATTTAATTAAGGCGTGTTGTTGTTTTAAGATATTTAAATTATTAAATTAAAATGAAGCAACTTACATGTTCGAAAATTATAAGTGGTATGTTTATCTGCTTATTCTAGAATGGTGACTATAGAAATTTGCTAAATTAGAGAAGTTTAGAGATCAAATTTGGTTGAATTTAAGAATAAGCAGACAATGACATATACTTCAAAACACTCATGTCTTTAAAATAATTAAGTGGGAGAAGGTTTAGCAAGCCTACGACCTTCCACTGAAAGAGTCCTAGGATTCATGTTTGGATCAGCCTAAAGTTGGACAAATGTGAGGATCCTAGTTAAGAGACTCCTTGTGGTTAGTTAATAAATATTTTGAGTGGGAGGATGTCATTTCCTAAAGTTGTGGCTCTTTACTTAAGAAATATTGAAACTAAGACCGATTGGTGCATACACTTAACTTGAAGAAGAAATAATAAACTATCTAAAAATAGTCCCTATTTATTTTTCTCGAGGCTATAAAATTTATAAGGTAAGTGATCAACTGTAGTAAAAAGGATAAATTGACTTTTGGGATTGATTAGATTATATATCTTATTAACTTTGAGAAGTTAGCCCTACCTAAAGTAGGATAACAAGTTCTCATGAAAGTTAATTTATCCTGTACTGATGTGTGTTATATTATATGCTATCAGTGCAAATTGTATATATAATTATACATGTCTCATGCTAGTAATGAACACATACCGATCAACAACAATTTGATTCTTAGGATAAATATGTCTGCCTTCAATCCATTAGCATAAATCCTTTCGAACAACTTGTTAGATGGAACCAACTATGTGAGTTGGAAGAGGAATCTAAACATTGTCTTAACTTGTGAGGGTATAATTTGGGTGACCTTAGACTCACTTCATGTAGCACCCACAGAGAGCTCAACACTTGAAGATAGAGCTGACTGTGAGGCATGGAGGAAGGATGATGAGAAAGCAAGGACTTTGAGGCATCAATCCATGAGTACCTCAAGTGCAATGCTCTTGAGTCTTCGAAATGTTTAGGGTTGATGAATCAGCTAAGAAAATAGTAGTAAAAGCGGAATAATGAAGGCGCTAGAATATGCGAGGTATTACTCGGTGAGAGATGATATGATAAAAATGATCGGACTCTTTAATGAACTGGGAGACCTAGGTGCTGATATTGACTAGGAAACACAAAATAACATGGTCCTTGAGATATTGCCTCTGTCCTTTAATCATTTCAAGTTGAATTATTCGCAGATAAATTAGAATGGTCTTTGGTAGGCTTGATCTGATAACGGTCATTTGAGACAATTGTAAAGGGCCAGCAAAATGTTAATTTTGTGTCAAGTGAATCCTCTAAGCCTTCCTATGGGAAGAAAAGGAATAAAGCAAATCAGTCAAGTGTTCATGATAAACCTAAGATTGCTAAAAAAGCTAGACCTTTTGATCCTAATAGGAAACCAAAAGGAAAGTGCTTAAAGTGCAGACAAAAGGGACATTGGAAGAAGGGCCCCTTTAAGTTAAAGGACAATGGGATAGCTTCTCTGCGGTTATTGAGTCTTGTTTTGTGGCTGATTCTGCCAGTGTGGTGGATAGATTAAAGAACCCTTGACCATATTTGTAACTCTTTACAGGGTTTCAGGGTGACGAAAAGTCTCAATGAAGGAGAGATGCAGTTAAAGATAGCTTCCTTAGCTTCCATCTCAGTCATAGGTGTAACACCCCGAAATATACCCTAGTTGTTTTCAACATGTTTAGGGTATTTTGTAAGCATAATTGAATTTTTCGTAAATTTAATTCGAAAATGGAAAGTTAGAAACCAAAATTTTATACAAGCGAAGGACAAAATCGTAAATTGTCGAAAGGGGCACTCCAGACATGGATTAATAGGATAGAGGCCAAGTATCAATTATAAGAATTGTAGTGTAATTAATGGAAGTTGGAGGACTAAATGGCAATTAAAGGCAAATGTTAAATTATAAATAGAGGAGGAGACCAAAAATGGATTATTTTTGGTCTCCAAACAAGGAATTACGGGAGGAAGAGGAGAAGGAAGGAGAAGGGGAGAGGAAGTGAGAAGCCAGGGTTTGTGGTTTCTCAGGCTTGTATGGAAATTATGGATTCTAGCATGATTTTGGTACATGAATTACTTGGGTATGGATTGCTAGGGTTTCATTTGGACATTAATTTGGATCCTTTTCTAGGGTTTTGTTAGGAAAACATCCATAACTCTCAGATTTAAGGGAAGTTTGGTTGAAAATCCCTTAGTTGATAATAATTAGATATGGAATCTTCACAATTCCAAGGTTTCTAAGTTCAATAGACTTGGGTATGAATCCTTGGATTCTTTGGCTAATTAAAGGTGTTGGTGGAGTTGTTTAGAGGGTTTCCATGTTAGTTTTGGCGAAGAAATTATGGGAGAAAGTGCATGAAGAATGGTGAGTGCCCATTTCTTGGAAATTCACCTTTGTGCGATACGGTGCGAGCAGATCTTGATTCAACCCTCCAGAATCGAACCTGTACTGGTACAGGTGCGGTACAGCCTCCGGAGACCAGAACGCATGTCGGTACGGGTGTGTGCGACCTCGGAGACCGGGCATGGAGTGCGGTCGGCTGCCTCTTAGTACGGCGGGTCTTTATTTTTCTATTTTGACAAGTGTTAGTATTTTGACCATAACTTGGTCATTTCTTATCCGATTTGAGTGATTCAAGTTTCTAGTTAAACTAGACTTCAAGGAGAACCAAACATCATGAAATGGGTACCCTTGAATTCGGACTCTATGTGGCCAAACAATTCACTCAAAGTAGGGCTTTGTTCAAGCCAATTTCTGCTTCAGTTTTTGAACATAGAGTAGTCCGGGTTGTTCCGGACGTATCTTGAGTTTCGGTGCTCCGATTTGGGTGATTCTAGTTGGAGGAGAACCCATAGCACCTTAGATTTAAAAGAGTACAAAGAACCAGTGTCAAATATGGAGTCAAGGCACTGGAAAATGAGTAATGCACACTGTCCCTCAGGTAAATAGACTAGTTGACATGAAAATGTCATAACTTTAGTTTGGATGATTCAATTGGAATGATTCTAATTTATGAGTAAAGTTGATTCATAAAGGAACAAGAATACATGAATGATGTGTGAATACATAGGCATCACACTGTATAAGTATATGTCTGTGATAAGGATAAGTACATGTATAAGTATTCCTGTATGAAAATATAGGAAATGCCATATGTCATAGGCATAAAACATGAATATGATATGAAACATGAAAACGAACTGAAATATGAATATGAACATGAATATAGAGAGAATTAGGCCATGATCTGAGAATGTGATTAAGAAGGATTATGAGTTACGAAAGACATATGATCATATGACTACACAGGACCCAAAGAATGAATGAGTGGATGTTGAGTTAGTCTTGGTGCTCTTGACCTCCTGTCATGAGTAGTACTTGATTACTCCTGGTAGTGCCGGCACTCTGTCTGTTAGTGCTTGGCACTCTTGATTGAAATGCCCGGTACTCGATTGGAGTGCTCAGGCCTCCTGATGAGTGCCGGTACTCTGATTAGTACTTGGTACTCTCACGATTAGTGCTCCGACATACGATTCGTGCCCGGTACTCACATTAGTGCTCTGGCCTCTGTCTATTAGTGCTATGACACTCCTATTACATGGGCAGGCACGTCCTGCTCGATTGCCGGTACTCTGATTAGTGCTCTGACATCACGGTGATGCTGGTACTCTATGGTGCTTTCACCAGGCACCTCGATGTATATTGTACCTTGAGAATTGTAGTAACTACATCCTACTCACTTCTTATGATTGAGTGCAGTAGTCAAGCAGTTATATGATAAAGACTCTGAATAAAGAATAAGAGTAAAGATGAATGTATCTCGAACTGTTCACGTAGTACTCTTTGGTACTCTACAGCCATCGATTAGGATTACCGTAGTACCTATGGGTACTCTTGTATACGATTAAGTTACGTAGTACCTACGGGCCTCCCAATATCACGATTAGGATTACGTAGTACCCATGGGTACTCCGTATTAGTAAAATAAGTATAAGATCGTGGTACTGCGGGTACTCAGTATCGATAAAATAAGTATAAGTCTAGTAGTAGTACCTCACAGTGCACTCTGTATCGATAAAATAAGTATAAGTCCAGTAGGCACCTGGGCTCCGTATCGGTAAAATAAGTATAAGTTCTGTAGTACCCACGGGTACTCTCGTATCGATAAAATAAGTATAAGTTCTGTAATATAAGTATAAGTCCAGTAGTACCTACGGGTACTTTCGTATAATGAATTTGTGTAGTACCTACGGGTACTTTTGAATACGAATAAGCTCTGAAACTCCCTCTTTTGGAGATCGAATAAGCATAAACTGTTATAAGCATCTGAAATTGTATAAATGCAGATGACTCTCATATATGAGCAAACCTGACTCTGTTTGTTTGGGATATGTTCGAATACACCGTATAAATACGGTACATATGTATTTGATGTAATTTGTACCTATAACGGACTAATGTCCGTATCTATATAAGTCTGATCTGACCTTGTATGTGATATGATTCTGATCTGTTTTGACTTATCGTACCTACGGGTACCTTCGCATAAGAATAAGATCCAGAAATCTGAGCCAGGATTACGTAACACAAGTATAAGATCCGTAAGACAAGTATATGCTCTGTAAGACAAGCATAAGATCTGAAATACATGTATAAGTTCTATAAGACAAGTATAAGATCTGAAATATATGTATAAGTTCTGTAATACAAGTATAAGATCTGAAATACAAGAATAAGTTCAATACTACAAGTATAAGTTAGTAAGACCGGGGATATGCTTCGTAGTAAATATGAATACAGTACCCAGTATAAGTTTTGTAGTACTTACGGGTACTCTCGTATAAGGATAAGTTCCATAATCTTAGAGTATACATTCCGTAATATCTAATAGTACCTGGTACCTCCCGAACAAATGTAATCTCAGTAGTATAAGTATAAATACATGGTATGTGTATAAATTTGTAGTACCTAGAGGGTACCTGCAGTATAAGCATAAGTTACATCAACTCCTACAGAGATCACGGATAAGTGTAGTCGACGGAAGTTAAGTAGATGTCCTTTGGGAGATCGAGATAATTATAAGTCGAGACAAATATCGAGTGCTCATCCATGATATATGTCCTTTAGGAGATCTGAATAAGTATACGTCTGATACAAGCATAAGTACCTCCGTCTAAGTATATGTATAAGTTAAGTACCGTATATAAGGAATTTGAATAAATCTGTGTCCTACGGGAGATCGGAATAAGAATAAGTCTGCTATAAGTGTAAGACCCAAGTAAGTATAAGTTTGTTATAAGTATAAGTAAAAGTTCAGTCCCGCATACGAGAGATGTGAACAAGCATAGGATTTGTTATAAGGATAAGTATGTATGCAAAAGGTGTTATATGATAACAAGTATATGTATTAGTACGTATATGATTCTGAAGATTTCGTCTCTGTTATTGTTTATGTTATTGTGATTCGGTATAAAAGCATGTGTTTACGTATAAGATATGTTTCCCACTTAAAATTAAAAACAGCACGGGTTTTTAATCCGTGTAGGTACGGAAGACATCTCACGAAAACCATGTCACAATTTAGGCGACACACTAGTAGGGGTTCATCACGGTAGGTTACGTGCTGGTTGTAAATGTAAAAGGGAAATACGGTTTGTATTTGTAAATGCAGGTTTCGATAAATAGTATATGATATTTTGATTTTGTTATAAGATGTGGGCCATACCCACAGGTACAAGTTCGGCTTTATAAAAAAAAAAAACAGGTAAAGAGTCCCATTATATGGTCTCGCACCCCGAACTCGGTTCGGATTCGCCAATTAGGTTGGACCGGGAATCGGGGCAGGTGTAGGGGATCTTAGTCTTAGTTTTTCAAATAATCCAGTCTTAGTTTTGCATGATTATTTATTTGTGCCAGACTCTAGAAAGAATTTAATTTCAGTTTCTAAATTATGTAATGACAGTTATTCAGTTTGTTTTAATAAAAATTATGTTTCTATTATGAAAGAAAATGAAGTTGTTACATTTGGCACATTGGTGAAGAGGAGAAGGAAGGAGAAGAAGAGGAAGAAGGAGAGAGATCAAGCCAAGGTATGGATTCTCTGACTTTTGTATGGAAATTATGGATTCTATCATGATTTTGGTACATGAATTACTTGGGTATGGATTGCTAGGGTTTCATTTGGACATTGGTGGATCCACTTTTCTGAGGTTTTGTTAGGAAAACATCCACAACTCTAGATTTAAGGAAGTTTGGTTGAAAATCCCTAGTTGATAATTAGATATGGAATCCTTCACAATTCCAAGGTTTTGTAAGTTTAATGAGACTTGGGTATGAATCATGGATTCTTTGGCTAATTAAAGGTGTTGGTGGAGTTGTTTGAGGGATTCCATGTTAGTTTTGGCGAAGAGAAATTATGGGAGAAAAGTGCATGAAGAATGGTAGATTCCACCATTTCTTGGAAATTCACGCAACTGTGCGAATACGGTGCGAAACGGATCTTGTTACAACCCTCGAATCGAACACAAATAACAGTGAGGTCTTGGTGCAACCTCAGGCAGAGACTGTGCCGGTACGGTGAAATAATCTGACCTCGAGAACCGAACTTGTCTTAGAGTGCTGATTGGGCATATGCCGATGCACGAACCGTGATATATTTTTCTATTTTGACAAGTGTTAGTATTTTGACCATAACTTGGTCATTTCTTATCCGATTTGAGTGATTCAAGTTTCTAGTTAAACTAGACTTCAAGGAGAACCAAACATCATGAAATGGGTACCCTCGAATTCGGACTCTATGTGGCCAAACAATTCACTCAAAGTAGGGCTATGTTCAAGCCAATTTACAACCGATTTTTGAGCATAGAGTAGTCCGGGTTGTTAGGACGTATCTTGATTCCGGTGTGCTCAGATTTTGGGTGATTCCAGTTGGAGAGAGCATAGCACCGCCCAGATTTAAAGAGTATAAAGAACCAGTGTTGTAAATGGAGTCAAGGCCTTTGGAAAATGGAAATATTGCACCCTTTAATCGCCGAGGTATGGAGACTAGTTGACATGAAAATGTTATAACTTTAGTTTGGATGATTCAATTGGAATGATTGAATTTATAGGTAAAGTTGATTCGCCAGAGGAACAAGAATACATGAATGATATTGTGAATACATAGGCATCTGCTTGTATAAGTATGTATATGCGTGATAAGGATAAGTACATGTATAAGTATTCCTGTATGAAAATATAGGAAATGCCATATGTCATAGGCATAAAACATGAATATGATATGAAACATGAAAACGAACTGAAATATGAATATGAACATGAATATGAAAGGTATTAGGCCATGATCACATAATGTGATTAAGAAAGGTTATGAGTTCTGAAAGACATATGATCATATGACTACCTAGGACCAAAGAATGAATGAGTGGATGTTCTGATTAGTACTTCGGTACTCTTGTTACTCCTATCATGAGTAGTACTTGATTGCTTTGTTAGTGCCGGCCTCTATGCAGTAGTGCTCCGGCATACGATTGAAACCGCGGTACTCCTGATTGATGCTCAAACACTCCACGATGAGTACTGGTACTCGATTAGTACTTGATACTCCCGATTAGTGCTTGACACTCTGATTAGTACTTGGTAATTACATTTAGTGCTCTGACACTCTGTCTGATAGTGCTATGACACTCCTGTTACATGGGCAGGCGTCAGCTCGGTGCCCGGTGCCACGATTAGTGCTTTCGACACTCACGTTCGGTACTTTGGTACTCTGTTTGGTGCTAC
This sequence comes from Tetrastigma voinierianum, assembly GCA_016808115.1. Lineage (NCBI taxonomy): Eukaryota > Viridiplantae > Streptophyta > Magnoliopsida > Vitales > Vitaceae > Tetrastigma > Tetrastigma voinierianum. The sequence continues at coordinate 320,790 of JAEQBH010005258.1, read as the reverse complement.
GGCACCCCTCGATGCTATGTTGTACCTTGGTACTTATTGTCTTGCATCCTACTCACTTCTTATAATTGAGTGCGGTAGTCAAAGCAGGTTATATGATAAAGACTGAATAAAGAATAAAGTAAAGATCTTGGATATGCTGTACCTAATGCATGTGCACTTGAGTACTCTGTGTCCCGATTAGAAGTTACGTAGTACCTCGGGTACTCTTGTATACGATTAAGTTACATGTAGTACCTACGCGGGTACTCTGTAATACGATTAGAAGTTAATGAGTACTTGGGTACTCCGTATTGATAAAATAAGTATAAGATCAGTAGTACCTACGGGTACTCCGTGTCGATGGAAATAAGTATAAGTCTAGTAGTACCCTCACACGGGTACTCAGTGTCGATAAAATAAGTATAAGTCGATGGTACCTACGAGTACTCGTGTCCCGGTAAAATAAGTATAAGTTACGTAGTACCCACGGGTACTCGTATCGATAAAATGAAATATAAGTTACGTAATATAAGTATAAGTCCGGTGGTACCTCGGTTTTCGTATAATGGTTGTGTAGTACCCAGCGGGTACTTTTGAATCTGAATAAGCTCTGAAACTCTACGGAGATCCGAGATAAGCATAAACTGTTATAAGCATCTGGCGGTGTATAGATCAGATGACTCTCATATGAGCCCAGACAACTCTGTTTGTTTTGGGATATCGTTACGAGATACGTATAAATCGGTATATGTATTTGATGTAATCTGTACTATATGAATTAATGTAAATATCTGTATCGTCGATATGACCTTGTATGTGATAGTTAGATAAATTACGGTTGTCATTTTCCCCCTCACAGATGCATACTTTACTTAAAGAATAAAGATCCGAAGCTACAAAGAATAAAGTTACGTAACACAGTATAAGATCAAGTAAAGACAAGTATATGCTCGTAAGAATTAGTATAAGATAAATACATGTATAAGTTCTATAAGACAGTATAAAGATAAAAATATATGTATAAGTGCATATTACCAGTATAAAGATCTGAAATACAAAAATAAGTTCAATACTACAAGTATAAGTTCCATAAGACCAGGATATAGTTCGTAGTACAAGTACAAGATACGAAGTACCAGTATAAGTTTTTGTAGTACTTACGGGTACTCCCGTATAAGGATAAGTTCCACTTAATACGGTATATACGTTAAAGTAATATCTACGCTAGTACCTACGGGTACCTCCAAACAAATGTAATCTTCGTAGTATAAATATAAGACCTATGGTATGTGTATAAGCTTTGTAGTACCTAAGGGTACCTCTGTATAAGCATAAGTTCTGTCAACTCCTACGAGAGATCTGGATAAGTATCAGTCTGACAGAAGTTAAAGTAGATGTCCTTTGGGAGATCTGAATAATTATAAGTCCGAGACAAGTATCAGTATAAATCCGCAATATATGTCCTTTGGGAGATTTGAATAAGTATACGTCTGATACAAGCATAAGTACCTCCGTCTAAGTATATGTATAAGTTAAGTACCGTATATAAGGAATTTGAATAAATCTGTGTCCTACGGGAGATCGGAATAAGAATAAGTCTTGCTATAAGTGTAAAGACCCAGTAAGTATAAGTTTGTTATAAGTATAAGTAAAAAGTTCGGTCCACTACGAAGTGTGAACAAGCATAAGTTTGTTATAAGGATAAGTATGTATGCAAAATTGTTATATGATAACAAGTATATGTATTAGTCTATTATATGAATTCCTGAAGATTTCGATATCTGTTATTGTTTTATGTTATTTGTGATTCAGTATAAAAGCATGTGTTTCTGTATAAGATATGTTTCCCACTAAGCGTAAAGCTTAGCACGGGTTTTTAATCCGTGTAGGTACGAGGAAGACATGCGAAAACCGTATTGCTCTCATTTGGGCCCGGCACACCTAGTAAGGGGGTTCATCCGCAGTGGAGTTCGTCTTTCACGATTTGTAAATGTAAAGTCTGAGTTTTGTATTTGTAAATGGGACTCGATAAATATGTATATGATATTTTGATTTTGTTATAAGATGTGGGCCATACCCATAGGTACAAGTTCGACTTTATAAAAATAAAAAAAAACAGGTAAAGAGTCCCATTATATGGTCTCGCACCCCGAACTCGGTTCGGATTCGCCAATTGGGTCGGACCGGGAATTGGGGCAGGTGTAGGGGATCTTAGTCTTAGTTTTTCAAATAATCCAGTCTTAGTTTTGCATGATTGTTTATTTGTGTCAGACTCTAGAAAGAATTTAATTTCAGGTTTTTCTAAATTATGTAATGACAGGTTGTCAGTTTGTTTTAATAAAAATTATGTTTCTATTATGAAAGAAAATGAAGTTATTTACATGTGGCACATTGGTGAAGATAATCTATATCATATTGATTGTGTGGTTATTCAAGTTGATAATGTGGAAAAATCATTGAAAGAAAGAGCCTAGTATCGACGAACTCAATTCTTGACTGCCAAGGCTTGGTCACATAAATTTGAAAATAATACAAAGACTAGTGAGTTGTGGGCCATTAGCCACTTTGACCATTTGGAGGAAACTGACTACCCTTTATGTCAAAATTGTATTCAAGGTAAAATGACTAAGAGGGTCATATCTTTGCTAAAAGGAGTCCGTGGATATCCGGATTTGACACACTCTGCATGTAAAAGGGACCTTTTATGTCCATGCAAGAGGTGGCTATGAGTATTTCATCCCTTTTACTGATGACTACTCAAGATATGGATATGTGTACATAATGAAGAAGAAATATCCGGCCTTGGATAAATTCAAGGAATTTTAAGGCCGACTTTAAAACAATTGGTGGAGACACATTAAATCACTCGCTTTTGATCGAGATGGCAGCACACGCCTATCAATTTGTTCTTCCTCAACGAGCAATGGATTTTATCCTGGGCTTTAGTGTCTGCGAACTCACAACAAAAATGGAGGGCGGAAAGAAGAAATGAACCTCTATTAGACATGGTAAGGCCAATGATGAGTCTTTTCCATTACCTTTATCCTTCGGGGATACGCCTAGAGACAACAAATTACATTCAATATGGTGCCATCCAAGTCACACTAAAGACACCCATGGAAATTTGGACAGCCTGGAACTTATTTTAAGTCATATCCGCATATGGGGTTGTCCCACTTATGTTAAAGACCATCCGACAAGTTGGATGCAAGTCGACCCAGGCCGGGTTTGTTGGAGCATCCAAAAGGTACAAGGGGTTACAATTTCTACAATAAATCTGACATGAAGGTATTTATGAGTACAAATGCTAAGTTTATGGAAGAAGAATACATCATGAATCACATAATTAGGGATATGGATGAATGGACGAAAAAGACTGAATTCCCTAGCATCCAAGATAATGTTGTTCTTATTGATCCACAACTACTTAATACTCCGATAATCGATACACCAAATATGCCTCAAGTAAGGAAGTGGAGGGTCATTGGGACAAATATGTTAAGTCTACATTGATGGGAGAATCATCTTTGGCAATCCTAGAGTCACATGAAGATGATCCCACAAGTTACTACGAAGAAATCAATGATAAGGGTTTCGATTTTTGGAAAGAGGCCATGAAATCAGAATTAGAATTTATGTATTCTAATAATGTGTGGAATCTTATGAATTTACCCCAAGGGGTTAAACCCATTGTTGTAAATGGGTGTACAAGAGAAAGAAAGGAGTAGATGGAAAGGTTGAGACATACAAAGCCGTGACTGTGGCAAAAGGTTATAAATAAAATCGTTTTGATTATAGGAAACTTTTTTCACCAGTGTCCATGATCAAGTCTATCAAAATACTTCTATCAATTACAAAGATAATAGATTATGAAATATGGCAATGGATACAAGACAAAATTCTTCCTTAATGGCTATCTTGAAGAGAATATCTATATGATGCAACCGGGATGGTTTCATAACCTGTCAAGAACACATGATATGCAGCCATTGTCCATATATGGACTTCAAGTGCTATCAGATCATGGAACAAATGTTTTGATCAAGTAATCAAATCTTTGGTTTTGATCAAAAAAATGAAGAGGAACCTTGTGTATAGAAAGATGCAGATGATATAGTAGTTTTCTAATTTTATATGTGGACGACATTTTGTTGATTGGAAATGACTTCGTATTGTTAAAGGTAAAGACTGCTAGCTACCAATCAAATGAAGGATTTGGGAGAGGCGCAATATGTTCTAGGTATTGAGATAATACGAGACAAAAAGAATAAGATTATTGCACTTTCTCAAGAAAATTACATTGATTGTATATTGTCTAACTACAACATGCAAGATTCCAAGAAAGGATTTACACCTTTTAGATATGGAATCAATCTTTCTCAGGACCAGTGTCCTATGACAGCTTAAGAGAAAGAATACATGAAGACAGTACCATATGCTTCAGCAGTTGGTAGTCTTATGTATGTGATGTTATGTACTAGACTAGATATATTCTATTCAGCTGGAATAGTGAGTAGGTATCGGTCTAATCCAGGTAGGGAACATAGGACCGTTGTCAAACATATACTCAAGTACCTAAGGAGAACGAGGGATTATATGCTAGTTTATCATGACGATGAGTTGGCCCCTATAGGATATACTGATTATGACTTTTAGTCAAATGTAGATTTCAGGAAATCCACATCTGGATATGTTTTTACATTGGTGGATCACCATACTGGAGGAGTATCAAGCAATCCGCGTATTGTCGATTCAACTATGGAAGCTTAAATATGTGCAAACTAGAGGTAGCTAAGGAAGCAAGATATTTAGGAAATTCCCTTATGGAATTAGGAGTCATAGCTAAGGTCATGATCCTATGATACTATACTTGATAATAAGTAGGTTATTTCTCGTTAAGAGAACCAATGTAATTCATAGAAAGGCAAGCATATTGAAAAAGTATCACCCAAGACGAGATTGCAAAGGTAAAGGAGATATAATAGTAGAGAAGATTGCATCCGAGGACAACTCACTGGGATCCTTTTTGATAGTGTGCACAAGACTAAATTGTTTAACTCTCATGTATACAACATAGGTCTCATATATACTTCAGGTTTTGCCTATGGCTTTATAATGTAATTAGTTTCGCTAATAAAACTGTACTTCATTTTACCTATTATTGTGTCTTGTCTGTGCCTAATTCAAGCATTGTATGTCTCTGGTGCTCGTGGAACACACGTAGAGGACACAGATATGAGTCCCTTTGTGGGCTTGAGGTTGTTTAATATGGCTCATGGATGTCAGTAATCCATAAGTAGTTGTGGTATGACATCTACCCAGTTATTGGGAGTAGTTTGTCACAACTACTAGAGTGGGTCTCTAGGATATCATACCAGTATATACTTGGTACATATTTAACGAGGCTTAGGAGTGCAAATCGTCATATTCTATATTTGGACAATTTTGCCCCTAGTTACTATCTCACATGGGTTATTAACCTTGAGGGTCATTGGAGAGTTAAGGGGAGTACGTTATCATTTTGAGGTGCTCCTTGTGACCATCTATTAGTGATATTCACTCAGAGTGATCTTGGATGACTTCTTGCTCTAGCTCATAGATTCTGCTTGACCGCATAAGGGAACCAAGGATGACCCCAATTATTAGGCAATATACAACCCGATTTCCAAAGGTGATCGACTATGGTCACCCGCCGTGGCGTGCCCCACTGAAGCCTGGGAGGACTTACTACCATGATCAAGTTAAACGTAAGCTTGTAGCCTTATAAAATGTGGTAATTTCAATATTTTATAAGTAGTATAATGAACCGAAATTACTAGTATCGATTCACGGGGAGACAGGGAGTGGATTAGTAGGCTTCGGGGTAATCTTTCCACAATGATTTGAATGAGAAGTTTTCAATTTTGATCATAGCTACTCTACTATAGTGGTTTGATTGAATCAATTGTGGAGTTATGTCCATTGATTCCACTGAGCAAAAATTGAAAAGTACCATGGGTCCCAAGCCCATTGTAGCTTAGCCCGTAAGCAGAGCAAAGATATGATCCATATGATCCTTCAAGTTTGCTTTAGGGCTAGTAGGAGAATGTTAGAATTAAGTCCGATAAGCAAATCAGAAGCTGAATTCAAGTTGACCATTGAACTATATGGCTAATTATATATTCAAGTATGTAAGTGGGATTCAATGGCCCACTAAACCCTATTATAAATATAACTTATATTTAGGATTGGGGTAACACAACAACAAAGAAAACCATTTTCGAGTGAAGAGAATTTCCTCTTCCTAGATCTCGAAAAGCAAAGGCCTCGATTGCTTTTGGAGGTCTACACTCACAATAAGTCCTCGCAAATCTGCTATTGCTGGAAGATCTGGCTCTAATTAGTTCCATTTCGGTTCCGGTTAGTACGTAATTTTATTTTTTGCTTCCATTGCATATGAAATCATAGATTTTTGGATGGATGTCCCGAGATTTCAACACCAAGATCACATAATGTATGCTGAGTGTATGCTCTCATATGACACAAGGTATGGTAAAACTACCTTGATCTTTGAGTTTTTCAGGGAACTTCCGTTGGATGTTTGCATTGCAATTTTCAAACAAGTTCACAGTTCAATATGGCTCAAGCTTCTTTTTATTGATCATTATCTCCTTCATGAATTCCATAGTCAAGAGCATTCGTTTAGCATCGCCAACCGGACACTAATTTTATACATAGACCAAACGATGAAGTGAATCAAAGAATTCCATCCAAGACTTTCGGGCCCCAACTGAATGCCAAAAACTTGATTGACTAAATTTGATAAAAATATGTGTTTAACCCTTTTAGTGCTAGGGATTCATTTAAAAATTGATTTTGGTTTAGATCACTGCAAGTGCACAGGTCATACAAGTAATAAAAGTGGATTTAAGTCCAAATATCATTCCCACAAGGATTGATAATAAATCAAAAATCAATTACCCCATCTACTCAAGATCCTTACTATTTAAACTCCAATGTTTAAAAAAATGGTTTGGTTAAACTAAACAAAAGTAATACTAAACAATATTTTGTAACTATATAAGAATTCAAAATAAATGGAAATCGAGAGTTCACTGGGTAAGCTAACACTGGGAATTAGATCAGTGCACAATTATCCTTTTCCGCATCATTTGCATAACATAGTTCAGCCATTAGTTGGAATCTGAACTTGTCAAAGATGAGGGATAGTATAGTTTGGATTCCTCCATAAACCATAAATTTCACTAATTAGAGCTCCATGTTCCTTCCAAATACATGAGTCTAATTAGATACTTGTAGTATATGATCTCTTCTTTTCTAAGATCCGTATTTTCTCCGCATTTCACACCCAACTCAGGATCAAGAATTCCTGTTCCCACAAGATACGTTTCTCCACTTAACTAGTATCTCATCCTTCGAATCTAATAAAGTTCTCTATTTCCTTGATTAGATCTATGCTAACACGAGAACAAGATCCTTTCAACAAAAAGAGGAGAAACCTTTGAACAATTAAACTGATACATCATCCAATCATCCTCACACCATGAGTAGATTAGTGATCTATCTGAGTAATGATTCAAAGTTCATTAGTTCCATAATTTTAGTCTACCATACCCCCAAGTAACTTCTCCATACTCTCATAAATCTCCATATCCGTGTCAATTAGAGGGCCTCTTAGAAATCAGAGCAAGATATAGTCATTTTTTGGGTACACGCTACTAATATTTTGAATAATTCAATTCAAGAACAATACCAATTAAATAAATTCAAGATTTCTAACTAAAAACATTCTTTCAATTTCTACAGAAAACAATAATTGACATTGATCCATTCCTAAAGGGAGTTTCGTCTTTCAAAAACTGGATCACCAATCACAGTGACTAACTTATCAGGAAACTCACTGAGGTTGTAATGAACTGAAACAAAATGAATTCAAAAAATTTCCAACTTCCATTTAATTCAGACAGTAGTGAAAAAGATGATTTTACAGTGAATTCAACTCGAAACTACACTCCAGTTCACTGCTCAATCCCACAAAAATCTAACTAAAAGCTAATCTAAAAACGAAATTAATGAAAAAGAAAAATAAACAAAAAAATTATTATACAAAAGAGTCTCTAGCTACCTAGAAGTTCTGGTTCCTCAGAAAGCTGGGCACAATACCCTAGATGCTTCTATTTATAGATTTCTAATCATTGGCCCTAACTTCGAGGTTGACTTTGTGGATCCCCAAATTAAATTAGCCTAAGTCGCATTTTTGTCGCGACATAGAAAATTATGTTGCGACAAAGTTTTCATCTTTGTTCTGGGCTTTTGTCATGGTCATAGCTTTTATCGCAACAAAATTTTGTGCTTTCTTCTTGGATTATGTCGTGATAGATAATTATGCCTTAGCCAATTTTCTGCTTTTCTTACTAGAATTGTCTCTTTTTTTATTTAAAACTTGCAAAACACAAAGTTGGTGAATATTCCATATTCCAACATTAAAATTGCTCATAAACTTCTAGAAATATGCCAGAAAATTGGATAAAAAATATATGAGTTTAGACTCAAACAATTCTTAAACTTAAAAAGTTTTGCTTAAAACCTACAAAGAAGAAAATTTGCTAAAAAAATTTATTTTTATATTTTTTTTTATGACATTTGTCTATTGAATCCACAATTTGGCATAAACATAAGTTTGTTGTAAAATTATTTCTGAACATGTTTCTAACCTAGAATTTGGAAGATTTTTCAATTAAGTTCACTAAACAGCCAAATAATTTCTATAGCGTAAACAATTCAATTATCAACCCTGATTTGTGAGTGTGTGATGGTCTTCTCTCATCTTCCTTGGTAGATTAGTTAATCTTCTAGGATATTACTCAGATAGCATAGTTCTCCTTTATTCTGTAAAGTCCCATATTCTTGTTTGTCTTATTAATCTCCACTAATATAAGCATATATCACCTTTAGAATCAATTAGGTCTTTTAGGCTTATAATGTGTGGCTTGGGTAATTGGGTAGATAATTGGACAATTTAGGCTCAATTTTACCCAGATTTCACTTACAAATTAACATACTTGCATTCATATGCATTCTTGACTTTTACCATTGATGTAAACTCTCTAACCTCCATTTGGTTTGGTGCATCTTCTCATACTGTGTATTTTAACCACATTCAGATCGCATTTCCCTTCTTCATATTGTAGCTTTTCACGTTTCATCTTCTCTATCAAGGCTTATGGAATAGCATAATGTTTTGTCTTTGCCACCACCCTTAACGAACTGCTATCACCCCATACCAATGGCAGCATTAGGTACAAAGTTGAACACCTATGAAACATAATTGTTCAAGGGAGGAAGGCTACAAGACCAAACTTATTCCACCTTGACACTTTTCTTTTTCACAAATTCTTTTCTTTATTCTCTTCACATTTCCTCATCTCAATCGATTTTTCTTTCTCAACACTTCTTTTTCTCTTTCACAATTTGAAATAGTTTTCCCCCAAACTTGTGCTTCTCTATCATTGATGTATTTGTCATGTAATCTAGGCAAAATAGGGTTCTTTACCGTAGGATTATGTTTAAGGGAGGATATAGGCTTTACATTTGTTGGTTGATGATGAAATTGGCATATTTTCTCAAATGAGGAACTAATGTGTATGCTTATGCATATTATAAGGGTAGGCTTTGATCTTTCAAGAATGGCCAATATCATTTCCTGTTAATGGTATTGCCTAGGATTTCGCCTTGACTAATAATCTAACAAGTTCTAGGACTTTTGGAGAATTAATTGTGATAGATCCCAGAGATATCCCTAATCCTTAGCACAATATGTTTCAGAGACATTTTTGACCATGTGCATAGTCTATCAGGATTTATAATAACTAAACTGTTTACAAAATAGAATTATAAGTCTTATTTGTTCCATCAATCAGTTGCAATACTCCTTATTCTTGAAGTTCAAAACATTCATTAATAACCTTAGAACTTTCCCTTTTCAGTTCATTTATTCCTTCCCCAATTCATCTATCAAATTCTTGTTTGGTTCCTAGATAGGTTGCTAGGCCATTTTACAAGTTAAAAGCTTATTTAAATCAACCATTCTATTCAGTGAAATTTAACACAGCAACTAATCAATTCCACCAAACAATTCACAACTATTAAGCAAATCAACCCAGGAAATCTAGTTTCTCCATTATTTAACAAATCTATACACTAGAATTCATCAATTTCCAATTATTTGAAATAAAGGAAGGAAAATATAAGATAAACACAAAAGAAGTGAAAAATGAGAAGTGACACCAATTTTGCAAAGAACTTTTCATTTAAATTTCCAGATTTAAGGGCTTGGTTACAAGGAGAAAAAAAGGGAAGAAACAATAGAGCAGGTTATTTCCTTCTTCTATCATGCCTATGGGAAGGGTTAAGATTCACTGGTTGAAACTTGTAACTAGCTACAAAAGGGGAGAATTCAGGGATCTAAGCTTGTGGCTTCTTTGACCTGCTACCTTCCTCAGCTCTGCTAAATGCATAATACTTAACTGAAAGGGCCTTCTGTCTAATGAGCTCACTTTGCCTCTGCTCAATAGAGTTTAGAGTTCCCTCAAACTCACCCTGAGCAGCATAGATTTTGATCAAATTCTTATTGATTATATCCAAATTTTATGTCCACAATTTCTCCCTATAGCTTAGGATTTTTCTCTGGTTTCTCATATGCTCTTCCACTCTTCATCTCTCTGCCTCAATGCTTCCTCCAGATTTTGATCCATTCTTTTTAGTTCAACATCCATATACTCATCCCTCAATTGAAGTTGGATTTTCAGCTGTTGGTCTCTCTCTTGCATCTCTTGTATCATAGTTTTCAGCTTCTCCATCAATTCTGTATTGTTACTATGATGCCCATAGCTTTCAGCTGCTCTTAATGGATTTGTCTTAGTGATTCGTATGCACAACAGGTTTTATGAATCAACAATATTTATAAACCTAAATTCCTTCTATTGCCGTAGCGTAACTACTGCAGTATAGCAGCTATAGGATCGAACACACGGATGGGTTTCTTCATTGCAATGATTCTGATGGCTCAAAATGGTAATTTGTTTTTGGATTTTAGGATTTGGTGTAAAGGTAGTAATAGGTTGATGTTGTAAGAGTGAAAATAAAACAGAAATAAACTAAAATAAAGTGTAAAGAAATCCTTGAAATTGTTGGGTTGCTAGGTTGGGTTGATAAGGTTACAAAGAGGTCCTCGAGGTTCATTTCCTCGCGTTGGGAGGGGATGACCTATAGTCAATTCCAAACTAGGATCTTCATTTAACTATAAAAACTAAACCACAATAATTTTCCCTTTTGATGAAAGCATTTATTTAGCATTTATGGTTCCTACAGTGAAAATCTATCACCTTGACCCATTCTACAATGATTCGTAAAGGGCAACTAATGAATCTCAGTGGATCTAATAATAAGCATCCACTGAACCCTAAAAGATTACCAAGTATTGATAAATGAGGATGCATCTACAGTGAAAATATAACCCCTTAACCTACCTCCAGTGGCTCGTAAATAGCAACTAATGGATATCAGTGTATCTAAAGCTAAGAATACACTGAACCCTAAAAGCTTGCCAAGTATTGGCCAAAGAAAGTACATCAAAGAGCTTTAAACCTAGAGTTGTAAATTTGGGAACAAAAATGTCAAAACCTGCTACGTGAAAAACAGGGGAACAAAATGCAAACCTTACTTCCCAAGCCTAGCAACCCTCTTCTTCAAGGATTAGAGGCTTTAGTCAAACATCCTTTGAGCTGTCATCCTCAAAGAGTGTGTTTGGTTGCCTAGAAAGTGAGAGAAAGAGGAGAGAGAAGAATGAAGAAATGACGAGGGCCCCTCTTTGGAGATGCTTCGGGTGTTAAAGTTAGGTTACAAAATTGTTCGCTAAGGGCTTATATAGCCTTACAAACAGGTGAGAATATCAATCTAACCTAAATAGTATAATTACAGTGAGAGTAGAAATGAAATTAACCAAAACAGGGTCGTTTGTACACAAAAACAGGGAGTAGAGAATTTCGCTACAGGTGAAATTTTCGCTACATAGCGAATTTTCGCTATTGTAGAGAAAATTCACTATGTATAAGTACCCAACATGTCGCAGAGCACACTCTTCAACATTCCATCCTCCTATTCATCACTATTCACGACTACTGTTCATCATGCACTATTCATCTAATTTATGCCATTTTTGCTTTCTTTTCCTTTTTCGGCTATTCTTTTCTTCTGATTTTTGATCTGTAATGCTGAGTTCGACCAGAATTCTTCATGCTTGGAATGACCCGACAAACTTGGTATTAAAAGCTTGCAAAAACTACAAAATTAGGAACAAAATATGATTAGTAGTACAATAGGGACCTGAACATGTCAATTGGGTTAATTATAACAATTAGTATACAAAAAGCGCTCAAAACCTATTAAAAATAGGGTTAGTAGCACTTTTGGGCCTTAATTACACTGACCGATACATTGTAGTCCTTAGCCAATGCAAGAAGAAAAATAAAAAAACATATAAAACTATAACAAGAATTATGTTGCAAGGTTTGCAGTTCAAAAGGTTGTGAAGAAGTAATGCCTAACCCTAAGTAAGAATCATCAAATCCTTGTCGATAACTATCTTGAGAGAATGAATTCCATCTGAAATTGAGTATCAGAGCCTCCCGTCTCGGTAGAATCAACCAGGAACTTCCACCAAAATCTAAGTGTTTGTTTGATTAGCTCTCAGCAATAAACTGCCAAATTGCACTCCCACCAGAAGCTACTACACGACCCTAGTATGCTAACCAACTGTCGTCGGGACCCACCTCTTATTCCATATTGCTTTTTGTGTTGTAGGGGTGCAATGTTGAGGAATCGACCTCACCAAAGTCCATGTAATGGGGATCTACCGATGACTCCCAACCAATTAAGGCTTAGGGCACCAAGTCATAAGGATCTTTTGACCACTAACTCTTCAGGTTTCACCCCGGACTCCGAATGATTTCGAAACTCCAACACACCCAGCATAAACTCCCACCCCGTCCACGGGTGTAATAGCGAGCACTAAGTCGGTGGCTCCCAACCAGTTGGCTTAGGGCATCGGGCTTTAAAGGCTTTCGCCATATACCCCTCGGACCGTGCTCGGGTTTTAAGGCAAAGCTTTACAATTTTCTTCTTTTTCTTTTTTTCACTTCTTTTGGAAGACACATTGGCCTTCTATTCATGGGGGTCCTTAACCTATTAAAGGTGGTCAACAAAACTAGGAGTAGGTTATTGAAGCTTAGGAGGCTAGAGCGGAGTTTTCAGGTTGTGAAGAAACCTAATGTACACAGTGTGTGGTTAGTTAAAGGTGAAAGAAAAATGGTCGAAAGCAACAAGAGTTCAACTTATTATCCACTCATCCAGGCATGGAACCAATCTAACATCAATAGAATTGGACAAAGTTTCAATTTTTTCAAACCACAGGTTAAGCATAACACAAAAAAATTTGGGTGCAAAAATGGGTCCAATTTTTTAAAAAGTAAGTTGTATAGTATAACAGCTTCACAAAAAGGAAAACTAGCAAGCCACTGAACATAAAAAAATGAGCTTGCTCAAAATAGTAACAAAAACAAAAATAAATGCCACTTTCTTCGCTAACTCTCCCCCCCAACCAAATGTCTCATTGTCCGTAATGGGGCTCGGATTGGAAATTTAGAGAAGGAAGTGCTACCTCCTTGATGAGATGTGCTTGTTTTTGGATAGGAGACTTGCAAGCTTTCCATCGACATTATTCACTCCGTTTGGCTTCAAATAAACAAGTTAGGAGAAAGAAAAGAGGGAAAAAGTGACCAGTTGGAGCATTTTGAAACTTACACCTTCATAATAATTTCAAAAGTGTTCTTTCTGGCTATATTTATATTCTAAACTCTCTAAGATTTCCAACGGTACCAAGAACGCCTAAGCAGATTCGGATGAGTTATGGGCGAAACAAAATCGGGAGGCAAAGCGAGGGGAGAGGTGGCGAAATTTTAAACCGTTAAGCGAAATTTTAAACCCAGTGGCAATTCTCTGGCAGCGAAAAATTCGCTACCATTGCGGTAGCGAAAATAAATAAAAAACAATTTTTTAAATTTTCGTGTGAGACAATATATATATATATATATATATATATATATATATATATATATATATATATATATGTAATAATAATTGATGATGCCTTTTTCAGCTAGGGCTGGGTTGGAGCGTGTGGGGTTCTTTGTTGGAGCTCGGGTTGTTTGTGAAATTTGGGATGGTGTCACGGATCGTGCGGATTGAGCGGGATCGCGGCGCTCTTGTTCCTACGAGGCTCGGGACCGAAGCACTCCTGCAGAACAAAGAAGAAGGGGTCGGCGGGGCTATACCCGTGCGCTCAGATGCCCTAAATCCCGGTTTCTTTGGGATAAAGAGAGAGAGCTGCTTAAGAGGCGAATGTATTTGCATATGGTATACGTCTAAGAGTGCGTACTTTCACAGAGGGTAGCCTGTATTTATAGTGTATATTATTCCCAATTTGAGGGGGTAGTAGAAGGATTTAACAATTGGATGGGATATTTATTGCCTTTATCGGATTTTAGAAAGAGATATTGAAGGAATAGTTTATTGAGAATTATCCTCCTTCCTTTTTAGTGAGATCAGGCTTGATTTGCAGGAATATATTATTGAGAATTATCCTGTTTTCCTTGATGAGATTTAATTAAAGATTTAGTTAGATTCACAGGATAATAAGTTATAGGGGATTATTCTACTTTCCTTATTGGCGAAATTCAATCTGATTTGCAGGATATGGGCTTTCTCAATTATCCATGCCGGCTTTGGGCAGAAGTGGGTAGACGCGCCGCTTTGGGGGTGCGGAAGCCGGGGCTTGGGTGCTTCATGTGTCCCAGTGCGCTTCTTCTTTGGGCTCGGCGAGTGGGCCTGCGAGCCCGTTTTTCAAACCTATCGGTTGCCCCGGCCCTTGTATGCGGTGTGCGTGGTAGCGTATCATTTCTAGGATTAAGTATTGATATCCATGCCGCTCAGAGTGGCTACTTGGCCTTCCTTGGCCGATTATGCTTATGTCTGTGCTCTTTGGACTCAAGAGGCTCCAAGACCTTTTACGGCGGTTATGCTCTAAAAAGCGAAGCTATTAGGTCCGGAGAAGCAAGACCTTTACGGCCGGTTATGCTCTAAAAACTGAGCTATTGGGCTCCTGGGCTGTTCTGCCTCCCGAGTTGTTTATGCTCTTCTGAACTGAGTTATTCGCTCCTGTTTATTTGCGTACGAGGCGGAAACTACTGGCTCCATGGTGCATAAGCCTATTTAGCGAGCAGCTTTGGTTCACGTTCAGCTGCGTGGCTATTCGGCCCGAATTTGCTAGGCTCTGAACTGTGTCACCCCAAACGGCCCGGAGTTCTTTGAGCTCCCAGGGCTGAATACCTAAGGCTCAGACCGCTCTGAGAGCACAGCTGGGTTGAAGCGATTGGGCTTTAAAGCTAGTCATTTGAGGCTTCATGGGCCGCTCTGTTTGAGCTGAACTGGTTTCTGGGTTGCGCGAACTGCTTTTGGCTGAAGTCGTCAGTGCGAGGAAGTGTGTTGATGGGAAGAGCTTTTCAATGTATACTGTTGAGTAGAGCTCGTCCATGTGAACTGTGGGGAAGAGCTCGTCCCGATGTAAATTTGTTGGTGGGAGCTGGCCCATGTGAGCGTGGGGAAGAGCCGTCAAAGTGAGCGTTGGGAAGGCTCGTCAATGCGAGCTGGCGGCGAGGAGCTCGTCGAGTGAGGGGCGAGGGGGAAGAGGCTCGTCAATGTGAACTGTTGGGAAGAGATCGTCTATGTGAACTGTTGAGTAGAGCTCGTCAAAGTGAGCGTAAGGAGAACTTCGTCAATGTGAATTGTTGGGAGCTTCGTCGAGTGAAGCTTTATTGTGAAGAGCTTGCCAATGTGAATAGTAAGACTTGTCGAGTGAGCGTTGCGGGGGAGCTTCGCCAATGTAATAGTAGGAGCTCGTCCATGAATTGAGGGGAAGAGGCTACGTCAATGTGAGTGCGGGGAACTTGTCGAGTGAATTGTTGGGAGGGCTCGTCCATGCTGAATAGTAGGAGCTCATCGAGTGAAGCTGATGACAGAAGAGCTCGCCCGATGTGGTAGCGGGGAATTTCGTGAAGTGAATTGTTGGGAAGAGCTCGTCAGAGTGAACTATAGGAGCTCGTCGGGTGAGTTGTTGTGAAAGAGCTCGCCCGATGTGGACGTAGTAGGAGCTCGTCGGAGTGAGGCGGTGGCGAGGAGCGCCCGAGTGTGAATGGTAGGAGCTCGTCCATGAGATGGTTAATAGTGAGGCTGTCTGAGTGGTAGCGGGGAGGAAGAGCTCGCCAATGTTGATAGAAGGCAGGGGCTCGTCCAAGTGAACTGGTAGGAAGAGCTCGTCAATGTGAACAGTTGAGCGGAGCTTGTCCTTGTGAACTGGCAGGAAGAGCTCGCCAATGTTGATAGAAGGCAGGGGCTTGTCGAGTGAGCGGTAGGAAGAGGCGTCAATGTGAGCGGTTGTGGCTCGTCAGGTATTGTCGGGAAAACTCGTCAATGTTGATAGGAGCGGGGGCTCGTGTGTGGTTGGAGGAAGAGCTTGTCAATGTGTGATGGTTGGGGCGGGCTTGTCCTTGTCGAGAGCGCGGGAAGAGCTCACCAATGTTGATAGAAGGCAGGAGCTCGTCCGTGTGAACAGGCGAATGAGGCTCGTCAGGGGCGATGGGAAGAGCTGTCCGAGTGGCTGGAGTTGAGTGAGCTCGTCCTTGTGGTATGGGGAAGAGCTCGCCAATGTTGATAGAGGCGAGGAGCTCAGATCCGTGTGAACAAGCTGAATAGAGCTCGTCAGGTGGTGATGGGAAGAGCTTGTCGTGTGAGTTCTTTGAATAAGAGAGGTCGTCCATGCGAATAGAGCTCGCCCATGTTGAGTGATAGGAAGAGCTCGTCAAATGAATAATTGAGGAGGAGCTCGTCCATGTTGAGTGATGGGAAGCTGTGGAATGAATGGTGAGGCGGGAGCTGGAGTCACGTGTTGAGTGATGGGAAGAGCTAAGTCGGGGAATGGATAATTGAAGCGGGAGCTTGTCCATGTTGTGTGATGGGAAGAGCTCGTCAGGAATGAATGGTGAAGCGGGGCTTGTCCATGTTGTGTGATGGGAAGGCTCGTCGGAATGAATAAAATTGAGCGGGAGCTCGTCCATGTTGTGTGATGGGAAGGCTCGTCGGGATGAATAAAGTAAAGTAGAGGCTCGTCAGTGAGTGATGGGATGGTCGATCGAATGAATAATTAAAGTAGAGCTCGTCCCATCTTGAGTGATGGATGATAATCCGGCAAATAGTAAAGTGAGGCTCGTCCATGTGAGTGATGGGATGAGCTTGTCGAGCAATTGTAAAGTAAGAGCTCGTCCATCTTGGTGATGGGATGAGCTCGTCAGAATGAATAATTGAGGAGGAGCTCGCCCGTGTTGAGTGATGGGAAGAGCTCGTCAGGTGAATAATTGAGCGGGCTCGTCCGTGTTGTGTGATGGGAAGGCTCGTCGGGATGAAATGAGTACGATGGGGCTTGTCCATGTTGGGTGATGGGATGAGCTCGTCAGAATGAATAGTAAAAGCCGGGCTGCGTCCGTGCGGGTGATGGGATGAGCTCGTCGGGCGGTGTAAAGTAGAGCTTCGTCCATCTTGAGTGATGGGATGAGCTCATCGGAATGGTAGTAAAGTAGAGCTCGTCCATGTTGGGTGATGGGATGAGCTCGTCAGAATGAATAATTGAGGAGGAGCTCGTCCATGTTGAGTGATGGAAGGCTCGTCGGGATGGCGGCGAACCGGGCGCTCAAGGCCGAGATAGGCGTGTAACTGGCTGGTCGACTCACGAGAGCGGCGTGGCTGTGCGAGGTCGGTGAGCTAGTCAAAGTGGCGGCGCGTGGCTCGGGGTTAGGCAGTGGCGATGTAGCTGGCCCGGTCTGACTCCCGACGTGGCTGTGCGGGTAAGGTGAGCGCTCGTGAAGTGAAGCGACGTGGCTCGGGCGCTAAGGCCCGAGTGGCAATGTAACTTTGAAGCGGATCGACTCCTGGGCCGCGCTGCACGTGCGGTAAGAGCGGGCTCATCAAATTGGCGGCGGTAACCAGGGCGCTAAGGCGATGGCGATGTAGTACGAGGCTGAGTCGACTCTTGGCGGCGTGGCACGTGCGGTAAGGTGAGCTCGTCGAAGTGGCGGCGTGGCTCGGCGCTAGGCCAGTGGCGATAGTAACTGGCCCAGTGCGACTCACGAGGCGTGGCACGTCGGGCCGGTGAGCTCGTCAAAGTGAGCAGCGTGGCTCCGGGCGCTAAGGCCGAGTGGCGATGTAGCTTGAGCTGGTCTGACTCCTGAGGCGGCGTGGCCTGTGCGGAGTAGGTGAGCTCGTCAGAGTGAGCAGCGTGGCTCCGGGCGCTAAAGTAAAGTGGCTATGTAACTGTCTTTGGTCGGCTCTGGCCCGTGGCTTTGTGCGGAGTAGGTGAGCGCGTCAAAGTGAGCAGCGTGGCTCGGCGGCCCAAGGCCTGATGGCAATGTAACTGGCGGATCGACTCCTCGAGTAGCGTGACACATGCAAAGTAGGCAGACATCAAATTGAGCGGCTATGGCTCGGGCGCTAAGTAGAGGTGTCACAAGAGCCTTAAACTGATCAGCTTCTTGTTGTCATCTGACTTTCGATTCTTGGAAAGATGCGCGTGTTTAATGCTGATTGTGGAGAAATTTGAAGCGTTCATGAATTTCCGGAGATGCTAGCCTTCTTATAGGCACGGCCATTCTTTGTGGAGTTTATACTTTGGATATTCTGCCTCTTGAGTGTATGCTTTGAAATCTGCTTGCGAGATGAAGCGTCAGTTTGATCGTCTTCGCCGGGGATCCACCTAAAGATCCTGGTTCAGTTTTGTTGGACTTCTGCTTGTAGGTGTTGTGTTGTCATCGCAGGGAGGGAAGTTGTAACCTTCACGAACTCGTCGTGTCTCTATGGCGTTGCATCTGCACAGTAAGTTGCTCTAACTCTTTCTCGAGCGTTGATTGACCGGCGAAGTGCTTCCACTTCATTCGTATTAGCTTTTGCCTTCTTTGTCCCGGGGAGGTGCATTGTCAGCGTCTCTTGGCGGATCTTATCCACTGGCGGTTGCGTTGCTCTGCTTGTGTTCGAGTCGATACCATCGATAAGCGAAATCCCGAGTTATATTTATAAGGCTGTCGTTCCCACAGTGTGGCGCCAGTGATGATGCCTTTTTTTCCTGTGGGCCGGGCTGGGCGTGTGGGGTCTTGAAATGGACTGGGTTGTTTGTAAAAGGCAGGATGCGGCGTCTGGATCAAAATGCGGATTGGGCGGAGGATCGCGGCCTCTTTGTTCTCACGAGCTCCCGAGACCCGAAGCACTCCTGCAGAACAAGAGAAGGGGGTCGGCGAGAGGCACTATGCAGTGGCAGCTCCGATCACCTATTGGGTTTCTTTTGAGAGAAAGAGAGGCGCAGAGGCGAATGTGTTGCATATGAGTATCGTCTAAGAGTCTTTACATTACCTTTCACCGGCCCAGGGTAGCCACTGTATTTATAGTGTATATTATTCCCAATTTGAGGTAGTAAGGATTCTTTCCCATTGGATGGGAAGATAGTTTTATTGAGAATTTTCACTCCTTCCTTTTTAGTAGAGATCGGAGCAGTTCTGAGGATAATATTATTGAGAATTATCACTGTTTCCTTGATAGAGATTAAATTTAGTTTAGTTAGTTCAGGATGTGGTTATAGGGGATTATTCTACTTTCCTTATTGGCGAAATTGATAGTTTTGGGATATATGGAGCTTTCTCAATTGTCATGGCAGAGCCTTTGGGCCGGGTGGAGTGGGCGCCGCTGGGTTTGGAAAACCGGGAGACTTAGGTGCTGCTTCATCGTAGCTTGTGGCACATGGGCTCGGCAAGTGGGCTGCGAACTGGTGCTAAATCTGTGTGTCTTCATTGTGTGCCTATCCTTAAGGACAAAATAGTGCCTGTGCACCAAAGTCAAACTCTGATTGCAAGTTCTGAGAATGGCTACTCATTGCGTTAGCTAAAATTCTGTGGCGAAAATTCTGTTACCGGTTGGTGGCTGAATTCGACTTGTTTTTCTACTTTGATCTTCGTGCTTACGAAGTGCATAACTCAAGTGCAAGAGGATAATAGAAGAACCGGAAAGATTGGGAAAGTGAAAGCGAACTGGTGAGATTCAACGGAGGCCGCGAAGTCTGAAAGAAGATTGAAATCTTGAAATAAGATCATGATCAGACTCAAATAAAATGAGAAGTGAAAGATTGGGGGAGTTATTGCCCAGATAAGGAGTCATCAAACCTTGGAGTGTTGGGTCTGAATATTCAAAAATCAGAGTTGGGTTATCGAATCGTGCCAGTACCGACAACTCCGCATGTCGATATGTTGCCGTTCTTTCGTACAGATGATGGGAAAAGGAACTACGCGTACAGGCGCAAACTGATTGTTGCCGGCGAATGATCTGGACGGATCAACCTCCGGTTTGCAGTTCCGAATCATAAAGCCCGTATTCGCGACTGCCTCAGCGGATCAATGTTCGAATCGAGATACTCGGCGCGTCGGGTTGCTCGAATAACGAGCGTGAATGATGGGATTCGATCGCAGCGGAAGCCGTTTGAGGCGTACGATCGCCGGCGCCGTGCCACTTCCCCTCGCGGGGTGCCATCAAGGAAGGTTTCTTCGCGCTCGCCTGCGCCGGAAAAACACGTGACCTCTCCGGGTTGACATTGCCAGAGACAAATAATAAATCTGAAGCGTGACAGCAGTGTTTTGACGCGTACTCAACGCTCTTACATGGGCGTCTTTTTGGCGCATCTTCCTCGTGGTTATTGATCAATGAGATTTCGTTATCGTGGATCATGGGTTATCCGGCCCGTGAGTTATTTTCAGCCATCGTTCTTGTTCAAATTGTCTTCGATGAAATTCTTTGATTGAATGGGACATTGGCCTCCTGTGTTTTGCCTTCTGAGGCGTCGCTCTTCTGGATGGAATCAAAAATCATTTGTGATGGGGATTCTTGAAGCGCAAACCAGTGAGCGTTGAAGATTCTGAACGCTCCGACTCATGAGTTGAGCCGGTATCTTGTAGAATCATGATTGCCGCCGGTTTGTGAGTTACGAGCTTCATGGTGTATTACCACTGTTTCATGGTGAACTAAATCATTGGTTTCATGATCCCTCAGCGGGACTTGTATTCTGTTTTGGATTTCTCTGCCGGATGACCCTTTTATGGTGGATTTACTATGGCTCCTGTGGGACACCATATGCGGATTTTACATCATGAGCATGCATCCCTCTACTGCAGGCCCAGTTCAAATTAAGTATGGTGAGACTCTGCATCTGGGTGACTCAGACTTGTTTTCCTGATGAGAGCTGGCTGCGACACCGAAATGAAGAACAACATCACGAGAATGGGTTGCCTCAAAACAAAACTCAAATAAATAAAGATTAATGCAAAACTAACCTTAAAAGTCATATATATAGAATTCTATGAGCTGCAACAGTGAGGATCTGGTGTTCAGCAGATCATTCTTGCGCCGGTATATCAAGATTGACAGTTCATTGGTCATTGCCATAGTAGGGTTGTGGGAATCAACAATTTTCTCCAACCTAAGCAGTTACTCCCTCTTCTTGTGCGTAGCTAGCCAATTACTCTTGGCTCTAGGATCGAACATGGATAGGTTTTTCTTTGTACCAAATGATTCTGATGACTCCAATGTGGTGAATTTGTTTTGGATTTAAGTTTGGTGTAAAAAGTGTGGCGGAGTTGATGTTGTGGAAATTAAATAAAGCGAAATAAACTAAAATAAAGTGGCAAAAATCCTTGGCAAAGTGTTATTAAGGCTGCCTAGGTTGGGTTGATGGGTTCTAAAGAGGTCTTGCAGGTTCTGTTTCACCGGCGTTGGGAGGATGACCTATAGTCGATTCGAACGGATCTTCATTTAACTTCAAAAACTAAACTAATAATGCCTTTTGATAGAAAGCATTTATTTAGCATTTATGGTTCCTACAGGTGAAAATCTATCACCTTGACCATCCTACAGTTCGTAAGGGAAAACTAATGAATCTCGATGGATCTAATAATAGCGTCCAGCTGAATTACAAAAAATTACCAAGTATTGATCAATTGGGATGTCTACGGTGAAAATATAACCCCTTAACCTACCTCGGTGGTAAGTAAATAGAAACTAATGGATATCGGAGTGTATCTAAAGAAGCTGAATACATTGAACCACACAAAAGCACCCAAGTATTGGCGAAGAAAATCCATCGAAAAGAGCTTTAAACTCAGAGTTGTAAATTTGGGGGCAAATACAGCATAGTAAAACAGAGGGAACAAAAATGCAAACCTTGCTTCCCCAAGCCTAGCAACCTCTTTATTCAGGATTGAGGTTTTAGCGAACATCCTTTGAGTTGTCATCTTAAATGGTGTTTGGTTGCTGAAAGTGAGAGAAAGGGAGAGAAGAGAGGCATTGAAAGCGAAAAAATAGGGGCCTATTGGAGGTATTTGGTCTAAAGTTAGGTTACAAATTTGTTCATAAGAGCTTATATAATATACAACGGTGAAAAATACCAATCTAACCTAAATAGTATAACTAATTACAGGTGAGGGTGAAATGAAATTAACAAAAGCGAGTGCGTTTGTACACCAAAAGCAGGGGCCCGGAGAATTTACAGCTACAAGTGAAGTCTTTGCTACATAATGAGGTATTGGCTGATGGCGAAAATTATATCTGTAAGCCAGTCCCTCGGCGTGTAGCAAAATTTTTATATTCAACATTTCATCCTCGTATTCATCTACCTTATAAGTCTTACATTCATCATTGCTATTCATCTAATTTCACTTTATGACACCTTTCTTTTTCCTTTTTGCTATTCTTTCCACCCGTTTTTTATGCGCCAGTGATGAGTTCGACGAATTCTTGTGTCTTGGAATGACTTCGACAAACTTGGGATTAAAAGCTTGCGAAACTACAAAAATTAGTCACAAGAGAGAAATATGATTAGTAGTACATTAAGGACTGAACATGTCAATTAGGTTAATTATAACAATTAGTATAAAAGCGCTCGAAACCTATTAAAAAGAGGAGTTGAAATATAGCACTTTTGGAGCACTAATCCGCTAGCACCGAGGGAGACATTGCTAAAATGGGGCTCAAGCCTTCTTGCCTCTGTGGATGCTCTGGAGTTGCACTATCAAATTATAGTCACAATAGAGGTTGTCATATTTGCATGGATCTATTGTCGCAACATACTTTTTTTTTTTTTTTGTCGCGATAGAGTTTTGTTGCCTTGCACTATTGAGAGTTAATTCTATGTAAAACATAGCCCCTTCTCCTTTACCTTTATCGCTAGTTGAAGCCCATTTGTTGCAGGGTGAAATATTTTGTTGTGGCAGGACTTGTGTAGCAACATCTCATTGCATTTCCATTTTAACATTTGCGACATAATTTTCTTTGTCAGCGTAATTGCCATCTTTGTTATCGCGACATAAATTTTGATTTGTGAGAAAAAACTCTATTGCCACTACTTGATCATTGTCGTCTTAGAGATCTCTGCATCGGTTCTTGATTATTATCGCAACATACTTTTAAATTGCTAACATTCATCTTGCAATCCTTCTAAACTAATGGTAATGATAAATTTCTTTGTGACCTTGATCATGCACATATGTTGTGTTTGTCGCGACATAGAACTTTTCTATCGCAACATAGATGTCTTTGCACTTCCTTTTCTTTCTGAATTTTTGTATTTGGCGAGGAAGTTGTCTTTGTTGCAACAAAGCACACTACGCCATCTTGATTCTTTTGTCCCGCAGCGGGGTGGCAAAATGTTGGCGACAAGTTCACCATTGCCTTAATCAATGTCGTGACAGAGTAAGGATTGTCGCAACATACTTTTTCAAGAACTTCTCCAATATTTTGTCGTGACAAAGTTTTGTCTTACCGCCTTCTATTTTTGTCTCGGCCGCCGTGCGTTTTGCAACATTTATTAGTCCATGCAATGACTGGTCGCTGACAGGACTTGTGACATGTCTGTCTGCTGCGACATTTATCTATCTTTAATTTAGCATCATTTTTTGTTACAACCCTAACTTTGCTCAATGACATAATATTCTTGGTTCTATTGATATCCTGTATCGTGACATAAAAATTTCTACTCTACTCATGACGAATTATAACTTAATAAATTTTTTGCTTTTCTTGCTATAATTGTCTTTCTTTCATTTAAAACCTGCAAAACACAAAGTTCGTGAATATTCCATATTCCAGCATTAAAATTGCTCAAAAACTTCTAGAAATATGCCAAAAAAATGGATGAAAAATAGATGAGTTTTGGACTCATCAAATTCCCCCAAACTTAAGGTTTGGCGTACAGCCGAAAAGAAAGAAAAGAGCACTGTTTTTGTCCTCTCGAGCAATTTTAGCTTTATTTTGGACATTTTTCTATTGGATCTGATTTGGCATGAACATAAGTTTATTTTGGCAACTTATTTCTAAAACATGTTTTAATCTAGAGTGGAGGAATTTTTCAGACCAGCTCACTAAACAATAAATGTTTCCTCTGAGTGTAAACAATTCAATTAATCAACCTTGTTGATTTGTGGTGTATGATGGTCTTCTCTCTTCTTCCTTGCTGATTAGTTAAGAAAAACCTGGGATAATGGATAGTATACTTCTCCTTTATTCTTTAAAATCTTATATGCTTGTTTGTGTATGATATACTAAATGTAAGCATACACCACCTTGTAATCATTTAGGTATTTTTGGAAAAGCATGTGTGTGTGGGGCTGGATTAATTGGGTGAATAATGTAACTTGAAATACACCCTAATCATTTTAAAAACACAATTAGGAGGAGTATATTATAAGATGCATTTAGAAATTATTAGAAATTATTATTTTGCAAGTGAGAGAAAATTTGAAACATGTATTGTATTAAGAATACAAAGGAGTAAAAAGTGGAATTGGTCAAACAGGATATAAGAGTCATAAGATAAGAAAGATTGTGGGCTAAGAGTAGAATATAACATATAAGTTGATTTGCAAATGAGGAGGGTTTGAAGTTAAAGTGCAATAAAAGGAGAATTGACTCTGAGACCCATTTAGGGTCTCTGTTTGGGCATTTCTTTGAGGAAAGCAAAATGTGAGGGAGGGAGAAGGGCCAAGGAGAAGAAGAAGAAGAAGAAGAAGAAGAAGAGGAAAGGTATGGAATGCTATGATTTTGTATGGATTATATGGAAACTATGATTTTGTATGGATAAGTATGGATTTTATGACCTTTGCATGGTTATTAGTTTGTTCCATTTCTATGGTTTTTAGTTAAATTCATACCAACCTTTATATTTCATTAGTTTGGGTTAGTAAAATCTAGCATCGTATAAGATGTGTAAGAAAACAAAACCACTAACTTTTTACTTTTTGTGATTTTGATCTTGAGGGAGAAAAGCCTAACCGGAAAAGGGTTTTTATTGATTCTAACCTATTATTGGAGTGGTTTAGGTACGATTTCATGATGGATTATGAGATACATGAGTTTAAAGGAAGTTATTTGAGTTTTTGTGGGTGAAATATTCAAATCTGCCATTTTGAAACGACCCCAGCGCCTTGGTACCGATGCCAGTGGGTACCGTGCCCATGGATAGAGACAAAGTGGTGCGCGAAAGTTAGTGGTACTATTGGCGCCCATTCCGCGAGGAAACGGGGTTGATGCGAGTGCTGCAGATCAAGGTGAATGCAGGTGCGTGCCTCACCGGCGAATGCACGATTTTTGTGCCTGCATTAAACAGCTGATTCATACGGTGACAACGGGAACCTAATGAAATGACTAATGGGGTTCAAGTAATGAAAGTAGTGAAAAGCGTGTTGCCCTCACGCCCGAAGCGAGCGAGGTTTGATGTTGGAAACTTATTTGCTGATAATATAGTAAGTTCAGGAACACGCGAATTGTAAGTGCCTAAGGCCGTTATGGAATATGACTGACACACACCTCACGTCACGTGGAAGCACATATGTGCCCCGGTACTCACGATTAGTGCAGCGATGCTCTCATTCGATGGCGGCACATATAATTATGATACTCTCTGGTTGATCTGACATCTCTTTGTCATGACATGGTGCTTGTTGCCTCTCTCGGTTGATCTTGACGACACTCTCGTGGTGCTTTTGGAACCTCCTGGCGTATTAACCGTACCTCGATCTTGTGTATTAGTACTTATTGTGTTGTCTACTCATTCACTTGCTGGTCTAGGTGATCGAATAGTTATATGATAAGAGTCTGAATAACGAGATAGGTAAAGTAATGTATAATAGATTACGCCTAGGCTGTACCTATAGGTACCTTTGTATAAGTATAAGCTCTGTGTTACCTCTGATTACCTGCAGTACTTGAAGCCATAGTTTTTGTAACTCCAAAGGGAGATATAAACAAGTATGATCTCTTTATATAAATTACAAGTATGTATATAAGTTTGTTATGAATTCAAGAAAAAGTATGATATCTGCTCTTGCAGTATGTCTGTTCCCATTGTATGCTTCTTTGTAAATGAGTGATAGTGCATGTATACGTATAAGTCATATGTTTCCACTAAGTAAAGGCTTGCTTGAGTTTAATGCAATGTAGAGTAGAGGTGATCCGTCTTGCGTCTGTGGGTGACACACTTGTGAGGTCCATCACGTAGGTTTGCGCTGATTATGTTAATGTAAATGTACAGTTTTTGTATATGCATATGTGAAAGGGACTCAGGACTGTATGTATTGACACTGTAAACACCACCAAAGAGGTAGTTTTACTTTGTATCTCTGTATATGATATTTTGTTTCAGTTATAAGACTTGGGCCACTAACTGACTGGGAAAGCGGTAAATGTCTGATAGTTCTCGCCCTTCATTCCTTGAGGCGAGGTAGGGGAGTGTGATAGATAATTGGACAATTTAGGCTCACTTGCCCGATTCCGCACAGTCGCAGTCTTATGTTTATATGCCTTCTTGACTTTTACAATTGATATCAACTCTCTAACCTCCATTTGGTTTGGTGCATCTTTCTGCATACTTTCTTTGGTTGTATTTTTCTTGACCACATTCAGACTGTACATTGCCTTCTTCATATTAGAAGTTTTTTCACTTTTCATCTTTTCTCAAGGTTTATGGAATAATGCAATGTTTTGTATTTTTAAGCTCTACACTCTTGAACTTTGTCTTTTATTCTTTGTTGATGATGAAGAATTGGCATATTGAAACCAGCCGAGGAACTAGTGTGTATCTTATGCATATTATAAAGTGGGTTTTGAGGCTCGATCTTCGGTGACCTATGTCATTTTTCTTGTTAGTGGTATGTACCTGGATTACGCCTTGACTAATAATCTAACAAGTTCAAGGACTTTTGGAGATTTAACTGTGATAGATCCTAGAAGATGTTCCTAATCTTTAGCACAATCTGTTTCAAAGATACTTTTGACCAAGTGCATAGTTTATCAGGATTCATAATAACTAAACTGTTTACAAAACATAATTATAAGTCTTATTTGTTCCATCAATCAGTTGCAATCTTCCTTATTCTTGAAGTTCAACACATTCATTAATAACCTTACAACTTCACTTCGGTTCATTTTATTCCTACTGATTCATCTATAATTCTTATTTGGTTCTGGATAGGTTACTATTCAATTACAAGTTAAAGCAATCAACCATTCTATTGAAACTCTATTGACTAATCGAATTTCATCAACATTCTAATTCCACCAGCAATTAAGGCTATTCGACAAATGTCTGACCCGGGAAATAAGACACTCATTGACAAAGCTATATACTAGAATTTACCAATTTTCCAATTTTTTTCATCCCGAGAAAAATACTAAGATAAACCTGAAAAGAAGTGCAAAATGAGAGTGACTCAGTTTTGCAAAGAACACTTCATTTAAATTTCAGTTGAGGGCTCGATTCTGAGGTGAAAAAGGGAAGAAACAATAAGGTAGGTTATTTCCTTCTTCTATCATGCCTGTGGGAAGGGTTCAGATTCATTGGTTTAAACTTACCGCTAGGCGTGGAAGGGAGAGTCTGGGGATACGACTTCCTAGTGCTTTGACACGCTACCTTCCTCATTTCTGTAGATCACGAATACTCACTTAAGGAATTTTATCTGTCTAATGAGCTCACTTTTCCTATGCCTAATGGGTTTGGGATTCCTCGAACTCCTGCTGAGCGTTATACATTTGATGCAAATTCTTGTTGATCATATCGAACTCTATCAACAATTTCTCCTATGTAAGCTTAGGTTGATTCATCCTTTGTCCTTTTCTCCTATGAACCTTATTTCTTTATATAATGTTGCTTTATCTACGAGATAACTGAGAAGGCCAAATGCCTTCCTGACGGAGTTGCACTCACGTATCCTCTCCCTCCATCATGATCTTCAGTATCTCACTGTCCCTCATGAGTTGATATAAAAGGAATGCATTTTCTCTAACCCTAAGTTCTTCACTTAGCTCTCTTTCTCTAGTTTCCCATCCGCTCTTCCACTCTTCATCTCTTTTCCTTAGTGCTTCCTCTAGATTCTAGTCCTTTCTTTTTAGTTCAGCATCCATATACTCATCCCTTGGTTGAATTTGGATTTTCAGATGTTGGTCTTTCTTTTTCATCTCCTGTCTCATAGTTTTCATCATCTCCATCAATTATGTATTGTTACTATGATGCCTAGAGCTTTCAGCTTGCTCTTGAAGGATCTGTCTTGGCTCAGGAGACACTATCAAAATGGGGCTCAAGCCTTCTTGCCTCTATGGATGCTCTTGAATTGCACTATAAAACTGTAGTTTCTCTATTTCTCTATTCTCTCTTTCCTCTCTTTCAATCTCGGCTTCTCTTTCTCTGCCTCTGTTCTTAGGCCCTTTGATTACTCCTGTCAATGTCAGAGGTAAGGTCTTAGGGCAGCTCTCTTCTTCTTCCTAGTCTACTTCTCATCCAGCCGTAGCTGATATTTAGTGATGGGTGAGTCTTAGTCCTACTGTAACTTCAAAAATTGACTTCTCTATGATTTTTCCAACACTGAACCTATAACCCTTTAGGATGGCATACAACAGTACTTCCTCCTTCTCACTAATGATGCTCGGAAATGGCGGAAGGTAAAATGTTTGAACATAGAAAATAAACCAAACCTTTTGTTGTTAAAGGGAACCTCTATGAGTGACTCATGGGTTCTTCCTGGTGGCATTCCACTTCCCTTTTCCATCAGTTAGCAAGTCATTCCACCTTCTGTAAGTTTGGTTCCTTCACCAGTCTCTTGAACTTAGAACCATTCTTCCTCTCATTCAAATTACTTGGGTTTTAATTTTATTTTCATACTACTAAGGATATCATTTATCCTGACACACCTTGCCTTGTCCTTATTTCCCACCATGTTCAAGTAGGGTGCTTCACCACATCTCGAAACCGATGGCAACCTTATGCTCACATGAAAAAGGTACCCTCTCTTCTCAATACTTTCTTAGAAGGAAGGCGAAATCGATTCTTGGAAAGCCTCTTTAGCTATGAAGTCTGTGTCTTGCATCTTGTCTCTCAGGAATATATAACAAAGCTCAAAATCAAATCTCTTTCCTTTCCCTCTTTTTTCTCAGCTCTTGCTTCTTCAGCTTCTCTACTCCTCTTTCTTGTTTCTTCAGTTAGTTGTTCATCCTCATATCTTGTACACTTGCCTTTTCTTCATCTTGCCTGCATTTCTAGGCGAGTTGTGGCCCACTTCTTCCTCCTTTCAAACATACTCTTCCATCATTTCATTTAGGTTAGGAACAAGGTGCGATGGTTCAGACATGGTCAGAAGAGGGTTTTGAGAATCTAGGGTTTTCAAAAGGCAAAGAGAGATTGGGTGAAGAAAAATGAGTGGGTTGATGGTTTATGTGGAAAGTGGCCCTTCAGATTTCAAAAATTTTCTATTTATGGGCCAAAGGTTTTGTTGTGCCCTCATTAAATGTCGTGACAAAAACTTAACCTAGGGTTTATCCCCTTTTTAATTTAATGTCGCGACATAGAGAAGTAATGTCGCGACATATTTGCTTCAGTCCATTAAAACTAGGTTAGTCTTTTCTTGTGATAGAGCAAAAATGTCAAGACATAAAAATGTGATAGTCGAGTTTATTAATGTCTAGACATAAAAAATATGTCGTGACAAACTTTCCCTGTGACTTCAAACATGCTACTGCACTCTTTGTTGCGACAAAGAGAATCAATGTCGCAATAGAGACTAATCAATGTCACGACAAAAGATTGATTTTCGCGACAATCTTTTGGCTTTCCTTAGAATTGTACAATTCACATTCTTAAATCAAATAAACATTCAAAACAGTAATAGATCATTCATACCAATCGAACATTGCGTAGAGAAACACATATAATTATCAAAGAATCTCAATTCAAGTATGATCAACTCATCTTATTTATTCTTTCAATCATGATTTATCATAATGGTTTTCAGAGTATTCAAAGAATAAGAATAACAAAGCTATTATTAATTTCTACTTTACAAAATACATTCCCCAAGCATCAACATTGATTATCTCATTAAAAAAAGACAAATTAGGGAAATGTAAATATACATATATCATTAATATATGATCATTGAGAGGGAAGTGTCTTTGCAATATAATGAATTTAATTTTGCTTCATTATGTAGAAAGATCAAACAAAACAACCAATAAGATTTCAAAATAACATTAAACTAACTTTAAACACGATGTTAATTGTAACAAAATAAGTTAACTATGAAAATTAAAAGTTGGCAGGTTTGCTTCCCAGAAGGCGCTCATTTGTCATCCATGAAAACAGAATATTTCTTTGCTCAAATGTTTTCTTTTGACAAGAATTCCTCCCTTCTCTTCAATCCCCGAATCAATCTTCATTTATGCTCCCTCCAAGGTAATGCTTAAATCTCATACCCTTCACTTTAAATTCATTTCCAACATCAATTTTCAATGTTACTGCTCCAAAGGGTGCACTTGCTACTACTTTGTAAAGACCACTCCATCTTGATTTCAATTTTCCTGGAAACAACTTTAGCTTGGAATTGTACATCAAAACTAGCTCTCCTGTTTTGAATTTTTTCCTCAAAATCCTCTCATCATACCTTTTCTTTCTCTTATCTTTAGCAAATTCCTTGATATCTATAAACCTGTTTTCTCTTGTCTTTGATTCTGTTGATTGGGTAATCTTTCTTAGCGGCTTGAAAGTCACAATTGACTTCTTCTTAACATGTCTTTTTATTCTAGTTCTAAAGGGAGATGACAAGGTTTCAAACAATTCTGTAAGACATTCTAATACTGGGAGTTTTGTATGGATTAACCATAAGCCCACAATGCATCATCTAGTTTTATATAAGTATTTTCAGCATATTCACTATTTTCTCGAAATTTTCTTTATCCACTATTAATTCACCTTGACCATTTGATTGAGGTGATAAGCTAAGCCCATTACATGTTTGATTCTATCTACTTGAGTTTTGAAAACACTTTGTTTGCAAAATGGCTTCCTAAATCAGATGATTGTTCTTAATTAACTCAAATAATATCAAATATTTCTTTGTATGAACTACAAACCCTTTGTATTAGGAGACATTTATGGACAATGTGCTTCCACCCATTTGTTGCATAATCCTACAACTTAGGAGAATGTATAAAATTTCAAATAGCGGATGGGAAGGTCCATGAAGTCTATCACACACATAAAAATTTACACCACCGAAGGATTCTCGTAGGGGCATCTTTCATTCTCACCTTATGTTGCCCGTTCTCGACATTTATCAAATGTTTATTTCTAAACAGTAATTGAATAAGTGGTAATAAAACCTGATTGGAACCTTTTATGGGTTGTTCTTTCTCCTTTAAAAATTAATCACTCCATATGAGATGCATGGCATTTATCGAGAATGTCACCTTATTTTGTTTCCTTGTACACATCTACGATAATCACCTGCTCCTCTTTTGAAAAGTAATAGGTCATCCCGATCTCAAATCTATTGTCAGTTCTCAACCTTCCCATATCTTTTATCTTTGAAATTTTGAACTCAAGTCAGCATGATTCCATAGGCTAAGTAGTTATTATGACACTAGGGCACTTGGTGATATGCAAAAGCAACTACTCATGAGAAGTTACAGTATGTCTTCCCTTTTCTCTTCGTAGTCTTTACCGCGTGAACCGATGATAAGCTATCACATTATCACTATATTTGCATCTTTGATTTCTAGATCATTCTTGCTTGATAATACCACGTCTGATCGATGGTTTGACATCTTATCAAATATCAGTACGGCATAGTCGGTATTTTATTAAAAAAAAATCCTGAATCTTAGACTGAATTTACCTACCAGCATAAATACCATTGCCAACATCTCATTTTGTGGCTGAGTAGTTATCATATGCCTCCATTGAAGGTTTTGCTGGCATAGTATGGCCTTGATGTCTTCTCTCGATTCTCACGATAAAATCATCAAAATTGCATAGTCAACGACATCCTGCATTATCTAAAATTCCTTGTTCGATTGAATTGTACAAATTGTGGAGATGTAAACTGATACCGTCTTAATTTCAATAAATACGGATCATGATTCATCAAAATCAAAATTGCATCTTTTTTCTAACAATGCATAATGGTGCGAGATTTTGACGGTCAGTTCCGAATCTTGTAAAGGCGATTTCTGGGAAACTTCTTATCATTCATTTGTATTCAAATTGTTTTGAGTGTTTTTATTTGAAACTTTTAGTAGTCTACTTCCATGGCTGTGTGCCCCAATGTTCCCGTTGTTACCATGAAATAGCGTATTCACAATTGACTGATTCTTGTCTTGGCACCTCTGAAGTAATGTTTCCAAGTTTTCCAAGCATTTCTCAAAATTGGATCCATATACTTGGCTCAGGTTGATGCTGGCTTTTGAGTCACACAATGCCTTTTCAAATTCAAAATTCCTAATTGTGCAGGGAATGGTGAAGCTTTAGGGATCACCATTTCAGTCAGGCTTCTTTGGATCCCTTACCTCACATGTAATTGCTCCGGATTCACAACTTCTTTTTCAATAAAGCTTCTCTTCTTACTCAGAATGTCCTTCAGGAATTTAGCATAGTTAGGCATCTGAGTTAATGCCTCTACAAAGGGTAGGTTGATCTCTATCTTCTTGAAGACATCCAAGAATCTAGAGAACTGCTCTTCCATTTTGGCATACAAAACCTCTGAGGGGAAAAGGCAAGGGTGGAGCTTGTTTTCCTCTTTCTTAGACTTTTCTTTCTCGCCCTTTGTTTTTAGAGTGCCTTTCTCTTTGCTTTAGTTTTCCACCAAACATATCAGCAGCCATTTTTCTGCTGTTTCTTCTCTTGGAAACTTTTTTGTCTTTTCTTTGCTTGTTGCTTTCTTTCCTTCTCTTGCGCTGGCAGAATTTGCAAACCTTCAATCGCCAGGATTCTTCATGTGTCGCGGAGGCCATCGCCGAACTGATTGTTACTTCAGGAGGCTGGCTTCCGCCGTATCTCCATGACATTCTTGGAGGCATTGTAGTGGCTTTGTTTGCAAATTGCATATTTTTGGCTCTTTGCCTCAGATTAATATTTTACAGCTATGGATGTTGATGCCTCTTTCCTTCATGAATATTAAACATGTGCTTTCTTACAGGAAGAAGGTCTGCATCGTTTGTAGCTGAGCCTCATATTGCTTGATGTTCGTTTGGAACCAGGGAAGCAAATCGTTGATAATTCTGCCTGATCTTGACGTGGCAAGTAACACCTCCTCCATCCGTGAGGAATTTGTGATTGGGTGTTGATGTATGAAGCCAGGTTGATAGATTGGAGTTAGACATCAGTGTGGCTTCATTAACAGTGAATCAAATGCTCTCGGAAGCCTTCAGTGAGGACATCGCGATGAAGATGATCCATATGAATGCTGGCTATATTCACTAATTCTCATCTCATTATTTAAAACTTCATATTTGGTGTGTTATTCTTTCGTTGTTTCTGACTGTTGTCGATGTATCGAAGTTTTCCATATGTGGGTCATTAAGTTCAAACTCAAATACTCCCCGCCCTTCAATTTCTATGGCACCACGTTGTTTGGATTGAACTCATGAGTGTTCCAGCGAGATATTCTCATCAGCCACTTTGCCTTTTCAGCATGCTTATCTTGAAACTCAGTGAAACTATTAAATTACTTGGTGCATGGTGCGGATTGATCAAAGAATATCATCATCTGATTGTTGGATCAATCGTAAAATTGTCTTTGCATGGATCTTGTGTATCCTTCTGCCATGCTGGGAGCCTGTCTCTCAGGCTGAAAACTATATGTGATTCCATCTGTTGAAGTGGGGCGGGAAGGGAAAATCTGGCTCATCTATCAAACCACCACTAAGTTTGTTTATTCTTGTGGTGTGGTGAGCTCAGGCAGTTGCTACTACAAGCATCACCGGTAGTAGAAAGATTGTGACGATCGCACCAGATCCTCACCGTTCAACCATTGTATTGACATCTAGTAATGGACCACGTAACTCATTGAGGTCTTCACTAGTGCCCGATAAGTTGTTTATTTTCCATTATAATCAAGCTTGACAGTTCAAAAAATTGTTGGCTTCAATATGGCAGGTTGTCTCATAACTCGTATTATCTGATATAACTCAAAAATCTTCACGTCATTTGTTTACCTCACAGTCTTACAACTATATATACGAATAAGTTGCGTTCTTTCATGATATATTGTGTTGATTCAACACCTTTTCACTTTCTCAAATTTTCGATGTTCTCTCAGTTTATATCAAAAGCGTGATTACCTTCTGTTTTCTGTTAACGAAGATCTTCTGAAAATAAGCATAAGATCAAATTAAATATGTGGAAATGGATGTATCGTTTAAACACTTAAGATATTTTTGATGGAGTTGTGACTCTTTGGGTTCAAATATTTTATTGATTTTTCTGAAATTTTTCGTCGAAAAATGTCAAATTATGATGCTCTGTTTTAACGAATATTGAAGTATTTAAATTTATCTTTTTCATAGATTAAGACAACGATTGCGAAAACAGTTGACTGATTTTCTGCATAATCAAGTCGTGAGTAATTAGAAATTCTATCCATGACTTTTGAGTTCTCAATAGAATGCCAAAACTTGATTAGTGATTGAATAAAAATGTGTTTCCTTTTAACGTGAAGGATTCATTTAAAAGTGGGTTTTGATCTAGATCTTTTACGAGGAACATAAATTCATCACAATGTAAAAATGTATTTAAAGTCCTAAAATATCGTTCGAGGATTGTGTCGTCAAGGTGAATTACACATTTATCAGGTCTTCTATTTTAACTCTAATGTTTTTAAAAAGTAGTTGTTAAACTAAAAGAAATGTCTTCAAACGAATTTTTATTATGAATTAATAAATTGGTGAAGTTCTTTGGTAAATTCTTGGGATTGGATGAGTCTTTGATTATGTTTTTATCATTTACCTTATAGTTCCCAGAATTGATTTGAATCAAACATCAACTATACGAGATAGTATCAGGTTTGTGGATTCCTCCATATGATACGCATTTCATAATTAGAGATCCATGTTCATTCTAGATATGGTCTGTGTTAAGCTACTTGTAAAGTTAGGTCTCTTTCTGGTCTGGTACTTTTCCTTTCAATACTTCACCACCTCTTGGGGTGAAGTTCTTATTTTTATAGTGGGATTTGCAAGCCCTTCCTCAGTTTAACTAGTATATAATCTTGAATGGGTGAAGCTCTCTATATATCATTTGGATTGGTTATGTGATATGGGGATGGGATCACTAATGAAAGAGGAGAAACACTCTTAGCTTAATTAAACTGATAAATGTCCAAAATCATCCTCACTCCGAGTATATTAGTGATCTATATCCCGATGTGATTCAAAGTTCATTAATTCCATAATATTAGTCTACATATTACCCAGCCTTCTTGTAGTACACTAATAAAAACATTCATTAAATTTGTCTTGATGATAATTGACATGATCCATTTCCCGAAAGAGTTAGTCTTTTCAAGAAGTGAATTACTGAAATGCGCCATGACTAGCTTTGATGAAGGAAAATTCTCTTGAGATTACAGTGGTAAACAAAATGAATCCCATAAATTTCCAAATTCCATTAAATTTAGATAGTAGTGAAATGAAGTTTTAATTTGAATTCATTCAGAAAACTACTCCGATTACTTGCTCAATCCAACAAGTCAACTTCAAAGATAATCTAAAAATGAAATTAATGAAGAAAAATGAGAACTATGAAAAATTATTAGCGTATGATCTCATTTGCAGTTTAGTTCAGTTGAAAGGATTCTGCACTACTACCTAGATGTCTATTATGATTTTCAATCATTGGGCTAACCGAGGGATTGACTTTGTGGATGCAGGTGGGGTGCCCAGAAGCCTCTTACATTATATGAGAAAATTATATGTGACAGAGGTTGCGTGTCTTCATTTCCAGCTTTTGGTGACGCGTTTTCTCGCCAGGCGAGATTTATGCTTTTATTTTTAGTTATGATGAAATTGACGACCTTTGTCGCGACAAAGTTAAATTTAAGTTGTCTAAAGTGATTGTCGCCCAGCGGACTTTGATAAATATCACGACTAGAAGTTATGCTGAAACATTGCTGACTACTTGTCTGCTGAAGGTATGTCTTTATGCTCATGACAAACTTGGCGAGCCTTGGAGCAGATACTTGAATATTATGTCGCGATAGAAGAATTTTGTGTCTTAACAAAGTTTTTAGTCTTCTGCTTGTTTTCTATCACGATAGAGTTTTGGAATGTCGCGACAAAGTTTATGTCTCCGGCTCTTCAACTTTGTTGCAACATTCTTTGTTATGTTGCGACAATCTTTTTGTGGCTTTTTCTGACCTTTTAGGTAATGATAATTTCTCTTTGGCGATGGGGTTGTTGTCATATTTATCAGATATATTTGTCATGTGATTTTGTTTCCTTACCGCTGTTCAAAGGCCAGATTAATATTATTTGAGCGCCTGCTAAAGGCGTCGTAACATGTTCCTTCCTTGCAACTGTCCTTGACTGGTATCTGTTGCGACGTTAAATCTTTGTCACTCTGAGCTTGTCTTGGCGTCTTGGTGATCTTCATTTTACGTCTGACAAAATTTCTCTTCATTCATCTTTTATTGTGTGACATAAATTTTGGATTCGTTGAATGAACTCTATTCTTGCGCCAGTCATTGTGTGCAAGCGGATCTTACGGGTTCTGTTGTCATCGCGACAACCTTCCTGCGTGTGGCCTTCTTTGCAATCCTGACCTTTGGCGGTGGCGATGATTCTGTAAACGCGCCAGTTAACACCGCCATTTGCATTTTGCGACATGGTTGTATTTTCGACTCTAAATTTTTGTTGACGGTTATAACGACGACGACAAAGAAGCTTTTCTGCGTCTTTAGTTCTTTGTCGCGACAGGGTGTGAAATGTCTGGCGGTAAGGTTCACTGCGTTTGCCTTGATCGATTTTGCGACGGTAAAGGGTACGGTGGATTGTTTAAGAACTTCTCTAATATTGTGTGAGCATTGATCGCTGTCATGACAAGTTTTGTCTTACATTTCCGTTTTGTCTCAACGCGCTGCGTGCAACGATTTGATTCATCTCTTATATTTTGTCCGCGTGAGAATTGTGACATGGCATAGCAGGACTTCATTACATTTTGAATTCAACTTGATTTTTATTTGCGATGGCGCTCTTGACATATTTGCTGTTTGGTTACGTGATATCTTATGGGACGCGCCGGTACCTCACGTCGCGTGACGAATAATAATTTTCTTAGCAAATTTTATGTGTTTTCTTCCTTTGTCTCTTTTTCATTAAAATTTGCAAAACAGAGTTGGTGAATATTCATATTGACATTAAATTGCTCATGACGCTAAGAAATATGCTAGAAAAATGGATAAAAAATAGATAAGTTTAGGACTCATCACCTATCTTTCAATCTTTGCTTCTCTTTCTCTGCCTCTATTCTTAGGCCCTCTGATTACTCCTATCAATGTTAGGGGTGAGGTTCTAAGACAGGTCTCTTCTTCCTCCCAGTCTCATCACCATAACATAGCTATTATTGATCGATGGATGAGGTACTAAGTCCTCTGCTGGCCCCTCATAATAACTCAGATTGAGTTCTCTATCATTTTCCAACAGACCTGTGACCATGTTATGGCGCGGCTAATGCTGCGCTCCTTCTCACAACCAGTACTAGTACTTAGAAGGTAGGCTGTTAATGGAAAATAAAACCGGACCTTTCAGTTCGGTCAAAGAACCTCTCATGATGTACTCATGGGTTCTTCTGGTGGCATTCCCGACCTCGCACCATGGTTGTAACAGGCCACCTTCTAGAAGTTTGGTTCATTGCGGAGTCTCTTAGACTTTGGGCCACTCTTCACCAATATTCGGATCACGGTTTGTTGGACTATTTGGCCCGTAATGAAGAGATATCCATTTACCCACTGTGCAATTCTCTTGTCATATTTTCCACCCAATGTTTGCGTAGAATTCACTTTACAACATCTGAAACAGACCTTGTATGTAGAAAATTATATAATATGTACTTTCTTGGAAGGCGTCATTACCATTGAAAAGGACATTTTTATTTATGTTTGGGTTTATTATTACCTTCCTAATCTGGATTAAAAGTATAGCTTGTTATTTCAAATTTTAGTTCTTTCAAAACTGGCATGGTATACTTATCGCCAAAATTTCTTGATATTCAAACTAATGTATTTCCTTGATTTATTATAGATCTTTTGTGTACTCATATCTGTGTGTCTTCTGACGTCCCTTCTAACCCAGTTTGAATTTAGTAAATCGAGTTTTCTTAGTATTTTATTAAGTATATACTTGTTTTCTTTATTGATCTCCTTGTGTAGGTAACTTCAACCTTAGGAATCAGTAGGTCTTTCCAAGCTTCCTTAATATTGGGCTTAGGTAATTGGAGTAGATAAAGGAAGGAATTCAGGGTTGTAAATTACCAGTTTTTATCTTGTTTCTTCATTGTTGCCTTTATAACCTTTATCTTTGCTTCCTCTTTCTTCATTCCTTTACGGATTCTCTCAATCTAGAATCAATTATCTCTTTTTTTTAGTTCTTTTTATGAGTTTCTTCCATGTTCTTCTGCATTTTATTTTTTTTATTTTTTTATTTTAGATTTGGAATAGTCTGATGTTTGTCTTCTTAGTCTTTCTATTATTCTTAGAAAACTTCAGGTATCAGCTCCATACAGGTTGGCATTAAAGGTCACCAAGTGTACAGCACCCCTACGAGCAATGGTTCAAGGAGTAATAGGCACAAGACAAAACTTCTTTGTTCACTAATCTCTTGCCTTTTACTTCTTCAATCCCTTTCTTTTAAAAAAGAAAAATTTGGGCATAATATTCCCCCAACTTGTTTCTGCCTTATACTAAACTTTTATGAACTAGAGGACAATTTAAGTTTCTTTCATGGGTTTCATTGCAAGAAGGAATTTAGTTTCAATTCTATTTTTATTGAAAATAAGAACTGCGAAAACAATCGAGGAACTGAGGAATATGCATAAACATATTTTGAGGGTAGCTTATAAAGCTCGAGGCTGTGATGATGGCTCTCGATCGTTTCCTGTTGGTTTGTTTCCACCTAGTTTCGCTCAAATGTGTCAGAGCAAGTTCTAGGACTGTGACTCTAAATTCTGAATTTCCCAGAAAATGTTCCTAATTTCAGTCAAAGTTTCTATGAAGTGTTGTTGACCCGTATGTATTATTATTTCTTTAAGACTTGAATTTATTCTTGTCTATTTACATTATTTTAACTTGACATTTGTTCATCATGACAACGATTTCTCAATTTTGCAACTAAGCCCGAATCTAAATGAAACGATGTAAATTCCAGTTTCTTTATTCATGATTCTATTCTTTCCGAACAATTCGAACAGAACAAAATTATTAATTCGATTCTTAAACAGAAAATAAACTGATCACGAAACACCCGATCCACATCATGATCGACGATTTGTAAATCCAGCGAATTTTATTTAAATATCAAAAGATTTAGATATTACACCATTGTTCATTCTGAGCATTTTTACTAAATTCAAGAAAAACTCTATTTCTGCTCTAAAATCTATCTCTTCTCGAATGTTGCATTCCTAGCTTCAAATTTGGTTCCCAGGACATGACTCACGATGGCGATTAGGCGGATTATGAGTCGTTAAACAGTGGGGGACACTTCCACTTTTCTTTGGAGCTTCTTGGTTGATGATTCTAACTAATCCATATTCCTTCCATCAACATCACCGGATGACCCGTTTTTATAAACAAAAAATTGGAAATTGGTTTGTTTTCAAAACTCCTTTCATTCATAATGGCGAATTTAATATAGATACCATTCTCTCTCATTCCACACTATTCTTTTACTTGTTTCTAGTCCTTGTTCTCCCATCCTTTTTATAGTGGTATCTCTTGGGAAGGACAAAGTGTTCTATGATTTCCTTCAATTTTCTATGGGAGGATTAAATGAGATTCATGATTTATGTCCCTTCTTATATTTCAACTTGATTTGGCTTTTAAGAGAATTTGGATGGATTCTTCTTGAATTTCCTAATTCTCCTCGATTCTCTTGCTGAAACAGAATATTCCACAAGTACGATTGGAATCAAGAGATGGATTTCTGTTTCTGCTTTTATTACCATTTATTCTTTCTAATTTAACAAATTTGGGTGACTTGTAGTTCGATGGATTTGAACTGAGACCAGACACTGGGTTCAATGTAAGGACATTATCCTTTAAAGACAGTATATTCATTATTGGGCCATTAAATCAAGACATTAATTGCTGGATGTCATGACTTCAGATTTTTATGTTGTGACCTGAAAATCTAAGTCACGACAGGGAATGTTCTTCTATTCTTAGATTTCTGTGATGACTAAATTTTGTCTTTTTGACTTTCTTTTCCACTTATTATTCTTCACACTCCCACATTCTTGGTTAACCCTCTCGAACCGTGTTGTGTCCCGAGGACAAAGCAGGACAATCAATTTAGCAATATCTAAGTTATTCAATGTCACTTTCAAGCTTGACTACGAGCTTCGATCTATTTTTATACGTGCGAGGAAATTGACAATCTCTCATATTCAATAGTTGAGCATTCACAGATAAAACTAAACTCCCCCGAACTTGCAATCTTGCTACTTCAAATATAAGACCCTAACAATTATTTCATCAAATAGAAAATAAAAATAAAAATAAAGACAGAGAAAGGAGATGCAGAAGCTCACTTATTTCAGATCATGTAAAATTTCGACTTTTCCTCACATCGATTTTAGAGGTTCTTCTTCTGGCACAGTCTTCATTCTTTCCACGACTGCGCCGTTTAGCTTTTAAGTTGGACTTCCTTTCATTCAACCAATGTATCAATGCATCGACGGCCTCTATGGCTGACAATTTGTCCATCCACATTCACTTTTTCCCTCTTCCATTTCTGCCATTTCTACGAAAATTCAAATGACTACAATGTTGTATTAAAGATCTTTCTATTAGCATACATGTTCTCACTTTTACATGTTTTGGAATTAATAATTCCCTTCTTGTTCAGAGAGAAGTAATGGGGCAAAGTTTGCTGAAATAAGCTCTCGTGAACCCTTCCATGTGTTAGCAGGATTCATATGGTGGGAGTTAAACCATGTATTTGACCATATCTAAGTAAGAGAATGGGAACAGCTACTTGTTGAATAATTTACGACCACACCATTCGATTTAATTGAATTTTAGCATTCTGAAATCGCCCCAAGTGTTCCATTGGGATTTTCGGTGGAATGACCGGTAATTAGTTCTGTTGGACATGGTTATCGATCTTTAGTTCAAGCTGAAAATCATTAGCATTGATTCTTGTTTTATTCTATTGCTAAATATTTATTGTGGATGAATGAATTCCATAAATTCTCCATAGTGTCATGCTCATGAGGTCTTTTGCTGCACATTCTGGCGGTTCTTCATCGTCTAATCCTTTATCTGTCATGGTATGTATAATTTGTCTTCACGAAATCAAAATTTTCCAGATCAATAGGATTAGCCTAATCGACAAACATTTTCAATATGGTTTGTTAAAAGGTCAGTGGCCACAGAGTCCTTTGGCAGAAGCGCTATTTTTGTTCTTTTTCTTTTAAAATGTCCAAATTAGTATTTCCTTCTTTCATCGAATATTGATTACTAAATCCGCCGATCCCCGGCATGCGTATAAAACTTGTAAAGACGAAAGCGTGTTGCACATTTGACCGTGGATTGTAAATACGAGATTATGACGTTCATGCCAAGGACTATTACGAAAATCGAAACGCGCGCCAAACGGCAGAATAAAGCATGTTTGTTTATGCGTGGATTATGCGCTTCAGTTATGTGGTGATGCAAGGACTATTATGCAATCGACAGCGCCATAAAACTTATTAAGATAGCGTGTTGCATTTTATATAAACCACGATCTTGAAGTAAATCATTTTTCAAAGTTGGTTTTTGGTACGATGTGGTGCAGCGGTCGTAGTAATAAAATGGTTAAGTCGGGAATGTGATCCCACGAGAGATCTCAAGAATTTTAAATCAAGTACACATTTTCAATTTCCAACCTGTTGGACCCGCAAAATGATAGTAGGATCCGGCGTAAGGTCTTCGGAAAATTCGCGAACAAGGAAATTAAGCGAACTACTTCAACATCTTTGGAAAATAAAGATTAAAAGGAATAAAGAATTTCTATATAAGGCGAATCTTTGAATAGTTATCCTCGGAAGGTTTGCTCCAGTAGAAAACGGTGATGATGAACTATAGAGTTCACATAGTTACTCGATAAAATTTCTTGATTAATTCCGAGTTTCTTAAAATCTGTCAAAGGCGTTTGTAGTGCATTGGATCTCTCCCTCCACATTTCATTATCTAATTTATGACGATTCTCTGAATAAATTGAATAACTACTTTTAAAAGGACTTCTTAATGGATATTTTCTTTTCAATACTTCATACCCATTTTATGGTGTATGAATTGGCTCAGTTATCGGTCAAGCAAGGATATACAACTTCCAGTTGCTCCTCCTCGAAA
This sequence comes from Tetrastigma voinierianum, assembly GCA_016808115.1. Taxonomy (NCBI): domain Eukaryota; kingdom Viridiplantae; phylum Streptophyta; class Magnoliopsida; order Vitales; family Vitaceae; genus Tetrastigma; species Tetrastigma voinierianum. The sequence goes on along the minus strand of JAEQBH010005258.1, from coordinate 277,693 downwards.
TTAGAATAGTCCAGCCTTTCCTTCAGTTGAAGTCCACGGCTAACACGGGATTAGTCTCTTATCAGAATTGAGGTGAACTCTTTGCTTGTTTAAATAGATAACTCCGTCCTTCGTTCTTGATTTCAAGTGAGAGAGGATTTATCCCCAAGTAGACTGAAACCGAAAGTCCTAATAAGCGAGTTTGACCTTACCTTCAAGAAATGCACATTACTCTCGGGAATGTCTTCCACTGTCCTCAGGAGGACCTCCTTGAAATCGACGTAGCCCAGCAAATCTATGGGTATAAGAACGTATTTAGTCTGAGGCAATGGCAAAACCGGAGTAAATTCATTAGCTAAATTAAGCTGCTGTAAACAATCTGAAAGATAAATTTCGACTATCATGTTCATTAATGGGGCCCGGATTCCTCGATTCTTAGAATCACACGATACATTTCCTCGATCATAAAGAATATTTGCAAATGAAGCGGAACAATCGAATTTCAAAAATTGTTTGAAATTCCATACGTTCAGTGGTAACTTAAAATTGATTTGACGTCGGCTTGACAACGATAACATTCGGATCAGACAAAACAAGCGAAAAAGAAAGAAAAAGAAAATATGAGAAACAATGTTCTAAAATAGCCCGAAAATGAAAAATAAAAGAAAAATAAAGAAAATGAAAGAAAAATAAAGAAAATGAGCTTTCGATATCGGACCTCGTCTGTGGCATGAATTTGCTTGAATGAGTTGGATAGGCTGCGTATTTATAGGGTTCCTCAATTGGGCCCTAATCCCGATGTGGCTTCTTTGTGGATTTTAAAGTAACCGGGGCCCCGAGTCCTTTGTTCAAGTCTGAACTTCAGGTTTCAGCACAATCGTGACATCATCGATGTCGCGACATCAATCTCACGTCGCGACATCAACTTACTCCATGTTACCTTGATTTGGTCATTCATGATGTCGCGACCTCTATATCTTGTCGTGACATCTTCTCACGTCTTGGCTGGTCTCAATTTCACCTCTCCTGATGTCGCGACGTCTATATCTTGTCGTGACCTCGGCCTAGTCATCTACTGATCTTTGGCGATCTTGGATCTTCGCGACATCAATCTCTGTCACGTCGTCTTAAAAGCTATGAGCTTCAGGCGGTCGCTCTGTTGTCGGCGACATCAGTTGATGTCGAGCATCAGCTATGACTGCGCGACCTTTGATACGAGTCGTTTCACGATGTCGCGACATCGATATCTTGTAGCCGCGACCTCACTTTGCATGAAACTGGCAACGCAGCGGCGGGTCTATGTCGCGACCGATCTTATGTCGGCGACATCGGCACCCGACTGCGGTCTTCACTTGATGGCTTTTGATGTCGTGACTTGACTCTTATGCGTGGCGGCGATTCGTTCGCCGGCTTTCATCGATGGTTCGATGGCCGGCGACATCAATCTCTTGTCAGCGACATCTTGTCCGCGTCTTTCGCGATTTCAGCGGTCTTTTGATGGCGTGACTTCAGCCTCTTATGTTGGCATCATGATGTCGCGACATCGATCTCCGCGTCGCGACATCGACTTAAGTGCGGTAGCTTCATCGATCCATTACCTCTCATAGCTTAAAAGGTGTTTTACGTTTGTCGCGACCTCATCCTCGTCCACGCGACATCAATTGTTGTAGCGACCTCGAAGATCTTGTCATGACGTCGTTCTCTTAATCTGATTACCCTTGGTGGCGACGCAGCCGCTACTTTGTCGCTACTGCCGTCGATTTCCTTCAATTTCTGATGTCGCGACCTCATGAAGCCCGGGCCGTGTCAACCCCAGCTGCATCAATGACTCAACCGAGTTCTTTTCATTAGCTCACGCCATTCATTGCTGCTTTTCCTCCACTTATTCTTTGTATTTTCTACTTTCTTTCTCTCTTCACGCTATTAAAATTTGGTGAGTTTCTTCATATTTACGTATATTAATTATTCATTTCTAGATGACAATCGAACAGAAAAATGGACTAAAAATAGATGACTTTTAAGCTCATCACCCTGACACACATTCTCTTGTCCTTATTTTCCACAATGTTTGCGTAGAATTCCTTCACAACATCTACGAAACTAGGAGCCTTGTGCTCATAGAAAAGATGCCACTCCCTCATCTCAATACTTTCTTGGAAGGGCAAAATCAATCTGTTGAAGCCTCTTTCGCCTATGAAGTCTCTATGCTGCAACTTGTCTCTCTAAGCAATATAAGAAAGCTCTGAAATCAAATTGCTTGATTTTCCCTCTTTTTTCTAAGTTCCTGCTTCTTCAACTTCTCTCCTCCTCTTTTTGGTTTCTGCTTGCTCTTGCTAACACTCTTTATTCTTCAGTTTCTCTCCTCTTCTTTCTGGTTTCTTTCATCGGTTGTTCATCCTCCGTTCTTGTTTCTGCCCTTTCTTCCTCCTGCACAGCTCAACACTGAGTTACTTGGACTGCTTCTTCCTCCCCCTTAGCATACCCTTCCATCATTTCATTCAGGTTAGAAACAAGGTGCAACAACTCGGACATGGTCAGAAGAGGGTTTTGGGAATCTAGGGTTTCGAAAGGAAAAGAGAGATTGGGTAAAGAAAAATGAGTGGGTTGATGGTTTCTGTGGAAAGTGGCCCTTTAGATTTCAAAAAATTTATATTTATGGGCCAAAGGTTTTGTTTTGCCATCATTAAATACCGCAACAAAAACTAACCTAAGTTTTTTTTCTATTTTTAATCTAATCTCACGACTTAGAGAAATAATGTTGCAACATATTTCCTACAGTCCATTAAAACTAGGTCAATCCTTTGCTGCGACAGAGCAAACATGTTGCGACATAAAAATGTGATCATCAAGTTTATTCATGTCGCGACAAAGAAATATGTCACGACAAACTTTCCTTGTGACTTCAAACATGCTACTGCACTCTTTGTTGTGACAAAGAGAATCAATGTTGCAATAGAGACTAATCAATGTCGCAACAAAAGATTTTTTGTCGCGACAATCTTTTGGCTTTCCTCATAACTGCACAATTCACATTTTTAAATCACATAAACATTCAAAGCAATGTGCAGTCATTCATACCAATTAGAACATACTTGTGAAAACATACCTAATTATCAAAGAATCTCAATTCAAGTATGATCAACTCATCTTATTTCTTCTTTTAACATGATTTACCATAATGATTTTTAGAGTATTCAAAGAATGAGAACAACAAAGCTACTATTCATTTTTACTTTATAAAATACATTCCCCCAAACTTAAATTTTTCATTATCATTAAAGAACAAATTAGGGAAATGGAAATATTCCCCTTTTAGCATTGTTTGCATAATCTGTTTGAGAGAGTTTGCTTTCTAATATAATCAATTTCTAACTCAACTTCATTGTCCCTGAAAAATCAACAAGAAAACTTATGTAAGTTTCGACCAAGTTAAAACTAAGCTTTAATCATACTGATTTTCAACAAAATATAGTTAGCGTAAAATTACAAGTTGCTTGGGTTTGCCTCTGGGAACTGCTCGAGTTTCGTGTCTACAGCTACATTTGCTTGCAAAATGTTTTCTTTTCAGCAAAATTCTCCCTTTTCTTCAAATCTTGATCAATCTTCATTTATGCTCCCTCCAAGGTAATGCTTCAATCTCTGACATTCACTTTAAATTCATTTCCAGCATCAGTTTTCAATGTTACTGCAACAAAGGGTGTACTTGCTACTACTTTGTAGGACCACTCCATCTTGATTTAAGTTTTCATGGAAACAACTTTAGCTTGGAATTATACAGCAAGACTAGCTATCTTGCTTTGAATTCTTTCCTCAAAATCCTCTAATCATGTCACTTCTTTGTCTTATCTTTGTAAATTTTGGCATTATCATAGGCTTCATTCCTCAACTCTTCAACTCATTCATTTGGAGTAATATTTCTTCATTGGCAGCTTGAAAGTCTCAATTTAGCTTCTTGATGGCCCACATGGCTTTGTATTCTAGTTCTAAAGGTAGATGACAAGGTTTTCCAAACACAATTCTGTATGCGGACATTCCCATGGGAGTTTTGTAAGCAGTTCTATAAGCCACAATGCATCACTAGCTTTATAGACTAGTCTTTTTTGCTTGTATTCACTGTTTTCTCAAGAATTTTCTTTTTCTCCCTATTGGAAATTTCTACTTGACCATTTGATTGAGGGTGATAAGCCAAACCCATTACATGTTTGATTCCATATCTGCCAATGAGTTTTGCAAACACTTTGTTTGCAAAATGGCTTCCCTCATCACTGATGATTGTTCTGGGTGCTCCAATATACTCAAAATATTTCTTTGTATAAACCCAACCACTGTATTGGCAACATTTATGGGAAAGCTATTGCTTCCACCATTTGGATACATAATCCACAGCTAGGAGAATGTATAAATTTCCTAATGAGGATGGGAAAGGTCCCATGAAGTCTATCCCCCACACATAAAAAATTTGCACCACCAGGATTCCTTGTAGGAGCATCTCATTTCTCCTGCATATGTTGCCCATTCTCTGACATTTATTACAGTGTTTTACCCATTCAAAACAATATTTGAAGAGAATAAGCCAATAAAAACCTGATTGGAGAATTTTATAGGTTATTCTTTCTCTTGTAAAGTGTACTCCATATTGTGATGCATGGCATTTGTCCAGAATTTCACCTTGTTCTGTTTTTGGTACACATCTCTTGATAATCATATCTGCTCCTCTTCTAAAAAGTAGTAGGTCATCCTAAATATAAAATCTGTTGTCAGTTCTCAACTTTCTTTTCTGTTGGTAGCTGAACTCAGGTGACATGATTCCACATACTAAGTAGTTAACAATATCAACATACCAGGGCACTTGGACTGATACGAAAAACAGCTGCTCATCTAGAAAGTTTTCTGCCATATCACTTCCCTTTTCCTCTTCAGTAGTCTTTTCCGATCTAAACAAGTGATCAACTATCACATTGTCACTACCCTCTTATCTTTGATTTCTACAACAAACTCTTGCAGCAGTTAATACCCATCTGATCAATCTTGGTTTGGAATCTTTCTTTGCCATTAAATATCTAATTGCAACATGATCAGTGTGTATTATAACATAGGATCCTAAAATGTAAGGCCTGAATTTCTCACAAGCAAATACCATTGTCAATATCTCATTTTATGTGGTAGAGTAGTCTCTTATGTCTCATTGAAGGCTTTGTTGGCATAGTATATGACCTTGAATATCTTCTCATCTCTTTGTCCCAATACTGCTCCCATTGCATAGCCACTAGCATCACACATTATCTCAAATTCTTTGTTCCAGTCAGGTGTTACCATGATGGGAGCTATAACAATCTGGTCTTAATTTCCTCAAATACAGATCTGCATGATTCATCAAAATCAAAATTTGCATATTTCTCTAACAATCTGCATAATGGTCTAGAGATTTTTGAGAAGTCCCTTATGAATCTTCTGTAAAACGCAACATGTCATAGGAAACTTCTTATCCCCTTAACTGTTGTAGGTGGCAGGAGAGTTTTTATGATTGAAACTTTTTCTAGGTTTACTTCCAACCCAGCTACAGAAATCTTGTGCCCCAAGACAATACCCTCTGTTACCATGAAATGGAATTTTTCCCAATTTAAAGCTAGATTCTTGTCTTAGCACCTTTGAAGTAATGTTTCTAAGTTTTTCAAGCATTTCTTAAAACTAGATTCATATTTTGAGAAGTCATCCATGAAGATTTCCATAACCTTTTCCACCAGATCTGAAAAAATAGACATCATGCATCTTTGACCGGTGGCAAGAGCATTACATAATCCAAATGGCATCCTTCTGAAAGCAAAGGTGTCATATGGACATGTAAATGTAGTCTTCTCTTGATCCTCAAGGGCTATGGAAATCTGGTTATAACCAGAGTATCCATCAAGAAAACAGTAATGGGGGTGTCCTACTAACCTATCCAGCATTTGGTCAATGAAATGTAGAGGATTATGATCCTTTCTTGTAGCAATATTTAATTTTCTGTAATCTATACACACCTTCCATCCTGTCACAGTTCTTGTAGAAATCAATTCATTCTTCTCATTTCTGATCATAGTGAATCCACCCTTCTTAGGAACCACATGAACTGGGCTCACCCAAGGGCTATCTGAGATTGCATATATGAAGCCTGCATTCAACCATTTCAGTTCTTCTTTTCTGACAACCTCTTTCATTAATGAATTTAGTCTTCTTTAATGTTCAATGAAGGTCATTTCATTTTCCTCTAATAGGATCTTGTGCATGTAGATGGAAGGACTGGTTCATTTTAGATCTTCTATTGACTAAGCAATTGTTTCCTTGTATTTTCTCATAATCTCCAACAACTTTTGTTCTTCATGCTCGGTCAATGCAGCTGAAATAATAACAGGTTTTGCTTTTTTTGATTCTAATAAGGCATATTTTAAATGTCTAGGTAATTCCCTTAAGGTTAACCTTTATGAACTTGTTTATGTTTCTTTTGCCTTCTCTTCATTGCTGCTTGATATTTCTGTACTGTTCTTATTCATACTAAATACTGATTTCTTTAAATCAAAACTAGAATGCAGAAATTCACAACCAAGATCATCAAGATACTAGAAATTCATCTCATTTTCATTGATTGAGTTCTAAAAATTACAACCAATCATTAGTTCAAGACGGATGGGAACTAAGGTTTCTATAGTCTTACAATCTGTACTTTCTAACCCATAATGTTTCAGGCTTGTGTTCAAGTTGAAGTGCACTGCTTCTTCTTCCACTCTGAGAGTGAGTTCTCCTTTTTTCACATCTATTAAGGCAACTTCAATTGCTCGGAAAGGTCTTCCAAGCAATACTGTAACTTGTGTGTCTTCTGCAATATCCATGATCAAAGTGTCCACAGGGAAAATGAATTTTCCCACCTTGATGAGCACATCCTTAAGGACTCCCTCAGGTTGTGCCATTGTCCTATCTGCCATTTGCAAGGTCATAAATGTGGGAGTAAGCTCCCCTAAACCGAGTCTCTTAACCACTGTCAAATGCATTAGGTTGATGCTGGCTCCTGAGTCACAAAATACCTTATTGAATTTAAAATTCCCAATTGTGCAGGGAATGGTGAAGCTGCCAGATCCCGTGATTTTCTAAGAGTTTTTCGATTAATGTGACTACATGTCACCGCCGATTCACCCACCTTTTCACAAATCTTCTCTTCTTACTCAGAATGGCCTTCAAGAATTTAGCATAGTTAGGCGTCTGAGTTAATGCCTTGCAAAGGGTAGGTTAATCTCTATCTTCTTAAAGACATCTAAAAACCTAGAGAACTGCTCTTCCATTTTACCTTTCTGAAGCATATGAGGGAAGGGAACAACAGGCATGTAGACTTGTTTTTCCTCTTTCTTCATATTTTCTTTCTCCACCTCCTACTCAGTCTGCACCTCTTCTATTTCAGTCTTCTCATCAATATATGAACTACTCAACTTGTTTTCTTTTCCAATTTCTCTTTCCTCCCTTCAACTCTTTTAGCCTTTTTTCTTCTCTTCCTTCTTTCTTCTTTCTATCTCTTCCACTTCTGTATTACCGCCATACAATCCTTAGGATTCTTCCCTTGTGTCACTTGGAAAAGCATCCTGGATCGATTCCGCATTGCTAGCCAACCCTTACTATGGTCTCTAGGGTTTTTAGAGAGGCATCTTCAGACGCCTAAAACACAGTTGTGTTTGCATGAAATGCTGCTAGATCAACAAATTTTTTCTCATGGATGTTCAGAAGCCTCTTGTTTTCTCCCATGAATGCTAGCATCTACTCTTCAAAGGTAGAAGATCTCCTTTGTCTATGATTTTCTACTCTTTGACCTCCTTGTTGTCGTTGTTGTTGTTGGAACAAAAGAGAAGCATATTGTTGTTGATAATTCTGCCTAGGTCTTTAACCTTGCTGTGCTCCTCCTCCATATGAGAAATTCTCATGGTTCCTGAGTGCTGGTGTGTAATGAGTTGGCAAGTTGAGGTTAGGCTTAAAATTGTAACTTCTATTAGCATTAAGATACAGTGCCTCCTCAACTTGGTAGGGACCCACATGGCCTAGTCCCTTTTAAGGACTATTCCTCTTCTCATTCTCATCTATTGTTCCCACTTCATGTGCTTAGTGCATTCTTCTTTCATTGTTTCCGATATTTTTCATCAATGCATCCAATTTTGGTTCTATGGCAATCATTCGGTTCAGCTCTATCACACCACTTCCCTTCAGTCTTCTGCTGCTTCCTAAAGTTTCAGATATAGCACTATAATTGCATTTATCAAGGTCTTCTATCATCTTCAGCACTTTTTCTCTTGAAAGCTCCACAGTAGGCTGCATCAATTACACCTTTCGATGTATAATTCGTGGAATTATGAACTATATCCATCTGAGTGGTCAGATCTATTCCATGCATGGGGAATCTTTTTAATAGTCTCTTGTATCTTTCCCATGTATTATAAAGAGTTTCATCCTCTCCCTACTAGAAAACAATGATTTTGTAACGCCCTTAAAATACCCTAACAGTTTTATAACATGTTTAGGGTGTAAAATAAATTAAAATATATTTTTTTCTAAAAGATTTAAACTACTAAAAATCTTAAAATGATAAAAACCTTAAATTTACAGAGCCAAATAAATTTAGTGTAAGTCAAATGGGGACCCATATTCTAAATGAAGATGTAATGTTAAAAATGTGAATAAAATGAAATGAAGTGTTAAAATGGAAAATGAGAAAATGTGAATTAATGATAGCAAACATGGCCTTAGCCTGTAATGGGATTAAAGACCACTTGGTCTTAGAAAGCCATTTCACATTTAAGCATTTCCGTTTTTTGAGAGAGAAAGAGAGAGCTTAGCTTAGGAGAGAGGAGAAATGTTATTTTCCATAACCAAGAGTTCAAGATCAAGAGGAAGAAGGATGTTGGTATTGAAGAATCAAAAGATTAAAGGTATGGAACCAAACCATAACTTTTCTTTACTTATGTTGTGTTTATGTTCCAAAATTTTTGGATGAAAGTGTTTGTACTTGGTTGTAAACAAGTTTTGGGGCTGCTTCTGTTGTGTTTGGTTATTGATTTGATTTTGGATTGGTTCTGAGAAATTTCTCAGATAGTTGAAATGGCGAGGTTTCAAAAGAGTTGTCACAATTTTTTTTTTAAACCCTATTTTTGTTTTCACAGGTTGCTATAATCATCCAAATGGAGTGATTCCAATTGGTAAAGAACCATAAGATCTAGAGCTACAAATTTATAGAAGGAACTAGGAGAAAATGGTAGTTCTAAGGCTCCCGAATATGGGTTTAAAGGTGAGTTTCGGGTAGCTCACAGGTATGCTCTGTTTTGGGTGTAGTTGTGGTGTTTATGCCATAAGTTGAGTTTCACTCATCCAAATTGAGTGGATTCAAAATTATGGGTAAACTATACTTATATGGAATACTTACTTGAAGGAAGTGTACCTTGTAACCTCAAATTAAATCAGCCAAATTGGAGCTATGTGCAGATTTTGTTTTGCAAATTATAGTTGTCTAGATGTAAAATTCAAAAACTTGTGTTTTGGTGATCCAAATTTGATGATTCCAATTGAAGAAGAAACCTTAGAACCATATCCTCAAATTAGTGAAGGATCCATACCAATTTATGGAGTTAAGACCCCATAAATTGAAAATAACAGTAGGTTATCTAGTGACCTGGGCATATCGACTAGTTTGGCATTAAAATGCCGTAACTTGAGTTTGGGTGATCCAAATGAGATTATTCCAATTCATAATGAACATTGACTCATAGAGCTATCATTTTCTTGAAGGAAGCATGAGAAAAATATGGCTCATCTGTCCCTGAAAATTTTCAATTGAAGGATATTGGTGGAAGAGATCAACCCCAACCAAAAATCCTAGAAACAACCGATTTTTTCTTTCTGGGTTGTTCTTTGATTGTGACATATTTGTATGATTAGGGGTTGGTGACTAGGAAAGCTAATAAGAACTGATTCCGAGGATGAGAACCCAAGAGCTGACAACCTTTGAGTTTGTTCTTCAATCTCTATCTTGTTTCAAATTTAAAGTTTGTTTCACACTCTTCTTCATTGTTTCAAAATTGATTGTGAAATATTGTGAAATATTGAAATGATTTAGATCATTGATTTGTTTTAAATTGATTTGAGACAAACGATACGAAATAAATTTCATATGAAAATTTACATGAATGTTGAAAAATAAATTATTGCATCCAAATGTATAAACACAATATAAATTGTATTGAATGATTTGAATGCCCTTAAAAGAATGTTAACCGTTAAATTCGAATTAAGGATAGATTGGTATACCAATAAGGGTCAAATTAGAAGATCAAGGCCACGTAATGAAGTGTCACTCCGATCCGTAGCCCGCAGGGGACAAGACGGTATGTCACATCCCACTTCGATAAAGGTCGGTGACCGGCACTGGGAATGGGTAGGCTTAAGGCCACCAAACCCGTAGTGCCTGGGTGTCCCATAATTTCACCTAAAATTCGGTGACCCCATTCCTGCTTCTATAACTAATGAAAACTCAAGTATTCGCAATATCAAATCTAAAATCTACTAATAATTAACTCAAAATCTCATTTCATGATATTATCTCAAATAACATAACAAAGGGGATCTCCGGCTGTTCCTCCACTAACAAAACGACCTCAACGGTCTCATCAAAAATATCAAGGTTTCATCAAAGCAAAATTTATCCAATCCAACTATTCAAAATTTATCTGATTTAACCAAATAATTAACCCAATAACCAAGTTAATTCACCATGGAGCCTTCTGGAAACTTAGACTCTCATTCACCAAATAAACAAAATAATAATCCATTACATGTTTCAAATAGAATCCAAGTGGTCAAGAAATGCCTGATTCTCCTTTCTCTGTCTACCCTGAAAAGGAGGAAATCAACGGGGTGAGATAACCCAGGAGTAAAATATATCACCATACTTGTGAGGCTGTGCACCTGCGCTTCCAGCCACAAGGATGGTTATGCTCAATCAATCAATCACCGTACATAGGTTATGCAACAAATAGCGGCAATATGAAACAACAAATATCAAATGAGATTTAGAGGTTTGAAACACGTAAATATAGTTTACCATTCAGAACTTGTATTATCTTTACCTTTTTTATACTCCGAAATTTGATATTCCTTTTACTCATAATCGAATCCAGATATTCCAATCCAAAGATCCGTAGAACGGCCGGGTTCTACGCCTAGAGTTTTACCACTCCTAGGAAGGCACTGGGCTTCTGCCCGCACTGCAGGGTACCATGTGCACATAGCCCGATGACCCTCCCCATCGCTAGGGCTTTCCGATTCATACCATCAATGACATTAACGACATGAAGTTATAGCCTACCGCATCTTCAAGATGCAACAAGAGATAACACCAAATACAATAAGAGTTAGCCGACCTGTGTTTCAAAGATGAATATTCATCAAAGATTTAATTTTGTGGCATATGACAAATTCAATTCAATGAATGCTCAAGAATAAGGGTCTTATTCATAGTCAATTACTACGATAAAGTCAAACAATGAAAACATCGCTATACATTTCGAAGGTGCAAGTACGATGATATAAATTTACTCACCTCTCTATTAGTCCAGGCTCAGCTAGGCTATTCACCCTGAACGTGTGAGCCTTCCCCAACTTCGTTTGCTCAAAGGAGTACTCAAAAGTTTTGAAAGAGCTAATCCGAAGAATTTCACCTCAATGAAATATTTCTCATAGAGAAATTTGTTCTTCAAACCCTACATCCGAAAGTCGTACGTCCTCTGGAATTCTACCCGTCAAAGAGAAATTCAAAGATGAATAGAAAGGATTTCCTTCTCTTATTCCAATTTATACTAGGGTATCTATTAGGAAAATTACCTTTACCCCTATTTTCATTAAATTAATTAATTAATTACTAATTGAATTACCACACATATCGCCCTTTCTTATTAAAGTAATTACTCACTATTACCATTATTATTTTCATAACGTTTTTCATTAAAGTAATTAATTAATTACTAATTGAATTACCATTGTTATTTTCATAACGCTTCCAATTGAATTACTATTATTTTACTAACGCTTCCAATTCAATTATCATTATTATTTTCATAACGTATTTATAAAAAATCTTACTATTATTTTCCTCAGAATTTATACCTATACAAATTCCTCGGGTGTTACAGTAAGAATTTTAAATTGATTTAATAACCGGGCCAAAGAACCTATGGATCGCACTGTGTTATAAAACCCTTTATACCACCACAGCCCAATGACTCGTGGATTGGTTTGTTATCCCGCAATCGAAAAACATAGGTTAAATTCGATTAGGGTAAAATGATAATGATATTGAAAAGTGCATGATTTATGATTTGAATGATTTAGTGCATATGAAATTGCATAACTAGAAATGACCAATGAATTGTAATTGAATGTAAATGACAATACATACATACATATATATATATGTATGTATTGTACTCATTGGTCATTGAAAAATGTACAAAAGCATTGTTTTATAAACATTGCATGAAGTGATAATTGAAATGAAGAGAGAATTGTATAGAACCACTAAGCATGAAAATGCTTAGCGCGTTGTTTTTGTCATCGCGTAGGTATCGAGTGAACAAGTATGAAGACAAAGACCGCAGAGATTTATAGTCAACGTTAAAGCTTCTCGCGGTGTTTCAAGTAAAGATCCAACCATGCATTCACAAATGGATTTTGACTATTTTCAGATAAACTCGATTTTATTTTGGAAATGTTTTTGATATTGAAAACCTTATATATTTTGTAACACCAATTGAAAAGAGCATATAATGCCATATTGTACAAATGTGAGATTTATCCCAAAATGATGGGCCTACCGCAAATGCTTTGATGCTTATTATTATATATTCTACATTATACAAAAAAAAAACGTATTTGTATTCGTATCGGTAGGGCTGGACTTTACATATTATTTTTGTATCAGAGGTACAGTTAAATTGCTAAAAAAATTAAAGGGTGTTACAAATTATTTTGGTATCATAATCTAGGTTTAGGCAGTTCTATAAAATGATTTTTAAATTTTTGTAAATGATTTTTAAATTGTTTATGACATGCATTGCATTTGCATATAAAGGATGACATGACTCTAAAGTAGATTTTGTAGCACCCCTTTCCGGTCTGATCCGATTGGCGAATTCGAATCGGTTCCGGGATGCTCTTTTAATTCTTTTTTCATTTTTTTTTAAAGTGTCACGACCAGAATCCCCGGCCCGACACGAAGGACGGATCCGAACCAGAGCCCGGTTTACTTTGACTGTTTTCATTTATCTTATCAAAACATTTTATTTATGTCATTTCGTTTTAGGGTTTTCAATTACGTGGAAGGATTTTCAAATGGTAGGCCCATAAACATTTACTCTTATACAATTCGTTTACAAAATAGCGTATTTTGCCTCTACAAAATGAAACACAAAACAATAGTTCAGAGTTTAACTCTTTTGTTAGCAAAATATCACATGTTCAAAAGAAATGATATGCATATGACGGGGTATATACTTATACGCGACAACTTTCTCTATGACTCTTATATATAAATACAACAGTGTCTAGGCGAGGATCTGGAAGGTCTTTTTGGCTTGACACTTGCATGAAAATTATTTAAATGATTGTGAGCCAAATGGGCTCAGTGAGCCTTATAAGTTCTAAATGTTAACATGCGCTATGTACCTCGATATGAAAATCTGTACATAAATGGTTGTAAAAGTGTTTATGATAAAAACTGAGTTTTTGCTATGAAAACCATTTCTCAAAACTATTCTAAAAACTATTTCTGCTACTGAAAACTGTTTCAGTGGTGGTTAATATGACAGGACCCGGCAGGATACCTCCCGGGATTCGGATGGTCCCGCCTAATTAATCCTTTGTACAATCCCTAGAATATCAATGGAGACCCGCTAAGAAAGAAAGTAAACTTTGCCATTACTATAATACCTCAAATATATAGAAAAGATCACAACAACTCAAATCCCACTTCGACCTATCTTCTTTGTAGGTCATAACCACAAACACACATAATAAAGACTCACATGAGTTCAATACTAAGATCAGAGCATTCTAAGAGTGTTTGCGAATTTAGGGGTACAAATGAAAACTAAGCAAGTCCAATAAAATAAAGACGGATAGATAAGATAGAATATTGCGGTGTCGCGAAAGAATGATCACGAGAAGCTAGCATGAGAATGAGTCTCTGATTTGCACTGGACCTAGGAACATATTTAAAACAATAAGCGTGAGATAATAAATCTCGAGTGAGTGCCATAATTATAAGGAAAATAATGTTTTTTATTTTTGAACATTTCTTCTCAAGACCTCCGTCCACTCTTTTTGCAAGGTTCCCGTTTTAAATCATTTCACAAACCAACTTTACCCAAGTCCAACAATGAAATTCATGCTCAAAAAATTTAAGCTGTCATGATTTTTAAGAAAATTATAACTGAATTGTTCACAACTTTAAAAATTGAGGCATCAAGTATGTATAGTCATCATGTCGTAAAAATAATCATAAGTACCATAACCATAAATATTGAAATGGTTATACCTTAATCGAAACCCGACAATGTACCGTACCATATACACATCGCCGTCGTCGGGTAAACGACCTCACATTACAATGGCAACCAATAAACCTTCGGTTAAACCCAGAGCCATCACGTGGCAGCTAATAAACCTTGAATTAATCCAGGCATCACGGTCGTGGAAATAATATATAATCGTTTCCTTACTCACATGTACCTTTCAAACATTTGTATTACCAACCATTGATCAAATGATATATATATATATATATATATATATATATATATATATATATATATATATATATATATATATATATATATATATATATATATATATATATATATATATATAAGAAAATCAATGATAATTATATATCAATAATACCCCAAAGCATTTAAAACATAAACCACTCACGGACTACGGATGCTCGATCTGCTCCCCTCAATGAAATATTTCTCCTAAAGAAATTTGTTCTTCAAACCATAGATCAAGCGTGCGACCATAAGAATTCTACCGGCCAGGAGAAACTGAAGAAGGAATAAGAAAAGGATTTCCTTCTCTTTATTCAATTTATACTAGGGTATCTATTAGGAAATTGCAGCACCCCTCTTTCATTAAATTAATTAGTTAATTACTATTTGAATTACCATTATTATTTTCATAACGTCTTTTCATTAAGGTAATTAATTAATTACTATTTTAATTACCATTATTATTTTCACTGCGTATACTATAAAAATTCTGCCATTATTATTCTTTCCTAGCAGACCTATACAAATTCTGAAGTTATTTACATTCTCCCCTCCTTTATAAGTTTGAGTCCTCTAAACTTGGCTCCCAAGTGGTCTCCTAGGATACTATGAGTTGCTCCATAGGACTTTTACCCAGCTTGACAACATGTCGTAGAACCTTATCCACCACATCTACAAGAACTATTTCAAGAAGAACTATTTTCAAGAATAAATGAAATAGAATCAATTTCAAGGATAAAAGGTATACAAAACACTGGATGAGTTGCACAACAATGTAAGCACCTTGAGGAATTTAAACCTAGAGCTCGATACCAAGCAAGGCGACGGGACCAGGCCACGATACCTCCCGGGATCCGGATGGTCCGCTAGTGAAGTCCCCCTTTGTACAATCCTAAGGAATATCCAAGTAAGACCCCACCTAAGAAAGAAATAAACACATGCATTACTATAATACCGAATATATAGAAAGATCCACAACGATAAATCCTGACCGACTACATCTTATTTGTGGAGTGTAACCCTGAAACACACATAATAAGACTCCATAGGTTTCAATACTAAGATCAGAGCATTCTAGGTGTTTTGCGAGATTTAGAAATTTACAAATGAAAATAAGCAAGTCAATAAAATAAAAGACGGATAGATAAGATAGAATATTGCATTTGTCCTTGGCAGAATGATACGAGAAGGCGGCGCAGTGAGTCTCTACGAAGTTTGCTGGACTGAGAACATATTTAAAACAATAAAATGTGAGATAATAAATCTCAGTGAATGGCATAATTATAAGGAAAATAATGTTTTTATTTTCGAACATTTCTTCTCTCAAGACCTCACGTCCACTCTTTGCAGGTTCCCGTTTAAATCCATTTCACAAAATTGACTACCCAAAGTCCAACAATATAAATTCATGCTCAAAAATTTAAGCATCGCAGTTTTAAGAAAATTATAGCCTGAATTATTCACAACCTAAAAATTGGGCATAAAGTATGTATAGTCATCATGTCATAAAAATAATCATGAAAGTACCATAACCATAAATATTGAAATGGTTATACCTTAATCAGAAACCAACAATGTACCGTGCCATATACCGTCATAAGCCGTCGAATTGGCTTGGAGCCTCGACCGTGGCCAACCAATAAACCTTCGGTCTCACGTGGCAACTAATAAACCTTCGGGTAAACCCGACCTCACGACACCGTGGCAACCAATAAACCTTCGGTCTCACGTGGCAACTAATAAACCCAGCCGGGTAAGCCGAGCCATCCGCGTGGCAACTAATAAACCGGGTAAAGCTAGGCCCTCACGTGGTAACTAATAAACCTTGGGTAAGCCGACCATCACGTGGCAACTAGCCAAACCTTTGGGTATCTCGACATCATGGTCATTAGAGCTAATATATAATCGTTTTCTTACTCACATGTACCTTTCCAACGATACTGTATTACCAACCATTCGATCAAATGATATATATATAAGAAAATCAACGATAATTATATATCATAATAATACCCCAAAGCATTTAAAACATAAACCCTCCTGATTCTGGTCTTTCAGTCTTACTCCCCTCAATGAAATATTTCTCCTAAGAAATTGTTCAAACCATAGATCAAAGTCGTCATCCTGCGAATTCTACCAGCCGGAAAGCTCGAAGAATGAAAGGATTTCCTTTTCTTATTCCAATTTTTACTAGGGTATCTATTAGGGAAATTGCCCTTTCTTCCATTAAATTAATTAAGTAATTACTAATTAAAAATACCATTATTATTATTTTCATAACGTCTTTTCATTAAGTAATTAATTAATTACTATTTGAATTACCATTATTATTTTCATAACGTCTTTTCATTAAGGTAATTAATTAATTACTATTTGAATTACCATTATTATTTTCATAACGTAAGCCTATAAAAATTTCTGTCATTATTATTCTTTCCTAACTTATACCTATACAAATTCCGGAGTGTTACATAATATCTAAAAGTGCTATACTGTAAATCAAGTACCAACCATGACATTACGATACATAGACGTGATGCACGGAACCTGAACTGGCATTGGTAGTGAACCTCGGAACACCACCTGTCTAATATGGTCCGGTGAACATGGCTGGGATCTTATGTATAATGGAACCTCGGACAACACCTCGTCACCATGTACTATGTCGGTAGCTAACTATCTATATACCCCAGTGTGCGGAGGGGCGACTCAGCATATAAATATATACTATATCTAACCCCCGATTGCAGGCTAAGGCGTATAGTTAGTTATAATGTCCCATAACCCTTCCATGCACAATCCAGAGATACATCTAGCCCAGGAGGCTTGGCGCGAGTGCCATCTAGGGATTTTGAAACTAAACCCGAGGCCAAAATTGTTTCTTAAGTCTTTTGAAATCGAAATTTTCTGCTGAGTATAACAAGTGGGAGGTAAAAAAAATGCTTTATAAATTACATTATATTTTCAAAGCACTTTACAAACTTGTAATTTAAACACTTTCGTTTTCAAAAACGATTTCGAGTACTCACCTATTTCTCTACTAATTTCTTTCAATTCTTGTCAAGCACGCTAGATTATCGTCGTATGCTCCAATCACCTACACAATTCATACAAATTACGAAAATGCCCTCATTTCAACGTTTTAACCATAAAACATACAAAAGGCTTTCAAAGCGACTATATCAAAACGAACTTCGATTGTAACAAAACTTTACGTGCTAGTCACATTCGATAAGGACATTGATAATATGAGGTGAAATTGACCAAAATGCCCCTACACATGAAATGCCCCATAAAAACTATCTATTTTAAACCCTATGTTATTCAATGTATTAGACCACACACGTCAGCATAACCATGCAATTCGCACACGTTGTACTACAATTAAATTTTTTTCAGAAATTATGTGGGTACCAAATGATATTGACAGACATATAGTTAAATTCTAGACTCAAGGGACTTTCCATAGAGTCTAAAAACACTCGAAAACATTTCTGAAAATTCTGTCTGACATGTCCTAATACAATCCTGAAATTTCAACGGTGTCAGCAGTCTCGAAATTCAGCCCAAGCCTTCAGAACCACAGTCCGAAAGATTCCTAAAAATTCTAAACTCAGTTAAAGGGCACAGAATGAAGTTTACGACCTTTCACTACCTCTAAGACAATTTCAAGTCATTACATAGCATTTAGGCTAAAAATAACTCAAGTAGGAAAATTCTCTACCTCTTAGAGTTTGACGAAATGCTAAGCTTTTGGTACCTCTATGCGTAGCTCTCGTCGCGTAGACCAACTTTGCCTTCTGTTCCGAAAAAATCTATGGTCCGATTTCCATACTTCTGAGAGAGAAGAGAAGAAAAGAAAAAATAAAAATAAAAATCTCTCCCATTGATTTTCATTCTCACGCACACCCACTGCCGTATTTGACTTTTATCTTTTTTTTTTATATTCTTATTATTATTATTATTTGGATAAATGATTTCTATTGCCTCATTCGGGTCCGTTTCTTCCCCGAAATAATTTATTTATTTTAGTTCTACTTTATTGTAAATGAACTTAGATCCGTATTTCACGACTTAGAGATTTTGTAAAAATCCGTCCACAAGAATCCATGGTGACTTATCACCCGAAAATCGTAAAATATTGGCACATCACGCCATAATTCAACTGAAATTTTCTAGATTACTAGTTCACGAGGCGAATTTGGGGGCCAATTACATTTCACCATCAAGATCAGGGCACCTAGGCTTCCACTACGAACCATTACGATAATTTATTATTATTATTATCCTTTTGAAATTCCATGGCATTTGTACTTTCCTCCACTTTCCTTAATTGAAAAAAGTGCCATAATTCTTGAAAACTTTATAATTTCACCCTTAAAAACAACTTTTAAAAATTCTATTATGACACTAAAATAATTAAGGCCCATGTCACATATACGACCCTACGAGTTTACACCTCTAGTACCCTCTCGGAATGGCGTTACATTCCAACTAAGCTTTCTACCTACCCCATGTAATGAGCTTTAGTTTAGCAACTCCCAGACAAGTTGCCCATAGGGTACTAGGTGTAGAACACCCCTAAGAGCTTACTTGCTCAAGGTAGGAAGGCTATAAGGCCAAACTTCCTCCTCCTTGCTTTTTTCTTTCTTTTTCCGCCTGTTCTATTTTTTTCTTCCTTTTTCCACCCCAAAACCTCCTTTTATCTTCCATTCAAAGCACATCCTCCTCAACCAAATCCCTAATTCACACTACATGTATTCACAAGATATCACTTTGACACTCACATGTTAGGGTAAACATAGGTTTTTGTGACAAGACCCTTCCCAGACCTTATCAGCTCTTATGCAGGAGATCTGTAGGGCACTTCAACGGACTCCTCGAAGCAGGCTGATCGGATTCGAAGAAATCCGATAAGTGAACCCTAACTTTCTATAACCGGTTTACTCGTTTAAACTCAGAAATTAAATTTTCTTGTAATTAGTTGGGAGTGATAAAATTTTTCGCAACTTTTGTTTCAATTATTTTTATAAAATTTTCGGTAGCATAACGTAGCATTTTGATAAACCAAAATTACTGTCAAAAATTTACACTTCTACTAAAACCTCAATTCCTCCAACTTCTTTATTCCCAAACTTTGCCATAATCATTATCATATTTCCTGACATACCCACGTATTTTTCGATTCTCAATTTATAAATACAAACTTACAAACTTAAGTAGAATATATCTAGATGCATCATATATATGAAATGCATGGATTACAAATATACAATTTCCAAATCCAAATATATGTTGTTCAATTATATCCATCTCATGCATAAAGTTTTTACATCATGGGTCTCGTCTTCACACATATAGATGACAAAATGATGGCGTCACTGTCGTCATGACGTATAGCGATGGAATACTCAAATATTCACAAAATGAACAAACAAGTTAGTACAAGCGAAGATGCCATATCACATACACAAACGACAGTTTATCATTTGTTTTATGATTTCTCAAAAACCCCTATGTATATCCTTTAATTATTTATATCGGTGATTTAAAACTAACGTAGCGTGAAGCTTTACTAAGTCATCTCAACCACTCGTTGCAATTTCTTTTATCTACGTAGAGGCGCTAAAGCTTATCCAGAGCAACTACAATGGAATTTACTGCGCCATGGTGTAGTGCTAAAACTCCTAGCGACTAAAGTGGAATTTCTTGCATCGCCATGTAATTGCCAAACTATCACAAATGACCAACTTCGTGCGGAATTATGCGCATCATAGCATTAAGCTTATACTTTCTATGGCCCGAGCAACTACGGATGAAATTTTACGCATCGTCGTAATGCTAATTTTCTTTATTGTGGCGACTATGGGCGTAATTTATTGGATGCGTCACCCTAACGCTAAATCTCATTATATCTTAAGGAATATACATGGATTTTAAAACACATTGCCAGTGTCAAAAGCACAAATCTAACTTCGTTTTGAAACTTCTAAAACTCTCTTTTCAAATATTTTCTTTTAGATTACTTAACTACCATATTCATTACCAACGTATTAATTACATAAAAATTGGAAAGGATCTTAAGTGGCGAACCACTTACCTTGAAGTCGCGTCACTCCCCGTCAAGCTTCTCTACGAGGCTCGTGGACTTCCCTCCCGTGCCCGTCACCTACACAATATTCCTCATCATTACTAGTGACAAAAAAAAATTTCAATTCTCAACTATAAGGTCAAGAATCTCAATTAAGACCATTTTTCTCTATATATCCTCCTACTTGTTTCTACTCAGCCAGAGACTCTCTAATCCCGATTTTATGTAAAATTTTAGTTTTGACCACCAGGATCACTTGCGCGTTCGTTTAATTGCTGAAGGCTTGAAACAAAAAATTATATTTTACTCAAAGCGGACTGACCCATGCGACGGTGGTAGCACGCTGATCGGGGCTCCGTTTTCCTTTGTTCTTCTTCCTACGGTTCACTTATATCACCTTCTAGTCACACAAAATTTGCCCCTTTTTGTTTCTTCACTCATTGAAGCTATGGTTCCTGGGTTTCTTCTCAATTGGAATCACCCAAAATTTGGATCCCAAAACAAAAGTTATTGTATTTTACATCTAGATTATAAATTGCGAGCAGAATCACGCGGCTCCGCGGAAATATTTATGGGCACTCTGAGTTTAAATCTTCTTTGACTTCCTTCAGATAACTTATTCCCCTAAATTCTATTTTACAGAATTTTGAATCCTCAATTTGGATAGTGAAACACCACTTATGACCAAAACACTACAACCATACCCAGAGAGCAAAATCGGTGAGCTACACGAAGGTTCACCTTTCAGTCCATATTTGGGAGCCTTAGAGCTGAAGGTGATCTTGGTCCCTTCTATACATTTGTATCCCTATCTCTTATGGTTCTGTACCAATTGGAATCAATTCATTTGGATGATTCTAACTTAATATATAGCCAAAACAAAAATAGGGGATTCACAAAAATATTTGACAGTAATTCCTTTAAAACCCAACATTCTCCTTTATTTTTTACAACCAATCCTCAAAACCATAACACCTCAATAATCAACATGAAAGTCATTCAAAACCACTCCATAACACTTGTATTGGTGGTTTGGAACTCCATACAACAAAACCCTAGGTGAAAATCATATGAATTCACAGGTCTAAATTCTTCTAAACATCATATAATTTGATGATTCCATGTGTATTTTCCACCAATTGGGGTTTTTTACTCTCATAACCCCAACAAATTTAAGGTTTATGATCTTTTCACAAAACCTAGACCAAAGACAACTAATCTCCATACCAAACCTTAAGAATTCAATTACCAATTATTCCAAGGCAAACACATACCTAAATTTTTTGTCTTCTCCTTCTTCTTCCTCCTCTTCCTCTTCCTTGCCAAAAATATGATTTTGGTTTGTCTCATGGCTATTTATAGCCTCAAAATTCTCCAATTTGCAAGTTGGTCCTTAATTCTTTAATATTGCAATTGTAACTTGTTTTATTTCTATTATGGCCCATCTCTACTTGTTTTATGACTTACATGTCCTTATGGTCAATTACAATTGTACCTTGCACTAGCACCAAAATTCCTAGGTTCCATAATTTGTATCATTTCCCAATTTCATCTCCAAAATATTACAATGGGACACTTATGCTCTTATACGCCCTACAACATCATGTACGTATACCTCTGGACGGGGCGTTAAACTAATTTAGTCACAACCTTAAATTGATAATTCTCTAACACCATGAGATTCAATTAATCTAATGTAGAGATTTATTTTACCTCTCTAATCCATCTTTTAACACTAAGAGGTTATAGATCGAAACTAGGGGTTTACGACTGAAGGGTCTTCAATACAAAGGTTCAAAGGGCAAATTCTTGGTTTTCAAGACATAAAATGGCTAATATGGCTCAAATTGGGTGACTATGGATATATGCACAAAAATGTTAGTTAGAATGGCTCAATTGGTCCAAGGATGCTGCTGATATGATATCATTCCTAATTGTCATGTTGCCTAGGATTTCGCCTTGAGTGATAATTGAACAAGTTCTAGAGTCTTAAGATATCAAAATATGAAATGATCACCTAATTATACTCTAAACAAAGAAAAATTGACCATTAAGGGTAAATGACTTATGCTCAAATTAATAAGAACTTTAGCCTAAATAGTCAACTACAAGGTCAAAACATTAAGCTTTAAGTTCAAATATCTCTTATTTTCTTCATGTGAAAGAAAGTTTCAATCATTATTCGTCATAGGCATCACAATTATCTCAAAACAAGCTCAACCTAAAAAAAAACAACCTAAAAATGAAAAGATTAACCTAAAAACTGAAAGCACAAAAGGCAACTAAAATACACAAGCAACAAAAAGAAAACACTAAAGATAGGATACTTGAAGCTGCTAGAAATATTAGAAAAAAAAAAAAACAAGGGGAAATTCCCTCAATACCCCCAAACTTAAAACATACATTGTCCTCAATGTATGAAATATGAAAGATAAGAATAGAGGACTCCCCTAGATGATCAACTGTGACCATCGATCATGGGTGGGTCTTGATGAAACTCCCCACACATGCTTCAATGCCCTGAAAAGCAAAAACCAAATCAACACTTAAAATAAAATGAAAATGCAACACATACTAAAAATACTAAAAACAAACAACTAAAATACTAAATGGATAAAAATCCTAATTTTGTCAAAAATTCCTAAGAGCTGTCTGGGCTTATAGAGTCTAGCTAGACTCATTGAGTTCAAGATCTTTACTTTATCCTTCATCCATTATATTAATACCCTCTTTATCCTCATCGCCGTGGAGGATGACTTCTCCACCTTTCGAAGAGTGTGCATGCCCAATGCCAACTCTTTAGCGGGAAAGAGTTGGATTCACTTGAGGTCCACAAGAGTGTCCTCTGGAAGAAACTTAGGTGCTAGATCCTCATGTGGGAAAATGAGCTCTAATCTCATGCAAACCATCCTTTCTTCATCCGTTAATGGTGCTTGGCAGAGGTTAAACTCATTCCTTATGAACATGAGTACATTTCATTTTCAAAGATCAACTCATTTGACTTGTGGCAATGGAAGGTTTTTCTACAAATGATACTTGTCGGTCCTCTTTCATGCCAAAAGTTAAAGACTTTATGGGGAAATTGAAGTCTTCAACCCTAACCAAAACATTTTCCACTATAAGCTCGGGATGTTGCTTTTCAACTTGCTTCTCTTTTAATAACGACTCTTCATAAATAGCAAACTCATTTTTCTTGTCGCACCTCCTCCTCGACCCAACACGTCTTAGATAAACTGAATCATCTAGGACGCTGACCACTAAATTCATTTATCCAGAAACACATTTCATATACTCTATTTAATAGGATATTTTAATATCCATTTAATCATATTTATATATGTGAATATGATATCACTACTTATTCACATTCATTAATATAAGAAGGTACTATATCTTTTCTAAGAGGGCCCATAACTATTACTTTAGTACAATATTTATACAAAATGGCATTTAGTTCTTCAAAATCATTTACAAAATATTTGTCAGTTCACCCCATCTTTGAAAATCCACAATGTAAAGTACATTCCATGAAAAAAAACAAAATATAATCTTCTCTTACAGCATCTACATCTTTGATTTCAATACAAAGTAGTCACATGATATCATGGAATGAAGTGTATGCATGAGACGGAGCATTTACTTATACTCTGCACAATTTGACGATGACTCTGGGTTCTATGGCCTTCGGTCCTGCCACTATCTACTCGGTACCTATGCGTGGAAAGCCAACGCACTAAGCATTTTTAGTAGTTCTTTGCATTTCTATTCTCATTTCAAACAATTATACCACATCTATATGCATAACACCAACTTTTCTATATGCATCACTCTTAATCATCTCAAAACAAACAATATATTTTTTCCAAACAACCTTTCAACATACTACTCATGTGATCCATGTAATATTTATAAATATATCATTTTATAGTAGTTTAACATACTTTCATTTTGTATCCAATATAGAAATAAAATAAATCTCATCTTTCATGCTCCCATGTTTTATTATTCTTGTCACAACTCAATTCACACAATCCACACAATTATTAATCATTTTTCCCTTCAATGAATCTAAACGAAACTTTCGGTGCGCAGGATAATGGAATCACGGGCATGGTCTTGCTGGGCTACATGCCAATATAAAAAATTTAATAACTCAATATAGTCCCGTTGGGCTACGACCGGTTATTTTACATTTGCATTTTGTGTACACTACCGATACTATCCCGTTGGGCTACGGATCGGTATGCCACTATAAATCATTTCGTTCGCAGTACTGCTACATTGACCCTTATTGGTATACCAATCTATCCCTAACTCGAACATGATGGTTAACATTCTCTTAAGAGCATTAATAATTAGTCATTTACAATACCATTTTTACATTTCCACGATACAATTAACATTCACGACGGATTCGCTTGTACATACGTGAATCTCGTTATGTTTGCCACTACATAGTTCATTTATAAATTAATCAACCAACACTCAAACAAATTCATTTATGGTTCAAATAGAAGCACATATGCAGATGTTTGTCAAATATTTCAGATTTAACTAGTTCAAACCAAAAACGCAAATTTCATAACAAACATTCCAGATTTGTTTGACAAACAAACACAAAACTTGAAACAAGAAGAGAAGCATGAAGAACAAACCAAAAAGATTATCAATTCTTGACTCCTATTCCTTGTATCCCAATCTTAGCTCAGGTTTTATCATCACCAGCCCCTAATTCATTACAAATATGTCACTATCATAGGTTCAACAAAGAAACTACCATGCATGCTAAGAGCCGGGTTAGGTTGATTTCTACCTAATACACCTTTACTTGTAACATTTTCTGGAAACAAATGAGCCATATTTTCCCAAACTTCCTTACAAAAATAAATGACAGTTATATGAGTCCATTTTCAGTATAAATTGAAATCATTCAATTCGGAGCACCGAAACTCAAGATATGTCCTAAACAACCGGGACTACTTTATTTTCAAAACATAACCAGAAATTTCCTACAAACAGAGCTCCCCTTAGAATAATTTCTAGGTACAATGGGGTCAAAATTTGAATACACTTATTTCAATAAATTTTGTTTTTCTATAAGTCTATTTTACCCAAAAATTTGAATCACTCGATTTGGATGAGTGAAACTCAACTCATAGCTTAAACATCAAAACTGTACCAAACCAGAACCAGGATTTGCTCGAAAACAAAGCTTCACTTTGATGAATTTTTGGGTCCAATGGGGTCCAAATTTGAATACATTTCCTTCAAGGTTGTTCTTCTAGAATTCTAGTTTACCCAGAAATTTGAATCACTCAATTTGGATGAGTAATGGCCAAATTATGGCCAAAACAAAAACATGGGCTGTGGAAAACATTTGACAGCATTTCCCCTAAAACCCCAACATTTCCTTTACACAAAATCTTCTTAAAACCAATCATAATCAAAGCAAAAAGGAAGTTTAAAATCTAATTCAAACATATATATACTGAATTATGGTTTTACCAATCTAAACACAATGAAAGAGGGAGTTAGGAGGGTTCCTAACAAGCAAATGGGTGAATCCATACCCAAACTTAGACAAGTATCCATACCCAAACTTAGACAAGTATCCATACCCAAACTTAGACAAGTATCCATACCTTAATCTTTTTGAACACTCCTATAGCTTTACTTCTTCCTTCCTCTTCAACGACAAGTAGAGTCCAAAGATGGCTTCTCCTTCTCTATCAACCGTAGCCCTAACTTGGACTTCTTGAACTTTCCTTTCACCTTTTCTTCTCTTTTTCTTTTCAAGTACAAGTATATCGAAGAAAAATGAGAGAAAATCAAACCAAATTTGATGAAATCTCCCTAAAGAACGTGCCCTAGCTCCCATGTTTTCCCCAAAATGAGAATTGATCTCATTTCACTAGACCAAATTTGGTCTTATCCTTATCTTGTATAAGGCCTTGTTTAGCCTTCCCCTTTTTGGTTTTTTTTTTCATTTTTGCATTAAAGCCCTTCATTTCTATTTCATTTGCATAACAACTTATCACATTTCTACTTTGGTATATACTTTCTTCATTTATGACCTTTAGTCCTTATTTTGACATTTTACCAATTCTAATCCTTGACTTTGTATTAATTTCGATTTTTTCACTTTAAAAACCTTTATTTCTATCACTTAAAACCGATAAAATAACAAATAAATAAAATAAAATTTATAATAGCATATAATACTATAAGGTAAAATAATAAGACAAGAAGGTTATTTTTGGGATGTTACAACTCCTCCCCACTTAGAAGATTTCGTCCTCGAAATTACCTTCATTGAATAGTAGCGGAAATTGCTGACGCATTGTTTCTTCACTTTCCCATGTGTCTTCCACAGTACTTCGACTAACAAAATTTGTTTGTTCCTCAATTTTTGACTTCTCAAGCCAAGATTTCTACGAGTTCCTCTTCGTAAGTTAAGTCGGGGCGAGGCTCAATAATCTCTGAATAAACCACATGTGAGGGGTCTAACCTATACCTCCTTAACATTGAAACATGAAAAACGTTATGGATCTTTTCCAACTCTAGAGGTAAGGCTAACTTATATATTAGACCTTAATTTTCTCAATCACTTATACGCCCTATCGAACTTAAATTCAACTTTTTTTTCTTTTTTTTCTTTTTGGTTTTTCTTTTTTGCCTTTTCGCCCAAATCTCATAATTTTCTTCCAAGGAAAAACTTTCAAGAACAATTTCTCGCAGATCTCATATTGAATATCCTTTATTTTCAAGTCGGCGTAAGACTTTTGGTCTATCCGCGACTACCTTTAATCTTTCTTTGATCATTTTCACCTTCTCCTCGGTCTCTTGGATCAAATCGGGGCCGATCACTTTCTTCTCACTTAGCTCTGTCCAACATAGTGGTGTTCTACACTTCCTTTCGTAAAGAGTCTCGTAAGGCGCCATTCCAATATTCGACTGGAAGCTATTGTTATAAACAAATTCAACTTGAGAAATATGTCTATCCCCACTACCATTGTAGTCGATAACACAACTTCTTAGCATATCCTCTAAAACTTGAATAACCCTCTTCGATTGTCCATCCGTCTGTGAGTCGAAATTCGTGCTGAAATTTAGCCAAGTGCCTAAAGCCTCTTATAATTTTCCCCAAAATATCGAGGTGAACCTCGGATCTCTATCTGAAATGATAGACACGGGAATCCCATGTAATCGAACTATTTCCTCTATGTAAAGCTCTGCCAACTTATCAAGTGAATAGTCGGTTCTTACTGGTAGGAAGTGAGCTAACTTCGTTAATCGGTCTACCACTACCCAAACTGAATCATGCTTTCTCCCTGTCAATGGTAACTAGACCACAAAATCCATTGTGATTCGATCCCATTTCCACTCGGGTATTCTAATAGGCTGCAACAAACCCGAAGGAACTTGATGTTCCACTTTCACCCTCTGTCACACGATACATTTGGTCACAAAATCATAAACATCTTTCTTCATTCCTAATTACTAGTATGAGTCTCAAACTCGCTATTATTTTCCCCGCAACAGGATGTATAGCAAAGGATCCACTGTGTGCCTCTTCAAGAATGGATTTCTTCAACTCACTATCATTGGGTACACAAACTCGGTCTCTATAATACAAGAATCCATCCTTATTCACTGAAAACTCAGTTTCATTCCTCATTCTATTTTGACTTACAATGGCAGAAATTTTCTCATCACTCTTTTGTGCCTCCTGCACTTGGATTTAACATATTTGGTCTTGCCATTAATTCCGCCACTATTGCACTATCTAATAATGACAAATGAGCATTCAGCACTCGTAGTGTTTAGACTGACTTTCACTGCAGCTGCCCACTACATCAGCTTTTGCAATCGATGACACAATCATAATCCTTCATCAATTCCATCCATCTACATTGTCTCAAGTTAAGCTCCCATTGCGAGGGAAAATACTTAAGACTTTTGTGATGGAAGTAGATGAAACACTTTTCTCCGTAAAGGTAGAGTCTCCATATTTTCAATGCAAACACAATGGCAAATTAATCTCCAAATCATGTGTAATTTTCTTGTCGTCTAAATGCTCAAGCATAAGCTACCACTTTACCCTCTTGCATAAGACACACCCAAGTCCATTTAACGAAGCATCGCTAAAGATCACATATTCTTTACCGAAGATCGATTGAGTAAGAATCGGAGCCTCGATTAAAAATGATTTCAACTTTTCAAAACTAGCTTGACACTTTTCACTCCACTCAAATCTCTCATTCTTTTGGAGTAATATCGTCATCGGGGCCATAGTCATCGAAAACCCCTGAACGAACCTTCTATAGTAACCTGCTAAGCCTAGGAAGCAACAAACTTTCGTGACACTTCTCGGTGGTTTCCATTCAAGAATCACTTCTGTCTTCCTTGGATCCACCCTAATTCCTTCTCCTGATACATCGTGTCCGAGAGCGACACTTCTTTCAACCAAAATTCACACCTTACTCATTGTTGTGGCTACAACTGCTCCTTTCAAGGTTCTAACACTACCCGAAGGTGCGTATCATGATCTTTTAGATCCTTTAAATACACAAGGATGTCATCTATAAACACCATGACAAACCATCTAAAAACGGTCGGAAAACATGGTTCATTAATTCCATGAAAGCCGCTGGTGCATTTGTCAACCCAAACAACATTACAAGGAATTCGTAATGTCCATACCGCATTCTAAACGACGTCTTATTCACATCCACATCCTTAATCCTTGATTGATGATACCTAAAACGTAGGTCGATCTTCAAAAAGACACCCGCACCTTTCAATTAGTAGAACAAGTCATCAATTTTGGGTAACGAATACTTGTTCTTCATTGTTATTTTGTTCAGTTGTCTATAATCAAAACATAATCGAAGTGTATGTCTTTCTTCTTAACAAAGAGCACTGGAGTTCCCCATGGTGATACACTCAAACGAATAAATCCCTTCTCTAATAATTCTTTCAACTGAAGCTTCAACACTTTTAACTCCACCGGTGCCATTCTATTCGGTGTAATGGATGCCAGAGCGGCACCTAGAACAACGTCAATTGCAAACTCAATTTCCCTTCGTGGAGGCAATCCTGGAAACTCCTCCAAAAACACGTCCGATTAATCACAAACTATAGGGATGTCTAAAGTACTAGGCTCCGCCTTTTCCGTATCAACTACATACACCAAGTAGGCTTCACACCCTTTCCGAACCATCGTTCTAGTAGTGGCGGCAAATATCACATTAGAGAGGTGGTTCGACTCGTCATTTATAGTGCTACACCACTCGGTGTTCTCAAAGTTACTCGCTTCATTCTACAATCAACCACCACTTGGTGACGAAACAACCAATCCACCCTAATATCACATTGAACTCTTTGAATGATAACTTGATCAAGTCTCTCGGAAACTCATACTCTCATATTATGATGGGACAATCTCTATAAACTCCATTCACAACGACACTATGCTCGATCGGGTTTGTTACCAAGATATCATGCTTGGTTTCTCTCTTTAGTAAACTACCCAAACTAGGAATGGAAGTACAAACATAAGAATGGGTTGACCCCAATAGTATCAAAGATATTGAAATTACCAACTATCACATCCAGGGCATCTTTATCTTCAACGACCTTCATTGCATACGCCCTAGCTGGAGCACAGGAATCCTGTCTACCTATGGGTTGTGTCACTGTTCTTAGAGCGTTCAGTGATGCAATGCTCTTGTTCTCCTTACTTCTTTTCTATACTGATGAAGTTATGCCCCCAGTCTGGGGTGCAGTGAGAGAACGAGATCTAGGACAATCTCTTTCTTTATGCTCATTGGATCCACAAACCAAACAAGCACCTGTTAGTCTCCAAAAATCTCCTTTATGTCTCCTCCCACAATGTGTGCAATAAGGAGGAGCTAGTCTTCTGTAAGAATCTCCCCGGGCAAAGAGGCTACTAATGGTGCTGGTAGAAGATCTCATCACTTAAAAGATATCGGTCTCCGTGGTGTAGGCTAACTAGAACCTTGCAAATCTCTAAATTTCTTATTCGTGTCGATACGAACTTGACTGACTGTGGTTTTTCTTACCTCGCCTTCTTCTTTTCTCAATATACTCTCTTTCTTCACCCTTTCAACATTTAAAGCACTTGTCACAATCTTATGTAATCATCATGGTCGGTCTCGTGACATAGGCCCGAATATAGCTATTTAGGCCATCCCCTAAATCCTATTTACACTTTTCTTCCTCTCAGAATTCAGCATCTCTAAAGCATACTTGCTCAACTGGGTGAATAACCTCTGATACTCTGTCACACTCATTTTCCTCTTCTTCAAATTATGGAACTCTATTCTCATATTGCTAAGGTAGATTCGACCCACGTATTGCTTTCTAAATTCTACTATGAAAAACTTCATGTGATATTTTCTGGTGGTGCAGTTCTGGTCACGGACACCCACCACTAGTAAGCATCATCCTGAAGAAGTAAGGTTGCACTCTCTAAATTTTTCTCTAGTGTGCAGTGCATTTGTCGAAGCATCCTCTCTATTCATTCGAGCCAATTTTCCACAGTGGAAGGCTCATCATCTTTCTTTCCAAGTAACTCTGTGGGTCGGTATTTTGCCATTCTCTCTATTACTGCCCGTTGAGGGACAACTTGGAATGAAGTGTATGCATGAGATGGAGCATTTACTTATACTCTGTACAATTTGACAATGACTCTGGGCTCTACGCTCTTGGTCCTACCACTATCTACTCGGTACCTGAGCGTGGAAAGCTAACGCACTAAGCATTTTTAGTGGTTCTTTGCATTTCTATTCTCATTTCAAACAATTATACCACATCTATATGCATAACAATTAACTTTTGCTATATGCATCACTTAATCATCTCAAAAACATTCAACATATTTTTCCAAACATCCTTTCAACGTACTACTCATGTGATCCATGCAATATTTATAAATATACCATTTTATAGTAGTTTAACATACTTTCATTTTTTCTCAAATATAGAAATAAAATAATTCTCATCTTTCATGCTCCCATGTTTTATTATTCTTGTCACAACTCAATTCACACAATCCACACAATTATTAATAATTTTGCCCTTAAACGAATCTAATCGAAACTTTCAAAGCAAGGTATAGGATAAATGTAATCATAGGCACGGTTCCATCGGCTATAGGTCGAGAGTAAACATTTAATAACTCAAGACTGTCTCGCAGGCTACGGATCGGTTATTTTACATTTTCATTTCTGTACACTACCGAGCATTATAACTCACTGGCTACTTGACAGTATGCCACTATAAATCATTTCGTTCGTAGAATTGCTACATTGAACCTTATTTGTATACCAATCTATCCCTAACTCGAACATGACGGTTAACATTCTTTTAAGGGCATTAATAATTACTCATTTACAATACCATTTTCACATTTCCACGATACAATTAACATTCTCGACAAATTTGCTTGTACATATGTGAATCTCGTCATGTTTACAACTGCATAGTTCATTTATAAATCAATTAACCAACACTCAAAAAAATTCATTTATCGTTCAAATAGAAGTACATATGGAGATGTTTTTCAAAGACTTCAAATTTAACTGGTTCAAACCCAAAACAAAAATTTCATAACAAACATTCCATATTTGTTTGATAAACAAACACAAAACTTGAAATAAAAAGAGAAGTACGACGATGAATCCAAAAAGATTGTCGATTCTTGACTCCTATTCCTTGTATCCCAATCTTATCTCATGTTTTATCATCACTAGCCCCTAATCCATTACAAATATGTCACAATTAGAGAACAAACAAAGAAAAATCAGTCATGCATGCTAGTGTTTCTAGTTAGGGTTTATTTCTACCCAATACACCTTCACTTGTAAAATTTTATGGGAACAAATGAGCCATAATTTTCCCAAAATTCATGAACAAAATTACATTTCTATGAGTCTATTTTCAATAGAAATTGGAATCATCTAATTCGGAGCACCGAAACTTAAGATATGTCCTAAACAACCGTGACTACTCTATTTTCAAAACATAACTAGAAATTTCCTACAAACAAAGCTCCCCTTAGACGAATTTTTGGGTACAATGGGGTTCAAATTTGAATACAATTATTTCAATAAAATTTGTTCTCCTATAAGTCTAGTTTACCCATAAATTTGAATCACTCGATTTGGATGAGTGAAACTTAACTTATAACCTAAACACCAAAATCGTACTCAAAATTGTATCCAGGATTTGCCGTAAAACAGCTTCACTTTGACGACCCTCTCGGGGTCCAATGGGGTCTAAATTTTAATACACTTACTTCAATAAAAAATTTTCTCCTAGAATTCTAGTTTATCCAAAATTTGAATCACTTAATTTAGATGAGTAATGGCCAAGTTATTTGGCCAAAACAAAAACATGGGTTTTGGAAAAATTTTGACAGCATTTCCCTTAAAACCCCAACATTTCCTTTATACAAAATTTCCTCAAAACCAATCCTAATCAAAGCAAAAATGTTGCTTAAACTCCAACCCAAACATATATATACTGATTTATGGTTTTACCAATCCAAACACAATCAAATAGGGAGTTATGAGGGTTCCTAACAAGCAACTGGTGAATCCATACCCAAACTTAGACAAGTATCCATACCTTAATCTTTTTGAACACTCCTCTAGCTTTCCTTCTTCCTTCCTTTTCAAGAACAAGTAAAGTCCAAAGATTGCTTCTCCCCCTCTCTCAACTGTAGCCCTAACTTAGACTTCTTGAACTTTCCTTTCACCTTTTCTTCTCTTCTTCTTTGCAAGCACAAGTAGATCCAAGAAAAATGAGAGAAAATCAAACCAAATTTGATGAAATCTCCTTCAAGAACGTATAGCTCCCATATTTTCCTAAAATGAGAATTGATTCATTTCACTAGACCAAATTTGGTCTTATCATTATCTTGTATATGGGCCTTGTTTAGGCCTTCCCTTTTTTTCGCTTTATTTTTTTTTCCTTTTTTATTAAAGTCTCTTCATTTCTATTTCATTTGCATAAATAACTATCACATTTGTACTTTGGTATATACTTCATTTATGACCTTAACTCTATTTTGACATTTTACCAATTTAACCTTGACCCTTGTATTAAATCCGATTTTTTTTTCACTTTAAAACCTTTTATTTCTACTACTAAACCGAGCAAATAACAAATAAATAAAATAAAATTTATAATAGCATATAATACTATAAGGTAAAATAATAAGACAAGAAGGTTTTTTTTTTTTTTATGTTACACTTTTCAACAAATGTCAGGTTTTTCAATTCTTCCTCAAGGACCAAAGTCATTTTATCACATTCTATTATGTCCTTATCTTCATCCAATATCGAGCTCGAACATTCATCTTCACGGCTTAAGGTTACGTTTTTACTTTCCTATATGGCATCATTCTTTACGTCGTTCGGGAGTTGCCTTGAAGATTGTTCCTTTAGAAGTTTTTCCAATTCTTTGGCTTGTCTTGTCGTTCTTTCCATGATAGCATACATTTCTCTATTGAGAGTTTGCATATTGGTGCCATTGTTGGCTATCAAGTTAGCATCCACCATGGGTTCCATAATTGGCAACCACATTTCTGGAGCCTCATTATCCCTCCTAATTTATTTCTTCAATGCAAGGAAAAACTCTTCATCGAATAGTTGCCGGAATTGCTCTTGATAATTAGAAATTGAACTTCCTTGACTTTGCATAATTGGATGGTCATAGGAGAGATTGTCATGTGTCCCCCAACCCGAATGATTGTAGCTTAGCATATAGCTATGGGGTTAAGAGAAATAACCCGCATTGTTAAAAGAATTCACCACTCCAAAATAATAAACTTGTTGACTCATGGAGGCTTGTGCTTGCCTTGCGGTGATTTCCTCCCATGTTGATTCTCTTTGGGATGTGTGAGAAGCAAAATGATTTCGTAGGGTGTAGAAAAACTCATTTATCTCCTCATCTGACATTATACTTAGCACCTAAAAGAAAAATACAAAAGAAAAGGAAAATAAATGAAATTTAAAAAATCCAAATAAGAAACAAATGAAAATTGGAAAATATATATATATAATTTTTTTTTGCTTAAATTAACAAACTTCTCTTTTGCCAAAATATCAATCCAAACAAAACCATATCTTTCGTGGCAACGACGCCAAAAACTTGTTCGGTTATTTGCATTTATATAAATTTTCGATTGAAAACAACCAAATCCGTAAGTGTACGGATCACAAGTAATATAATGGACTAAAAGTTCAGATATCGATCCCACAGGGAAAGTGTGGTTTTAGCGAGGATTGAGTACCCCGACTAGTGAAGTCATTCACTATTTGAGCGGAAGGGTGATTTGGAATGATGATTAACTACAATTTAAAATAAATTAAACTATCCTCACTCTTGAAAATCAACAAATGATTGAAGTGAAGTGAAAGAAAAACTCTAATGATTAACGTTAGGGCCAGTTGTCTCCATTAATGGGTTTATGACTTATAACCATAAAATACTGATTAACATATAAATCCTTGTGTTTACCCAAGGAACCCAATTTGAGGTTTACACTTTCGTGTCTCCCCTCAATTTCTCACACCTCATTCCTATTCTCCATTCGGTCCTTCTAGGTCAAATATCGTGATACTGCCCCAAGGCTTAATCAATCCTTAGAAATTCTATTGGTCTCCTTTCGGTAATTGCAATAGAATTACCCGAGTTATGTTTCGATCGATCTCATTTCGGTCCTTACAATCTGCTTCGTCCTTATTCGTATGCCGAATTCTATTCCTGCCATAGAATCTAGCATTTGTTCAGGCATTGTAATATTGTGGGAATCCACAGTCATCTCTCCACAGGAGTGGTCCGGATGAAGTTGATCAAGAGGGAGCTACTCTCCCAAAAAGTGTGATTTAAAAGAGAATTGTAGAGTTGTGTTGTTTGATTGAATGGTTGATTGGTTTGAATGTTTTAAAAACAGAAAGACAATTGCTGGGATTTTTAGGGTTCCACTCACTTCTGATCATGTAAATCCCACCTCTTATTTTACAAACTCATCTAGGTCCATTACAATGGTCTTTGATGGAGAATTTATCTTTAAATGCTCTTTTTGAAAATAAGATGATTGGAATAATACTAAGCACTTGTTCCCACTAACTCGTTTCACATCGTTGTCAAGAATATGCCCAACCAAGGATTTAAGGTAAATGTTTGCACAAGGATTAACATCACACAATCCATTGAAGTTCAAAAGAGGAATCGAGGGACTATACCTTGATCGCAGGGTGAGTTTCCGTAGATTCCCAAAGCAAAGAAGGGCTTAGAACTCCATAAACTTATAAGAACAATTATAATTGAAGAGAGTTCAATCATAAAAAACAATACTTTGAGGAAATCAGAACTCACTGCAAACCTAAGAATGAAAATATGAAATAATTAAGATTGAAAACGAAATAATTATTTCTACTGAAAGATTACAAATGCTTGAATTGTAAAACGCCAAAGAAAAAAGAGTCTTCAACTGGACTTCTAAGAAATCAACTCAAACAATGGAGGGAACTCCCTCCTATGAAAACCTAACCGTACGGTGTACGGTGCAATTAATGGTGTCTTAGGTACACTACCTTGTCAATTTTACTTTTATGTGTGCCCAGGTACACATTTGGAATCTCACCGTACATAGTCACTTTATACTTGCAGCTAGGTGTGCGGTACACATAAATGATTGTCTTAGGTACCGCACCTTTCAACGGTGCTTTTAAACGCTGCTTTGGGCTCCCGAACTTCGTCGATCGTTTGCCCACATCTCGATTAACTTCATATTGAAGCTAGGACATAAATCCGTACCTTATGCTTTAGACACAGAAGACACACTTTTAGTCTAAAAACACAAAAGAGATTAAAAGTACCTATCCTCATGCTGAATGTGGGTAAATTGTGATTTGTATGTGCTAAATTCTACTATAATTATTGCTCAATTGTGTATTCATCACAATCTTCGCATAAGGTTGAATGATGTCCCTCTTAATAAAATCAACCTAGTACTAGGCATTCCTAGTTTCCTAGATCTCTTTGATTAAGTTAATTCGATTTTAACAATTGTGGGTTATTAGAGTTAGAAATCAATTCCTAAGGGGATGCTTCCAGTTGTCACTTTGGAACCCCTTGAGCTCTAGGTCTCAACTTCACCCTCTAGCATACAACAATTAGATAAAAACCTAGAAAATCAAAGAACCACATACATACAACCTCAACACAAGCATGGATTCAATAAAAACCATAAGTCAACCACCAATTTCAACAACCAAATTTCTATGGGATAAATTACCACTCATACTGTTCTCAAACCCAACAATATCATATTTTCACCATCTAAAATATTGAAAGATTAAGAATAAGAGTAGAGTTTAGGAATACAAAACAAATATGAGACCAATCTCGTCCAAAACTCGGCTCCATTGCTACAAGGTATCCCTTAGCAGCAAGATCTTCCAATTCAGCTCCAAAAATGAGCTTAGATTAAGTAAAACAAAAAAAATCGAAAACCCTAAGTGGCTCAAGAAGAAGAGAGAAGAAACTCTAAGGAGGGTATTTTCCCTCCCAAAAACCAAACCCTAATTAAGTCTAAAATACATATATTTATAGGCTTTAGAAACTAAAGATGGGCTTGAAATTCTGATTGGCTAGTCTACCCTGTCAGCCCTTCGCTCAGTAAACCAAAATGTGCTCATTTAAGCTCTTCACGTGTACCACGAACCAAAATGTATCAACAATTTAGATTTGACCTTTTGACTTCAAATGATTATAACTCTCTCATCCAACATTCAAATGCGATGATTTTGGTCTCTACGGAAAGCTAAGAGAGAGTAGAATCTATCAATATCCATATTAGAATCATTTAAGGCTATTAGGTATACTTAAAAGGCACAAAAATTGAGGGGTGTTGGATGTGGTGTTTTTGAAAATCCTCCCTTTACTTCACGAGGCCATAACGCTTTCAAGCCAACTCGAATTTGGTAATTCTCAGACTAGCAAAAGCTCGAGAAGTTTTATAATCCATACATATCAAGCTTGAAGCCATGGGAAGTCATAATATAACCCATGTTCATCTTTTCTCCATCTTTATGCCTTTCGCTTCCAAAATGTACCTAGAGCCATAAGATGATAAAATTAAGCATTAGAGTCATTAAAAACATCATAAAAGCATATGACTGATAGGTGATTAATGGTATAAAATCATGTATGAAAATCACCAATCAACCACTCCTCAGTGTAATTGTCATGCGGTCTTTTGAATTTTTCTTTATGTCACTAGGGAAGGAATCCCTTGACTGGTTTTTCAAATTTAGGTTAGCTGCCCCATTTGAGTTTCTAGGTTCATTAAAGAAGCATTTGTGTTTGCTTGAAAAACATTAGTGTTTGCCTAAAAAACATCAAGCTTAGCAAACTTTCTTTCATGCAGGTTCAGTATCCTTTTGTTCTCAGCCATAAAATTCAGCATTTGTTCTTTAAAGGATGGCTGTCTTCTTTGCCCTTGATTTTCTACTCTTAAATTTCCTTGATTATGCCCTTAGAATCCATGTGGAATATAATTCAGTTTGTAGTTTTGTGTTGTTTTTTGATCTTGATGATTCCCACCTCCATAAGAAAGGTTCTCATGGTTCCTCAGGGCTAGTGTGTAGTAAGTTGGTAGGTTGTTGTTGGGTTTGAAGTTGTAACTTCTATTCCCATTCAAGTATTGGACTTCTTCAACCTGATATGCACCTTCTTGAGATAGTCCTTGGTTAGCAATTCTATGATGCCCAGCACCATTTATAGTCTCTACTTCATTAACTAAATGACTTATTCACTTTTGATTGTTCATTCTATAAATGATGGCATCAAGCTTTGCCTTAATAGCTATCATCTTGTTCAGTTCTATCACACCTCATGTTCTATATCTGCTACTACTCCCTAAAGCTTCAGATGGAGCTCTATAATTGCTCTTTGTCAGCTCCTCAATGAGCTAAGTTGCATCTTCAACACTTTTTCTTCTGAATGCACCTCCTGAGACTATATCTACTGTTCATTTTGAGGAGTAGTTCATGGCATGGTAGAAAATGTCCATTTGTGTCATTTCTTCAATTCCATGCACACCTCCTTAGCAATTTCTTATATCTCTCCTAAGCATTATATAGTGATTCATATTCTCTTTATTTGAAGGCAAATGACTTCCTCTTATCTCAAGTTATAAGAGGAGGAAAAATTTGTTGAGATAAGCTTCTACTGTTTCTTCTAATTTTCACCGAACCATACCTAATGATTCAAACTACCAGCAATGTCTCTAGAGAAATGGCACTGCAACTTAATTGTAGCTTAATCATTACTAGATTTACACCATTCATCTTAACAAAGGTCGGGCCATCCTGTAAAATCTACCTAAGTGCTCATCAGGTCCTCACTGGATGCCTGAATTGATTTGTTGCACCATAGTGATTAAGGCAGTTTTGTACCAAAATTGTCGGCCTCACTCCAGGGTTGCCTAATCGTCAGATATTCTTCCTCTCGATCACTAGCCTTCAAAAATCTTCTATGGTTCTCTGCCTTTGTTGAGGTACCCCTTCTGCTACTACAGGAATGTTCTGATTCACATATCTTTGCTCAGCCATAGCTGCTTTCTCAGCTTCTCTCACCTTCTTTAAATTTCTTAATGTTCTTCATCTCGTTGTTCATGGGCACACAGCTTCTTTGTACTCGTCTATGCATATAATGAGTGTCGCAATGATGTAAATCGAAACCACAATAAGATCACTTTGTAGAATTGATCACAGTTTAAGCTATAGAGATATTTTAATTACTCTAATTTTTTGTTGAATAAATAAAAAAAATGTTCAAATTAGAAATTTTCTTTTTGGTTTGCATGTTAGTCTATGAACTTCTTGCTTAGATCCTCGACAACAGCGCCAAAAACTAGTTAGCTGTTTATATTTCAATCAATATTTCTGACACTGCAACCAAGGATTTGTTAAGTCCCTAACGGCTACATCAAAAACTTGATTGGATCCAAGTTCTTACTCTTCTTATTTTAAACTATTTAACTACAACTTGATCTGCTTACTGCAAGTGCATAGGTTAACAAGTAATAAAGTGGATTATAAGTCTAGATACTATACCCACAAGGATCGATAAGAAATTTCACAGATTAAGTATTAAAACTACTCAAGGAGATCACTATTTGAACTCATATTTCTAAATTATGAACTGACTATTCAAAAGAGTAAATATATTTTAATGCTAAACTAAGATATTCTAGATTTTAATAACTAGTAGTTTCTCTAATTTGAGTAAACACTGGAAAGAAATTAATAATGTCCAATGGTATGTAAGTATAGTCTTGACTAAAACCTTCAAACACCATACATTTTATAGTTTAGACTACCATTTTCCAAAACCAGGACAGCATGTGTCTAAAATGCTACTTTTAGGATTTGATTCCCTTTAAGACTTGGATGACTTCCAAAACTAGGATTCTTTAACCAATTCTTAGGACTAAAGTTAACTTGCTCTAAAAACCAGGGTAATACAAGTTCTCTTCAACATAATCAAATCATTACTCTGCAGATTAACTAATGCACTCATTTCTATTGATAGAAATGACATGTGTTGATTAAAAATAAGACCAACTCTTACAATATTAGTTTCATGTACCAAGGGATCAATATTCCTAGCCTCATCAACACACCCTCGCCTATCACTAGAGGCATCCCCGATATCATGTTGGAATAGATCATGGCTCGTCTACGTAGAATTAATATATCAAGCACAAGAAAATAAGCATCTAAACTAATTATATCAATTAAGACTTTAACACCACAACCAACATTTAAAGCTCGACAACCATAGCAATCACATCATCAATCCCTTCCCAAAAGGGATTTACCGCCATCACTGGATGACACATAACAATGACAAGTTGTTTAAACAAGTCCATTATGATCATAATCAAGAAAATGAGGAAAAAGAATTCAAACAATGTTTTCTGCTTCACTGCAAATTTAGACAGTGAATGTAGCTTTATTTCCAATGATCACTCCACAAAAACTCAGCTCATATCAACTATTCTAAAAGAAAATAAAAATTTACCAAAAATACAAATAAAAATAATAAGAAATAAAACTATTTAAAAAACTCATTCTTCTCTAACTTGCTCTCTACTTTGTATTTCGTTCTATCTTGTTTTTGTTTATGCGTCATATCTCTTTCTATTTATAGTCCAATTATTGTTGGGCCACAATGCAAGGCATAATTTATAGACTTCAATGCAAGCCCATAGATTGATTTATCGTGACAATATTACACCTCAGATGTTTCTTCAGTATTTCCATGAGGTTGTCGTGACAATCCATTGATGTTTTGCCTTTGAAACTGAATTCAAATTGTCGTGACATTATGTTGATTGTCCCAACATTGATGTCTTCAATGTTTGTCGTGGCAATCTCTTTTTGATGTGCACTGTTGACCACTGGAAATACTGTTGCAACACAAGAGTCACTAGCTGATCTTCAAAAATGTCTTAACTTTGACGTGACATTTATGGTTAACCTTCCTTTAAGATAGATGTTGCGACAAAATTTTGAATGTTGCGACAATTTTCTGTTGTTTCTCCAAGACTCTTACCAATTGTTGTCGAGACATAAGTTGATATGTCATGACATATCTTTTGTCATCTTCCTTCTTTTATGTCGTGACATTAGTTGAGAAGTCACATTATCTGCTTGTGCCTTAATCTTTTTAGCATCTTTTGTTTCTATTTTTGCATGTTTTGACAATAATTCCTACAAAACAATAATTTGGTGAAGATTCCTTAATTTTGCACTAAATTAAGCATTAAAGTGATGAGTTCTATACTCATATATTTTTAGTCCATTTTTCTTGCATTTTTTTGGAAGTTTATGATTCATTTTAATGCAGAATTATGGAATAATAACCAAATTTTTATTTTGTAGGTTTTGAATGCAAAAGACGCAAATCTAGCAAGAAAATAAGAGAAAATTTTGGCTAAGACAAAAATGTTGCGACATAATCTCAAAATGTTGCGACATAATCCCAGAATGTCACAACAAAAGCTCAAGGCAACCAGCAGGGTAATGCAGCAACAAGAAGTTTTATGTCACAAGAACAACAAGGCTAGACTCAAAGTGGAAGTTTAAAGATTGTTGCGACATTTCAAAACTTTATCGCGACATAATATGAGAAGGATTGAATGATAAATGTTGCAACAAATAAATTTATGTCGCAACAATGGATCTTTCTGTAGGAACATTGTCTAAGAAGTTCCTGAAGAAGAATGTTGTGACATTCCTTTGTTCTGTCGCGACATTGATAAAAGAAAATGGTAGTACAGTTATGTCACGACACAACAAAACTATGTCACGACATAAAATTCAAACTAAAGAGACAAATCAAGACAAGTTGGTCGCGACCAAGGTTTTTATGTTGCGACAAACATTTCAGTGAATGACAAGATCAAGACAGGAAATATATCACGAAATGTTCAAAATATGTTGCGACATAAAGTTCAAAAGTTAGCATAGCAAGACAAGAAGGCTATGTCGCGACAAAGAAGTTTTATGTCATGACAACCACAACAAAATGCTGAAGAAACTCT
Source organism: Tetrastigma voinierianum (assembly GCA_016808115.1). Classification (NCBI taxonomy): domain Eukaryota; kingdom Viridiplantae; phylum Streptophyta; class Magnoliopsida; order Vitales; family Vitaceae; genus Tetrastigma; species Tetrastigma voinierianum. The sequence goes on along the minus strand of JAEQBH010005258.1, from coordinate 235,143 downwards.
ATCGCGACATAGAATTTTATTGTCACAACAAAGGTTGATGAGAACTACAGAAAGAATGTCGCAACATAGAAAATTATGTCGCGACACAATAAAGAACTAAAGACATAGATATTTGTGATGACAATCGAAAGCTATGTCATGACATTAATTGAAAAGAAGCGCCATGAAGAGAACTGAAGACTGTCGTGACATAGTTAGATCAAAAGAGTTAACGTATGTCGCAACATTCTAAACTTATGTTGCGACATAAAACAAAGTTGAAGGCTGAGAAACTCTGTCACAACACAGAAATTTTATGTCGTGACGCAATGAAGAGCAACAAGAAGGAAACTTTGTCGCGACAAAGCTTTTATGTCGCGACATACCATTAGAGTATTAAAACTACAAGGCACTAAAGAAATGTCACGACAAAGCTACTTATGTCGCAACAATCACAAGACGATTTCAGCTGAGCTCTATCGTGGCATTTTCAAACTATGTTGTGACATAATTAAAAAAAAGGCACAAAAGACTGTCGCGACATAACACTGCCAGCCACGACAAAAAGCTAGAGGACAAACAAAACAATGTCGCGACATCATTTTCTATGTCATGACAAAGACGCCACTTGGGCCAGTTTTTGGGGATCCACAATTTCAGCCTAGAAGTGAGGCCCATCATTTGAAAATATATAAATAGAAGCACATAGGGCATTGTGCGTAGCTTCCTCTAAACCAAGAACATTTGGGTAGCTGGAGTTTTCTTTGTATATTATTTTTCTTTTTCTTTTTCTTTTATTTCTTTTTTGTCGATTTAGATTTAGCTTACATTTTAGTTAGTAATTTTCTTGGGATTGAGCAGCACCGGAAATAAGTTTTGATCTAAGTTCATTGTAAAATTTAGATTTCATTATCATTCGAATTTAATGGAATCTGAAATTGTCTGAGTTCATTTATTTCATACTTGTTTGCGAATTTTAGTGAATTTTCCGATCAAATTTAGTCATTATTATTTGTAATCTAGTTTTGAAAGATTCAAGTTCTCTCATGAATGGATTGATGTTAATTATCATTTTCTGTGCAGCTTGAAAGAATGTCATAGTTAGAAATCTTGAATTTATTTAATTGGTGTTGTACTTGAAATTAAGTGTTCCGAATATTAGTACCTTATACCCAGAAAAGGGTTGTATCTTGCTCTGATTTCTAAGAGGCCCTTTGAGTGACACAAAGATGGAGATTCCTAAGAGTATAGAGTAGTTACTTAGGGGTATGCTAGACTAATATTATGGAACTAAGGCATTCTGAAAGATTACTTTGATAGATCACTAATTTACTCATGGTGTGAGGATTAGTTGGTTGATGTATCAGTTTAATTGATTAGAAGTTTCTTCTCCGTTTGAAGAAATGATCTTAATCCCATGTTAGCATAGATCTAATCAAGGAGATAGAGAGTTTACTCAAATTCGAAGTATGAGATACCAATTAGATTGGAGAAGGCTTGTATTATCCTGTCTATGGAGGCAAGAATTCTTCAGTCCTAAGAATTGGGAATGAAGCACTGGAAAGGAAAAATACTTAGTTCTTAAAAAGAGGATTATATTCTACAAGTAACTGATTACACCCATGTATCTGGAAGGAATATGGTTCTCTAATTAGTGAAATGTATAGCGTATGGAGGAATCCAAACTATACTACCTTGCATCTTTGACAAGTTTAGATTTCAAACTAATGACTAAACTATGTTATAAAACGTTGCAGAAATTATAGTTATACATTGATCTTTGTTCTACTGTTAATTTTACTAAGTGAACCCTCCAATCCAATTTATTTTGAATTTTTTTTGTCATAGTTATAGAATTTTATTTAAGCATTCTTTCTTAGTTTAAACAAATCAATTTTATACTTTTGAGTTCAAATAGTAAAGATCTTGAGTAGTTGAGGTAACTGATCTTTGAATCTATAATCAATCCTCGTGGGAATGATATCTAAACTTAAAATCCACTGTGTTACTTGTATGACGACCTGTGCACTTGTAGATAATTGGACTAATAATAAATTTTATTATTGCATACACATTAGGAAATACTTTCTTATCATAAAATGGTCCTCATCAAGTTTTTGGGGCCGTTGCCAGGGACTTTAGTTAGTCTTTGACAGTTGCGTCGGAAAATTGGTTTACAAGTTTTTGGCGCTGTTTCCAGGGATTGAATAGTCATTGGAGGCAGCGCCATAAGTTTGGCACACACACACAATGATCTTATCAAAGAAATTTGGTCCTAAACACAAAGCCTTAAGTATGCATGCAAAAATTGACTTAAAACTATAAGAGTTTCACACTTATCAATGGTGAAGACTCCTAAGGGAGATGAAGGTTTAGGATAAAGAAAGGGATCATCTGGGACTAAAGCTGTTGTATGGAAAGATGCACAAGACAAACCCTTTGGTTCCAAAAATGTTGTTCGGACTAACCCTAGAACTGGCATGTCCAGTTTGAACAAGAGGAGACCAAGATCTGGTGCTCCTACTATAGAAATATAGGGCACGTACGACATCACTGTAGGCATTATCGATTCATTCGAATTCTAGCTAAAGGTGGTTACTATCGTGTTCTCGGGATTCACAAAAATTTATATTCCTAAAGAACCTAGTTAGGGGTAGCAAGAGCTACTGTAGCCATAGTGGTTTTTAGGGTCGCTCACTATATGATATTCTTCCAAACAAATTAATCTCAAGGCTTAGATGAAGTACAAGAAAAATTAGAGCAATTAATTTAAAATTTGATTTTTATTGAAGAGATGGTTGAAATATTGTTTTTTTTTCTTTAACAATGAAATAAAGGCCTTAGGGCTTGGGGTTTCCCAAAACACACCTTGGGAGAATTAGAGAGATATAAAAACTACACAATCGTTCGAAGAAGGGAATTGAAGCTAATCAATCCTCTCTCAACCATCCCCCCAAGTGGTCCTAAAGATAGGAAAAAAATTCCAACTCTTTTAAGTATGGTTTGCACCATCTGCCATCTAACTCTAGGTTCCTTTCTGCACCAATCAAGAAAAGGTATTTATTCGACTGCATCGGATATAAGACAATATAGTGTTCTTTAATAACATACGAAGTCCTTATGTCGAGAAGAAGAGACTCCAATGGGAATACACCAACGTCCACCCAACTCTTTCTAGGGTATCAACCTTATAGGCTTATAGAAACGACCTATTCGAGAGATCCTTACCAGAACAAAACACGTGCCTTTAGTTTGAAGCACTTTCCTCTTTAAAACTCATCTGGTTGGTGTCTTAGATTCACCTCAACCCCAAGGAAGAATTCTACTCTTCCATAGGACATGTCACAACATTCATGTACAAAGAAGAATTCGTACAAAACATGTAAGAAAATAGAAACTTTATTGAAGAAATTGTGTTGAAATATTTTTAGCCCTAAAACAAACTAAAATGTGAGATCCTTGTTTTGATCTTGTCTCCTCATATTTGTACACGTTTCTAAGACTTGAAGAACAAGTTACAATGTTTCCTAATTGAATTTAGCAACTTTGAAGCCAAATATTGGAAAGAAATCGAAGCCAAATTGTATTCTGGACTTTCTATTTTCCATTTCGCACTTGAACTAGAAGCTCGCACTCACTAGTTTGAGAGCGAGTTTTAATGTTGTTGCTTTTCTTCGAGCCTTTTTTTTTTTTATTTCTAGGGTTTTGAAATGATTCTAATATCTTTTCTTCATGTCTGCACGACTTTAAATTATGAGTGAATCCTTGGAGGCTCCAAATCATCATTCCACTCCAGAGTGTTGTTTTTAGTCTCAAAACCTACATAATGCACAAACTAAGTCGAAACATTAGTTACTTTGCTTTTAGGATCAACAATTTGCATAATTGGCTAATTGGGCATAGTTACCACTTAAAAGGGGTTGGAAAGTATATAAATTAAGCTTGTAAAAATGCCACTTTTGAGTAGTTATCACACCCTCCAACCAGCTTATTTCTAATCCCTCGGCAATGACAAAGAAATGACTAAGGAAACTCATCAAAACATTAACAACCTAAGAAAATTCAATCAAATCAAAAATAAACTAAAAACATACTTAAAGTAAAGTAAATGGATATGAAATGGAGTTAAGGAGGTGCACAAATTATACAGCAAGCATTGAGGAAGATCTTGCAAGATTTGAGCTATGTTGGATTCAAAGTAGTTTAATTTTCTCCCACTTACACTCTGGTGTGATTCACATATGCTGTCCCACTCCCTACTCAAACTTCATTTAATCCTGAAGTTTATTTAATTAGCTCCGTTACAGTATTGAGACCAGATCTCCTCTAACCAAACTCAACTTACCTTTACAAAGCATATGGTGAACTAAGTAGGCTAGGAACTCACCTTTTTATTAAAAACTAAAGCTAAAAGTAGGATACAATGCTAAGGTATTTTAGAAAAGTGTCCATGTAGCAGGATCCATTAGTTTGCACTTCATCGGGCCAAGTTGGGTGAATTGGGCATTAAATTCCCTTCAAACTTCACCCCAAACAACTTAACCAAAAACGAAAGTAGCTACTTGTGAAATCAATCCAGCCTCTATCCCATGTAGCGAGCAGTGAAGTCAATGACTCTCAGCCAGTTTTTTCTTAACGCATTAGGCATTGATAGGCCCTTAGGACTATGCTCGGGATTTTGTTGGATCAACCCACTTATTCCACAGATATATTACGATATTATTATTACTTTTCTTATTTCTCAAATTATTGGGCCTCTTTAAGGTGTCCTAACACTACATCAATCATATATAGCTAACAAAGAGTAAGTGCGCTTAGAAATGAGTGTCGGATCATATACATATGCAAGGGGTCTAGTGTGCTCAGTATGTGATAAGTTCCAAGAGCAAATAGCTAAATAGCTAGATGAAAAACAAGGGGACTTCCATAACCAAGTCACCCACAACCACAGTATCCCCAAATTCATTATTAACCAAACACAATTGTATCCCAACTATGCCACTAATCTTTTAATCTCAACCTCAATACTAAAAAGTATAAAAGGGCACCAACAAACTCCAAAACAAGCAATCATGCAAAAGAAGAGAAAAACTTGTAGAAAATCATGTAAAAATTAAAAAAAAAAAATTGGTTAATATCTCTCTCTCAATTAGTTTTAGGTGGAGAGAAAGGAAGCCCATGTTCACCCTTTAACCAAATCACACATTATCCCCAATGTCCAAAAAGATAATAAAATAAGAAAAAGAAATACGTAAGGCAAGAATTACCTTAAGTGAAGCTCTGGGACTAATATAGAAGCGGGGGAGAAGGAAAAAGTAGGATGAAAGAGTGAGAGTCAACTCATAAGCAGTAAGTCATAAAACGGCACTTACTGGGTGAGTGCAAGATTTGGCAGTTTGTCAAAATTTACCTCTTTTCAATAAATTCTCGCCATGTGAGCATGGGTCTTTTTTCTTGGAATGTGAGACATGTGTAGGGCAGCACCATAGACATATGTGTAATAGAAAGTGCTCGAGATGAGAGAGAAAATAATAAAAGAAAATGAACTTTGGATGTTAGAAACCAATTATAAGCATAAATATATACATGCCACATACCCATCGAGCTTCTAAGAAAGATTCACCAATGAGGCCAATAGTACAAACTTAATATCAAAAGCAACAGAAATAGGAAATGACAAAAGAATATCCAAAGATTCGGAGGTGGAATGGTAGAAGCTACCTACCGAGCATATCACCTAATCATACATCAGCCATGGAGGCATATGCCGCCCGGGTCTCATCCTCTAATGAATCTAGGCATTGTGTGCAAGCTCTCTATGCGATCCGAAGGTCATCTACATGTAGTCAAAGCGGGATGAGAGTATCTCCTACAAGCAAGGCTAAGACTGGACATCGAATGGACACATTGAAGGTCATGAGGTAGAACCCCAGGCCGGGTAGTCATCTTCCTCTGGTCCACGGACTCATTTATCTCCCTCTCTATCCTCGACACATCAAATGGACCGGACTAGATCCTTTAGTAATACAAACATGAGAAATGAAGTGGCCCCAATTCTTTAACTTAAACCACCTCAAATATGGATCGCACTCCTAATCAACCTGGGATGTACTTGACCTCTAGAGAATCAAACTAAGCATGGGGTAAGGTAATTGCTCATCCTACCGCACTTCGTGGCTCGTGCACTCCCTATCTCAAATATAAATCATGGCCACTAGAAAGAGGGATGAGGGGAATACGAACACTTCATGCATACAACACAAAAGCCTGAGTAAAATCTCATCCCACCTCTACACAACATGTTCCTCTTGTAGCTCAAGCTGAAAAACGTTGAACTTAATGGCATGATCCACCAAGTCGAGAGTAAACGAGAGCTCTCTCCTATAGAGGAATTCTCTCTTATCCTTAGTGAAGGCCGCCACCATACTCTTGGCCCCAACATACTCTCATGCCTCAAATTCGTCTCCCTCAAGCATAGAGTGGAATACCCAAAGATTGAGCAATAGATTGCTCATCCAAAACACCAATCTGCCCATCTATAGCAAACGTGATATTCTCAGGCACCAGATTGGTCCTAGTGGACATGGTGTGAAAAAACTCAAGGAAAAACTCTCTTATAGTAAAACGAAGGGGGAGTTATGAAAACATCCAAGTGATACCTCCTCAATATGGCCACTGACTCATAGGTAAAGGGTGACTCGGTAAATGCTGCAAGATTGAAGGTATGCTCGACCTTCATATTCATGGAAGAACAGTCCACATTTCAATCAATAGAAGGGCAGGGGATAATGTCCCTCTTCTACATCTGGGTGTTGGAGGGTCCAATGGAGGAGATCCTATTGGAAGAAGACCCTCCTTTAGAGGTAGACATATTGTAAGTAGCAGGTGATAGCTTCTAGAGGCTCTAGTGAAGAGGAAGAAAACTCCTAAGTGTGTAGAACTGTCTGAAAATTTGTGGGGATGGTTATGCTATGGTATAAATTGTTGTAGGAGGTTTTTGGATTCCTAAGGAAAAACTAAGGTTTGGCTAAGGAGGGGTGAGGGGAGGATTGGTTATCCTTTTTTGTTTCAAATCAGGGTGTAATCGATAGAGCTAAGCTAGAGAGGGAGGTATGGAATGATTTCAAAAGAGAATGAATGGAACTGAAGCTCTAATGTTGGATTTAAATCAATTTGTGGCTGACTGTTCAATTCTCACACTCACTTTTTTGAGTGTGAGATTTTCTTGGTAGAGATGAAATTGGTAGTCCCAACATATATATAATGAAAATCAAGGCTTAGAATAACCTTGGATGTCGATCAATTTGGGAGTTGCCCTTGGAATAAAAAATTCCTAATTTTAGCCTTTTCTATAGAATCTAGCACTTACTCGGGTGAGTGCGAGATTTGACAGATTTTCCAATTCTACTACTTTTGGATTCTCTCTTGATTGGGTTATCTTTGACTTTGCATTTGGCACTTGTTGGCATCTCTGAAGGTCTCTAGTGTGGGCTAGAACTCTACCTTGGGCGTTTTAGCTATCCTTCTAATTACCTTGCAAAATCCAAAAGAGAAGAGACGAGTCAACCCTTTTTATTGAATTGAAAGCAAAACTAACTACCGAACAAGTTGAAATAAATAAAGAAAACAAAAAGGGAAAAAAAGAAAGCAAAAAAAAATGGTGGATTAGTTGACTTTTTAATCCAAGCCCACCCCTTCCCTTATTGTTGTGTTCAAGTGACATGAGGGTCGGGAGGTTCTCCCTCCCCAAGTGCTATTGGTTACTCATAGAGTTCCTCTAGCTTGCTGGTCATGGAGTCGTCCACATGGTCTTGTATTATGGTGTTAATCAAGTATCCATCTCCTATAGCATCCTCTTCTTTGTCGAGGCTTGGCTTTTTCATTGTGTTGAAGATGTTGAGCTTCATAATATGTCCCTACATGCGATGTAAATGCCTATCTCTATAATTGATGATATCAAGTTGTAGCAAGGAATAGTCTACTTAAAATAATTGAGACATGGTTTGGCCCCTTTGTAGTTGGTTAGGTGTCTAGCACAACAAAGTCAACTGGAAAGTAGAAATTGTTGACTTGCACCAACATATCTTCAACTATCCCCTTGAATCTTCATGGATCTACCGGCTAATGAGAGGGTGATGTTGGTTAGTTTAAGTTCTCCTAACCCTAGTAGCTTGTAGAAGGAGTAAGGGGGGAGATTCACACTAGCACCCTAGTCTAGCAATGCTTGCTCGATGTGTGAGCCTCTTGTCTTGATTGAAATTGTAGTGCATCCTGGATCTCTATACTTCACCGGTGTCTTATTTTCAATGATTTAAATCACTTGCTTGGTGAGGAATGCCTTTTTGTTAATATCCAGTCCTCTCTTTACTTTGCATAAATTCTTGAGCAATTTTGCATATGGTGGTACTTATTTGATCATATCAAGCAAAGGAATATTTACCTTAACTTGATTGAGAACCTCAAATATTTCGGGAGAGTGGTTTACCTTCTTTTTACCTTTAAGTGCATTAGGGAACGGAGGGGGAGTGAGGTGTGCCATGATTCCCTCTTTAATCACAACTTTTACGGGTTTCTTTTACACTTTCTTGGAAGCCCTTGCCTTCTTTTTTTTCTCAGTTACTACCATTTTTTTAGTTTTTTCATAATTTTTAGCATCCTTCTCTTCAAACAAGAGAGAGGAAGAGGGTTGATTTCTTTGCTTGCCATTCCATAGTGTCATGATGGCCTTAATTTCTCCCATGTGTGCTGGCTTTCCTTCATTAGTAGTCACTTCATGTATGCCTCTCAGGTTTTGTTGAGGTTGAGATGGAAATCTACCTCTCTTAAGAAGTGTTTGAGTTGGAAAACTTTGAAAGGATGTTTTGCATGTTGTCCAAGTCATTTTGAGACTTTTCCATGTTGTCCATTCTGAGGGAAAAAATCTTATTTATCCCCCTTTGCTCACCTACAAAATCATCAACCTTACTTATCAATTTCAGCAAGGCTTGTTCGATTGTGTAATTTGGAGAAGAAGGTATACGATTTTTCTTGACTCGAAATTCCGAGATTTTGCTTTCATGAGAGGTTTGGATGATTTCTCCAATTTGGATTGTAAGTGTTTCCATAGTTGTTGTGAGTTCCTAAATCTGAGGAGGCTTGTAGATTGGATCAACAAATTTTCGCCCTCTTTATTGGTTATCTTCTAATGGCATAAATAGACATTACTCCATGGTGTGTTCATTGGAGAAGCAAGTAGAGCAATAAGTGGAATGATTGTTGCTGATTTGAATTGCTTTCACTTCATGCATGCCTTTGTTCTCAAGTTCTTCCAATTTCCTTGATAGTTGAGCAACCTTGGCCTTAAGAGCCATATCTTCATTCACTTGATACATTCCTCCTTTAGGTGCAGATTGAGGTCTAGCTTGACCCATCTCTTTTAGTTGAGATACTTCTCATCCCTTAGACATTTCAGCCACTTTAATTAAGTAATCCATGTTCTCATCTCCATTCTTAGTTAGAAAGGAGCCATTGCACATGCTTTCAACAAGTCTCTTATGGTCTTGCCAGCCTTCAGAAATAGTCCACTAGCATCAGGTGAAATATCCAGCTTATTGATGGATATGCTACTGATCTAATTCATAAATCTCTCCCATGCTACATAGTTCTCATATTTCTAATGCAAATGTATTGATTTTCCTCTATTACGTGTGAATCATATTGGCATTTAAGCATTAATTTCCCATATATATTGATGTGTTGATGCTAAATTCACACCATATTCATTCAATTCTACACTACTCCCTCTCCTAGCCTTTGTTTTGCATAAAATAATGAAAAGGCAATCAAAAGGAACAAAATTGGAAAAGATTTGGAGTGAAATTGCTGATATAGGATCCATGTCGCCTTATATTGCTGAATGAAATTCGCTTATACGCATGAGCGGCTTCAGGAGCCACTTGAGATGAAATTTTGTCATGTCGCGACATGAGTAGTCCTGTGAGCCATTGAGATTTGTATGTTCGGCTATGTGGCGACATGAGATCCCTATCGAGGACACTACAAAACATGTTCAACCATGTTGCGACATGGCGACGACAAGCTATTCAGTTTCTTTCCATTTCTTGGCCTATTTTTCGAGGACTATATATTCTACACTCGTAATAATAATTAGGGTTCGAACTTGGTGATCAGAGCTTCAAAGTACTATAATTTGCATATGTTTCTCTCACCATTTAAAAGTTTCCTCATTGTTTCGAAGTTTATTATGTGTACATTTCGTGGTTTTGTTGTAGGAGTGCTTGGTGAAGCAAAGAAGAGGAAAATCAGCACAAGAGGTTAAAATTTTCTACTGTAGCTACTTGATGCAAAGGGCGAGGTAACCGCTAAAGCGGAGGAGCAGCCCCCTACAACGTCCAGAGAAGAAGATTTTAGCACATTAGAAGTTAGTTGCCACAACGGAAGACGAGCCCGCTACAGCAAGTGTTTGCCTTTTTCTATATAGACTAAACCTCTCAATTTAACACCTCTACAGGAGTCTTACAACTTTCCTGTGGCCATGTCAAATCGACTGAGTTTTTCAAAATGAATAAAACTAGTTTAATGTTCTGGAATTATAAATGGGTTTAGTCTATGACACTACAAGCGCACAGGTCATACAAGTAGTAAAAAGATGGATGTAAGTCCAGATATCATTCCCATAGAGATTGACTTGGATTCTCAAAACCAACTACCCCGACTAATCAAGATCCATACTATCTGAACCTCAATGATAAAATAAATTCTATCAACTAGAAATTAAAATGGGATACTTGTCTTAAAGATAACATAGAGAACTTAGGACAAATGAAAAATAAGCTAATGAACTTATATACACTATGATTAGTTGGATCAATCAATTCTCAAAAATGAACACTACAAGGAAGTACTCAAAGAAATGCCAATTTCATCATTCCCATTTAAAACTCTATCCTAAATTTGGATCTGGATTTGTCAAAGACGCTTGATATTGCAAGCTGGATTTCTCCTTCTGTTCACCAATTAAATCTCCCTGTTTCTCTTGAAGACAAGGATTTAATCAGCTACTTGTGTTCAACATATTCTTTACAAGATTTAGGTAATTTTCTTTCTCAATACTTCATACCCATTTCTTGAGACTGTAGATTTCTTACTTCTCGAGTCAGGGATATTGCAAGATCTCCACAACCTGATTGATGACTCAGCCTTAAAATCTAATGAATATTTCTCTTCCCTTAACTAGATCATGCAGCCAAATTTGTGGTCAAGAGTTTTCCAACAGACTAAGGTGAAATCTTTGATTATTTAAATTGATAAATATTCCCCTCCAACATCAATTATGAGTGAACTGGGTATTTATCTAAGTGAACTCTCAGAGCTTAGTAGTTCTTCAATAATGGTCCAACATACCCACAATTATAATGTTCCTAACTCTCAAGAATTTCCATCTCTCGCGGTCACCAAAGGGCTTCCCGAAATTGGGAGCAGATACAATCTGACTCGCATTCAAACTACTATCGGGAACACTATATGAAAAAACACATCAACCAAATAAATCCTCCCAAATTTCAGGTAATTTCTTCTAAGTTACAGGCAGAAAGATCAGAATTCAACAATAAATTCAAACTAGTAGAAGTTGCGCTTCCGAAACTCCAGACATAAATACAATGCAAAGATCGATCAATTACACCTAATCGCATTTGCAATAAACTAAGAAGAAAAGAATTCTAGAAATTGTCTAGACTTCATTAAACTCAGGCAGTAATTTGTAAAGAAATTGAAATATTGCTTCCAGCTTCAACATTCTAACAAATCACTGGTTCAGATCCAAGAAAATAAAATCTATTCTAAAAATATACAGTGAATTTTCTTCTTCCCCCGTTCTGGGTTCCCAAAAAGAAAAGCTAAACTTTACTAAATCTGTTTATGCCTATTTATAACTTTAAAAAATTAGGCCTGATTCCAAGGCTTCAAGTGGATTTCCGTAAAATCATGGCCCAGCTCATTGTTTTAGGTCGGGACGTAAAATTATGGTCTGGTTTGTCAAGTCTGTTGTGACTGTAGGAAACTGGTTGCAACCTTCTTTCACTTGTTCTGCATTTACTGAGCTGGGACCTGATGTTTTCTGTCGCGGCCTCATTCTTCTTGTTTCTAGGAATTGGTGTGGCGACCTCAATTCTATGTCAAGACATCACTCTCTCTGCCTTTACTTCATTTCTATGTCATGACCTTAACTTGATGTCGCGACTCTTCTCGCTAAGCACGCCATTCAGCTTGTCTCAGTTTTCAAGGTGTCGTGACTTAAAACTCGCTGGTTCGCTTTGTTTTCTTTTCAAGAAAATTTAGGTCGCGACCAAGTATTTTCTTTAATCACTGCAATTCTTGTCGCGACCTCAAAAGTATGTCGCGACCATCCCTTCTTCCTATTCAGTCACAACCTCAATTCTCGTCTCAACAGTTCCCTTCAATTTTTCTATTTCTGGTCGCGACCTCGATTTGATGTCGACATCAATTCTTGTTGCCAATTATGTTGATCTTTGTTGAGACCATGTTTTTTTTACCCTTTCAATAATTTCTTTGTCACGACTTCAGTTCCATGTCGTGACCTGGCTGTTTCTTTCCTTGCTGAATTTATGTCGCAACCTTAAAAGTATGTCGCGACATTAATTCCACCCATCCAGTCACAACCTCACTTCTTAGTCACAACATTTTTAATCAGATAGCTCATTCTTATCACGCGACATTAATCTCCGTGTCACACCTAGGGATTGGTGTCCTCAAATTTATATCTTTGTCGCGACTCCAAATTGCTCTAGCGTAGACATACAAGTCCATTCAAGTGACATTCTGTCGCAACATGATTTCTCTATTGCGAACAACAATATCTTCTTTTTGTGTCGCGACCTCAAAACGGTGTTGCGACATTATCTTCTTTGGAAATCCCTCCTGTCTTGGTCTCAGCAAGTGTTCTTGTGCCGCAATAGCTTTTCATTCAGCATAGTATGACTTCTGGTCACGATCTTGATTCTCTGTCACGACCTCACCTGGGCTCTTGATCTGTTTTCACTTCTAATTTTTACGGAATTTTCATTTCGGCTTTAAATTTCTGCAAAATATAAATTTGGTAAATAGCACATATTTCGCATAAAATTAGGCAATTATATTGTAAGAAAAAATCATAAAATGGACTCGTAAATTCAATGAGTTTTACTCATCAAATTCTCCCAAAACTTAAAATTTTGCTTCTGCTAAAGAAAAGAAATATTTGTTCGGTCTCTCAAATAATTGAACTTTATTTTGCAGGACATTTTTCATTTCACAAAGATAATCTTCTCTTTATTCCACCCTTCACTCTGAAAAAGGAAATTGCAGTCTCATTTCAAACTTCAGTTTTCAACTGAGAAGAAGGAATGGTTTCAACCTCTACCACAATTAAACATAGCCGACACGCATGCAAAATGGGGCTCAATTAATAGATTTTGTTCTATGAGGTAGATGTCACGCCCCGAACCTTGGCCCGACCTAATCATGGATCCGAACCGAGTTCCGGACGCGAGACTCGACTGGACTCTTTACTCCGATTTTTTAAAAGTCTAACTCCAGACTGTACTACCACATCCTATACGTAACTCAAAATATTATATACATATAATCGAGTCCCATTTACAAATACAAACTATACTTTTACATTTGCAAATCGTAGCATGAACATACATGTAGTGAACCCCATAAGTGTGTTGACCCAAATATATGCGATGTTCATCGATGTCTTCTCCTGCACCTACACCGATTAAAACCCGTGCTGTTTTTACGCTTAAGGGGGAAGCATATCTTATAACTTATATCGATGCACATGCATTTAAACCGAATCATGATAAATGATTTAACATAAACAAGATATCAAAGTCTTCTATGAATTCATAATCCAATTTTATAACAGTCGATCATATTCGTATAACTAAGACATATAAAATGAAAAGGCATCCAATTCATTCTTTTCATAACTCATGATTTTCTCTTGATTTCAAGCTCAGTTCCTATTCGTGGTCATCAAAATATTTATGTCTACTATGACTGTGACTTTAATTGCACGCTTATGTCTCCCATAGATCCATATTTATACTCTTATTCAGATTCCTTATAAATCTGCAGACTGAACTTATACTTATAAATCTTATACTTACTCAGAATTACACTTATAAGTGCACTTATCCTTATTGGATCTTATACTCATGACAAACTTATTCTTATCCAGGTCTTATACTTATAGCAGTCGGATCTTATTCTTATTCGGATTTCTCGTATACTGTACTGAGCGTATACAGGTACTTATACTTATCTCATATCTCCCGTAGGAGTTTACAGAACTTATACTTATACTACGGAGTTTACACTTGTTCTGAGGTACCCGTAGGTACCACGTAGACACAACGTATAATCGGATTTCCATGTAACTTAATCTTATACTGAGTACCCATAAGAATACTTGGATCAAATGTCTGATCTGATACCAACTTGTGTTGGTATCATATCCCAACAAGTCCTAGGTTAACGTATACCTATACTTATACGGGAGTACCCGTAGGTACTACGGAGTTTATCATTATCCGGATCTTATACGGAGATACCCGTAGGTATTATAGAAATTACATTAGTACTTCGTATCTTATACTTGTACTCCAGAGCCTATCTATCTTACTGGGATCTTCTCTACTTGTACTACGTAGTTTATTCTCGTATTTCTGATCTTATCCCGTATTACTTATATGTACATGTATTTATGATTTTATACATGTATTACGTAACTTATACATGTATTTCGCATCTTACATGTATATTACGAACTTATACTTGTCTTACGTAACTTATATTTGTGTGTACATGACTTATTCTTGTCTTACGCATCTTTATACTGTGTTACGTAACCCATTCTTGCATTTCGCATCTTATTCTTTGCGAAGGCACCAGAGGTACGATGAGCCTGAAATTTCCGCATCAGATCATATCACATACAAGGTCGGGTCGACTTATACGTGATACTCGCCACATTAGTCTTCGTAGGTACAGATCACGCTTCATTATACCTACACCGTAGGTACGACCGGATTTATACTTATTTTACGTAACTTGCAATTTGCTTTACCGATACGAGTACCTGGGTAATACGTAACTTATAATTTATGTTATCGAGACAAGAGTACCCATAGGTACTACGTAACTTTAATCAATACGTGAGTACCCATAGGTACTACAGAACTTAAGCAGAGACAGGACTTAATCGTGAGACAGACTTATTCGTATACATGAGTACCTTGAGGTACTATAGGACTTATTCAAATACAAGAGTACCCTTAGGTACTACGGAACTTATCGATCGTGACTTATTCAGAGACGTGAGTTAATCGTGAGACAGAGGCCCTTAGGTACTACGTAAGAATCCAAATCGAGATGCAACATAACTTAATTAAATTGCAGAGCACCCGTAGGGTACTACGTAACATTTTCGATACAGAGTACCCGTGAGGGGTATTACAGAGAGCTTAATCGTAGATCGGAGTAACCGTAGGTACTACGTAACTTATTCAAAATCAGACTTATCGTGATGGAAGGTGAGTACCCGTAGAGGTACTACTAACTTATACGAGACGTAACTTATCGATATAGGAGTACCGTAGTACTACAGACTTTATACAGAGATGTAACTTATCGATACAAGAGTACCCGTGAGGTACTAATGGAACTTATACAGAGACAGAACTTGTCAGATACGGGAGTACCCGTAGGTACCGGCAATGCATCGATACGCAGGTACATTTGAGATCTTTACACTTATTCTACCTCAATGTCTTATCATATTATCTATCCGACTACCTGTATTCAACCAAGAACCGAGTAGGACGCAGATAATAAGTACCCTAAGGCATAACACAAAATAGGAGTGTCGAGCAATCTCAGCAGGAGCCTGAGCACCAATCAAGACGTGCTCGCCACTTCAACAGAGTGCCGTAGCACCAAATGCGGAGTGCCGAGCACCAATCAAAACGTGCTCGCTTCACGCAGGTCAGAGTGCCGTGAAGACCAACAAGAGTGTCGAGCACCAATCAAAACGCGCCTAACCACGCAGCCAGAGGTCGTGAGCACCAACAGATGCCCAAGCACCACCAGAGGTCGGCACCAACCAGGAGGCCGGCACCAATCAGGAGTGCCGGCACCATCAGAGTGCCTAAGCACCACCAGACGCCCACTCATTCATTCTTTGGTCCTAGGTAGTCATATGATCATATATCTTTCATATATTCCCTGTCTTCATGAATCATCTTTACTCAGAAATTGGAATCATTCCAATCGGATCGTCCAAACTCAAGTTATGGCATTTTCCGCCAACTAGCTCTAAGTACCGATTTTACACTGACCGTTTGTATTACTCATTTTTCCGGGGTCTTAACTTCATATTTGACACTATGTCCTTATACTTTTAAAGATAAGGTGCTAAGGGTTCTATTCCAACTGAATCACCCAATTCGAGCAATTTAACTCAGTTACGTCCGAAACATCCTATTTCTATGTTCAAAGCTGGAACCAGAATTTGGCTTGCACATGGTCCCACTTTGAGGAATTTTGGGCTATATAGAGTCAGAATTTGGAGATACTTATTAAATATGGTTTGTTCTCCTTGAAGTCTATTTTAAGTGGCCACTTGAATCACTCAAATCAGATAAGAAATGAGGAAGTTATGGCCAAAATACAAAAACTGTTCAAAACTAGAAAACCAGAACAGGTTGTACTGGCATGCCTCGTTGTACCCCACACTGCCAAAATGACCAGACCGAACTGGTATCAAAGCCTGCTGTACCCCAGATAACTCCGAAATGCCCTGCACGTATTTTCCCTTTTCATACACTTTCATCAATAGATCAATTCCTAATGTATCCTTCATCAAAAACTAAATATGAAATCCTCTACAACTCCACAAACACTTTTAATTTGTACCGCATCCTAGGATTCATACCAAAAATTCACCCAATTTTACAAACTTGAATTTTTGAAGGATTCCATATCTACTCACATCAACTAGGGCTTTTCAACCAAACTTCCTTAAATCTTGAGTTAGAAATGTTTGTCTAGCAAACCCTAGAGATGGGAATCAAATTAATGTTCACAAATGGAACCTCAGCAATCCATACTAAGTAATTCTTATAACAAAACATGCTAAAATCCATGGTTTGATACTCAAGGTCAAGCATCCATACCTTGCTTGCTCCTCCTCCTTCCTTCTTTCTTCTTCTTCTCCTTCCTTTCTTCTCTCTACTGTTCCCTCTCAAATGAGACCAATTTTGGTCTTTAAACATGGATTTGTTAAGGCCATGTTCGTTTCTCCAAATAAAACCCATTTTGGGTTAAATTGTCTTTATTGCATTTAAGTCCTTAATCGCTTTATTTTTGCAATTCAATCTTATGTTATTTCCACTTTGGCCTCAAATTCACAAATTATGACTTTAAGCCCCCTTTTACAAATGACATTAAACTTTATAAATCTGTAAAATTCTTCGGTCTCTCATTTCCGTGTTCCGCATTTAACTCACGAAACATTCAAATTATAAGCATGCACACCCTAAACATGCCGAAACGACTAGGTATATTTTCGGTGGCAGCAGGTCTTCTTTTCTTTTCATCTTTTTTTTTTAATTAGTTAATCTTTTGGGGATCTCCTTAGAACATTAGTCAAAAGTCCCATAAGCTTGTTTTTCATATTGATCTCCACTAATGCAGAATCAACATCTAAGATCAAACAGTCTTTAGCTTGTAATGTTAGGCTTGGGTACTTGGGTTGATAATTGGAAAATTTTAGGCTGCAAATTACCCAGATTCCATTCTTTCTTTCTGTATAATGGCCTTCATCTTTCATCCGTACCAATTGGCATTAGGGTACTAGGTGTTGAGACACCCCTTTGAGCTTAATTGTTCAAGAGAGATAGGCCACAAGACCAAACTTATTCCTTTTTCAACTTTTTCTCCTTTATCTCTAGTTCTTCAATTGATTTTTCTTCATCCATCCCTGTAATCCAAAAGAAATATATTCCCCAAACTTGTTTCTTTCTCGCACACATTAAAAACTTTTCGAAAATTGAGTAATTCAGTCTCTTGTCACGGGATTATAAGGGAGGGATTTCAGGTTTCTAATTGCTGCTATTTGAATAAACTAGGCATTTTTTGCTCAAAGCAGGGAACTAGAGTGTATGCCTTTGCATATAGTAAGGGTAGGTCGGAAAAGGTTCAAACTTCCAAAGATGGTCTCTATCACTTCTTGTTAGTTGTTTTTACCTAGGATTTTGCCTGATTCAATAATCTAACAGTTCTGTGACTGCACTTTGCTTGTGAATCACCTTAAGATGTTCTAATCCTCTCAAAGTTTTAAGAATTTTCGACCATGTGCATTGTTTTTCCAAGATTTGTATTGACTCACTGCCTATACATACAGCCAATCATTCATTTGTTCTTTCAATTGTGTACCTTTCCAAATCTCCGTAATTTAAACCTCGATTCAACTAAAACTACAACTTATTTCAATTCACTAGTTCCTGCTCTTATTTCTTTACGTTGTTGTTCGATTTAACAAAGGGTCATCAGGTCATCAACAAATATTTGAATATATAAGTCATTTCTGCGCACAAACAATGAATGACAATAAATAACACAATCTACTTTAATCATATTCATGCATCCAAAACAAATTACTTATTCAAGAACGATTCCAATCAGCATTTCAATTAATGTATAAGTTTTGATTGCAACTTATTAAAAGCAACAACATACCCAACACTAGAAGAACACATCACAAGATAATTTCAATGAACCTCTCAATTTTTATTATTGATGGGTTGAAGAAATACTAATGCAAAATACAATTAGTAAATTTAATCAAATCCAGAGAGAAAAGTGTTTATTCTGATCTAACACCCTGTGCCTTATCTAAAAGCTTCCTCCTAAAGGTTGTACATTTTAGCATTCCTCGATCATGGATGTGCATAGGAAGAAAGGGTTGAAGCATGGTCAAAGCAAGCATTTCACAGTGATCGACAATGTAACCGACTCCACTAAGGTTGGCACATCCGCCTTCACTGGAAATTCCTCGATAATGGGAGTCCCGATAACCTTCTTCCACTCCTTCCCATCATCCATCCTTTCAATATAAGAGCATCATTTGGAATAATGGCTGGAATTGGTTTATTTCCAATCTATCTACCCATATGCCTGTGATTTGAACCTTTTTGAACTCATCTTTTTTCCTCATCCTCCTTTTTCTTTCATTTTCATTGTTTATTCTATCTATGTTCTCCCATCCTTTATAGTGACTTGCCCCTGTGGAATGAAGAAGTCTTTTAAATCTCTTTAATATTCCTAACAAAGAATTCAAGTGAAACTGTCAAGATCAAAGCGCTCTGGGCTATTTCCAATAGGAGATTTTGGAGAAAATGAGGAAACCTTAGGGAAGTTTGAACGTTTTCGTAAAGAGGCATTGACTAGATTTGAATTCCCATTTCGAAAATACGCGACCTCAACTGGTTCCTCCAATTTAGGCTGGGTTTCTAGTTCTGCATTCATAATCGTCTCACTGAGTGTTCCATGAACCTCCTCTGCTCCCAAGTATGTTCACTCATGAGTCATCAATTATTCTCGTTGTGTCCCAATGTGATTTGCTATCTCGTCATGGGTGAGAATTAGGAATTGGCTCGTTCTAGGGGTTTTGGTAGTCGAAGAGAGAAAAAGAAAGTGGAAAGTCAGTGAAGATGCACTGATTGGAGTTTGATGAAATTCTGGCTATTCCGGGCCATTTTTATGATCGAATGCCCACTGTCATCATTTTCTTATGGAATGTCGTGACATTAATGCCTAAGTTACAACACTAATTGCTACACTAAATGTCCCATTTAAAGTTGCGACGCCCAAATCAGAAGGTTTAAAACCTTTATTTATTGCATTTTAGACAATTATGGTCCCAACCTACTTAAGTTTTGTCACGACTTGAAATGTGGTCTTGACTAACAATTTGGTGTCACGACCTATTTCTTTCTTTCTTCAGTTTTTCCTGGTCACGACCTAAATCCTAATGTCGTAACTTTGTGCTTTATCTCAGTCTTTTAAAATTCACACATTTTGTTGCGACCTGAAAGTATGAGTCACACACTAATTTCAAATAATAATTGTTGCGACCCCAAAAGTGGTCGTGACCAATAAAACGATGTCGCAACCAATATTTCTCATTCTCTTGTTTTTCCATTCGTGCCGTGGTCGGACTTAAAGTATGTCACGACATGAGAAATTTTCTGGTCTTCAAGAATAGTTCAAATTCATAAAAGACTGAATCAATAGACCCAATTCAAACAAACACAAATAATCAACCTTCATCATTCAAATATGCAACAAATCAACTCATGAAGCATCAAATTCAATATTGAATGAAACATAAAATAAAACTCCCCCAAACTTAAATCATTCGTTCTCCCAAAACAATTAATATTAAACAAAGGATAGGGTACTTCCCCTTGTAGTTCATTGCTGCATATTCTATCTGAGAAATCCCTAGATCCTTCCATTTTTCTCTTGCAGCTTCCTTGTCCTGAAATTCAAACAACACACAAAATAAAATAAAGAGTTTAAACCTAAAAGAAATCAAAAGAATTCAAAATTAGCTCCAAACAAATAAGATCCAACTAAAATAGTAAAAATAAAAGTCAAATGCCAAAAATAGAATGAAAAACCTACTGGCCGCCTCCCACAAAGCCAATACTCGCCTTTGAGTCCAATGACTTGTCAAGCATGACTTCTTTGTTTCAAAGAATTTTCTTCCACTTAGAACTAGAATCAATCATATTTCTTCCAAGTATACATTTTAATCGCTGGACCATTTGATTTAAATCCTTCTCCATTATCAAGGTTTTTAATGTCACGCTCAAAGGTTGTATCACTTTCCACTACTATACATGGGCCACTCCATTTTGACTCGCTCTCGAAAGCTTAAGTCTCGAGTTAAATAACAGACTTAATCTCCGCCTGAATTCTCCCCAAAATCTGATCATGCCATTTCTTTGTCTTGTCCTTGTAAATTCGCATTTTCATAAGCTTTTATTTCAACTCTTCCACCATTCAACTAGAGAGAAATCTTTCTTCCCAGCGTGCCTTTGAACTCAAAATTCAACTTCACGGCCCACATACTTTGTATTCCAATTCAAGAGGTAGGCATAAGGTTTTACCAAAACAAGTCCTAGATGAGGACATTCCAATGGAGTCTTATATGCAGCCAGGCTTCCACAATGCATCATTGCTTTAAATACCAATATCTTCTCATTGAACTCACAGCCTTTTCAAGAATTTTCTTTTATCTCCCTGTTGGAAATTTTCAAATACGCATTTGTTTGAGGATGAAAAAGCCAAAATCATTATGTGTTTTATTCCATATCTATTCATGAGTTTCAACAACTGTTTGCAAATGGCTCCCCATCACTAATACACACCCGGTGTCCCAAATCCGCTTCAAAATATTTCTTTTCAGAATCCTACAACTCGATTAGCATCATTCTCGACAAGTCGTTGCTTCCACTCCACTGGGATACATAATCCATAGCTAGGAGTATGTATATATTTCCAAATGAAGATGGAAAAGGCCCCATAAAGTCTATTCTTATACATCAAATAATTGCACCACCAGATACTATGCAGGGCATTTGCGCCTTTTGGTCGATATTTCCATTCTTCTGGGCACGATCACAAAGCTTCACCCATTCAAAACAATCTTTGAAAATAGTTGGCCAATAAAAACCTGATTGGAGAATTTTTTGGGCTATCTTGTCTCCTACGAAGTGTCCTCTATAAGATGATGCATGACATTCTTGTAAAATTTTACCTTGTTCACTTTCTGGTACACACCTTCTGATGATCATATCAGCTCCTCTCTCAATAATAGTAACATCCCGCATATAAACCTACTCGTCGCTCCTAACTTCTTCCTCTCACAGAGCTGAATTCCTGCGGGTATACTCCACAAGATAGAAAGTTCACAATATCGCGATACTGCTGTAATTGAAAGACAGCTTTGAAATAATCGGCCATCCGAAAATTTTCTGCTCTTTCCTTTTCTTCTTCTTTCACAATAGTCTTTTCAACTCTTGACAAGTGATCAGCTATCACATTGTCACAACCTTTCTTATCCTTAATCTCCAGATCAAATTCTTGTAGTAACAAAACCCATTCCATCCGCCTTAGCTAAATTTTTTCGCCATCAAATATTTGATTTGCAAAGATGATTGATGAGTCCAAAAACTCATTCGATTTTTAATCCATTTTTTTGAGTATATTAGTGATTCATGTGCAAAAATATGGATATTTTACTCAAAGTTAATTTTGCAGAAAAGTACAACAGAAGCGAGAATCCCAAAGAAACTAAAAGAGATCACCATAAGTTAAATGAAGTCGTAATCGAAAACTGAGTCGCGACAGAGGCTAATTTAATCTGGCCATTTCCAAGTCACGACATCACCAAGATCGCCCAGGAAGAAATATAAGAACATAGCAAGCTTAAGTCGTGACTTGAAGCGAGCGGCGTAATTGCACGACCAAGGCAACAAGTGAAAGAGGTTGCGACAAAAGAAGTTTGGTTGAGACTAAAGGAATTATTCAAGGTAGAATCTTCAGTCACGACACCACTCTGATGTCGCGACGCCAATTGAATATAACTGAGGTCGCCACGTCAATCTGAAGTCGCGACGTGGATCCGTCAATGAAGCCACAAGGGAGGTCTCTGTAAGAAAATGAGGTTGCAACTAGTTTTTAAATGAAGGGCTCCATTTGAAGTCGCGATGTGCCATTGAGGTCACGACTTGAAAACGGGAACTGGAGTCTCAACAGTAGAGATCGGGACGTTGGTAACCAAACTCAAGAGTTGAAGAACAAAGGAGGTCGTGAACTCGGCTGGCCAAACGGTCTCGCTAAGAAATTGAAGTTGCGATAACTTTATTAATCAAGGACCACAAACGATGTCAAGGAGCCACTCATTCAGTCGCGACCAAGAAGAACTCCAGCATAAGAAATCCGGTGCCTTAACCATTTTCAAAGAATCGAACTACATGCGATCGTAAAAGAGCAACATGACATCGACATCACCACATGAGGTCGCAAACCTAGAAAAGAGGTTGAAATGAGGAAATCGGCTTGCAAGAAAAGAATTGAGGTCAGCGACTGTAAGAAGCGGAAATGAACATCGGGAAAGAGGTCGCGATGATCACCTGAGGTCGCAACTTAAATTAAACCCGTAGCTTAACACCACCAACAAGGTCGCGAATTAAAAGAAAGTCACAACCCGGTTATAGTGGAAACACAAAATGGTCACAACCTAAAATCGAGGTCTCGACGCAAGTACAGAACAAGGGAAGATAAGTCTCGATTCAACCGAGGTCGTGGACTTAAAACTAAGAAGTAAGAGAAAGACAAACGATGTCGCTGACGCGAAACCGTGGTCGTGACATCAACTCTTGAGAAACACTGAGCCAATAAGGTCGCGACCACAAATGATGTCGCGACCACTAATCAAAGCAACTACAAGGAACCTGGTCGCAACAAAAGTAACAAGGTCGCGACTGAACAAGAGCGAACAAGGGAAATCCAGTCGCGACACTGTACCGAGGTCGCGACTCAGATTGCGAACCTGGCTTTCTTTTAGAAATTCCACTTGTGCTTTTCGGGATTCCTACTTCAATTTCTTTTGACAATATAAATAGATAGTGTTAGAATAGGAGAGTAGCTTCCGTCTTCACTACTCAGTGTATAGTTTAGAGTAGAAATTTCTTTAATTTTCATTTTTATTTTTTTTCATTTCTGGATCTGATTTTGCTAACTATGCAGAAACGATTAGAGCTGAAATTTTATTTTTGTTATTATCTTCCTAAAATTACTGCCTAAAATTTTTTGAAATCTAGACAAAATTCTGGAATTTATTTTTCGCCTTATCATGACATAAAGGGTCAGATACGACGGCGGCTCCATTTCCTTTAATCGCAATGCGCACTTGAATCTGTACTCGCCGGATTTGAATTATAGTTAGTTATAGTATTTTCTGCAAAAATTTGGAGAACGTTATTTGGGTAGTGATTTACTTGCTTGGAGTTGTTTTTGAATCGATAAGTTCCCAATGGTAGTATCGAATACCATTTTGAGGGAATGTATTCGCCCGATTTCAGGATGCCCTCTGCGGTGACATGTAGAGCTGAGATTCCCCGAGAGCCGAGCATTCCTTTTCTCTGGTATGCTAGATCACCATTGATGAACCCGAGCCTCCGAAGTTAATTTTGATAAATCCCCCATTCACTCATAATTGAAGTTGGAGGGGAGTATTTAACAATATGAATAATCAGAGAGTTCACCTTAATCTAAAGGGAAGTTCCCAACCCCGTGTTAGCTGAGATCTAATTAAGGGAAAGGGACGAACTAATAGATCTGGAGGATGAGCCACCAATTAAGTGGTCGAGACTTTGCAAAAATCCTAAGAAGGAAATGCAAAATATCTACAGTCATTAAGAAATGGGTGTGAAATATTGAGAAAGAAAAATACCCAGATCTTGCAAGAAAAGCAGAAATACAAGTAACTGGTTAGATCTTGACTTGGAGAGAAGCAAGAGCTTCAAACCAGTGAATGTGGAGAAATCCAACTACAACATTTAGGAAAACTTGGACAAATCAGGATCCATAAATACAAAAGAGCAATGTACTTTCGTGTAGGAATTGACTGTTTCATTGTAATTCATTGATAGTTCCGTTTCACAGGAAATGTGATTAGATCCAAGACTTGATCTTATATTTTTGGTTGTTTTCATGTTATTTCAATTTCTATTTTAGTTAATAGTCTAGGATCTATTATTTTCCTAGATAAAACTTTCACTATAAGTTTTTAGTCCAAATAAAGATGGAATTTCGTATCAGTAGTTGATCTCGATTAGTGCCCAAAAGTGCTACTTCAACCCTATTTATTATAGGCTTGAGTGCTTTTGTATACTAATAATTCTAATTAACCCGACGGCACATTAAGGTCCCTACTATTCTACTGATCGCATTTTGTGGAAAATTTTGCAGTTTTTGCTAGCTAATCATGCCAAAATTGTTGAGTCGATCCAAACATGAAGAATTCGAGTCAAACTCAACATCGTAAATCTGAGACCAAGAGGAAAGAAGAGCAGAAAATGGAAGAAATAGCAAGCTGGAGGATGCAGGAATCAGGTTGGAGGATGCAGAGTAGAAGAATTGGAAATTTCGCAGGCATAGCGAAAATTTAGCAATGATAGCGAAAATTCTAGTGCATAGCGAAATTTTCTGCTTCTGTTTTTGTGTTCAAACGACTCGGTTTTGGTTTTTCTCCTTTCTACCCTTGTAATATCTTTTGTTTTGGTTTGTTTTTGTAATTTCCCTTGCTCTAAGCCGTATATAAGCTAGAGTCAAGGCCTGTAAATAACTAATCACTTCGTAATAAATTTTCGGGAGAAGCTTTCAAATTTCTCCCGCTTTCCGCTCTTCTCTCTGCTTATTTTCTTTCCTTTTTATTTTCTTGTTGCCAAACACCTCCAAGGATGGACAACTTGGAGGATGAGTAGCTAAAACCCTTCCTCCTCAGCGTATATCGCTGTGTGGATCTCGAGGCCGCTGAGGTTCCCCGCTTTTCCCAAGCAGTACGACCGCGCTTTATGTTTCCTTTGAAATCTAGGGTTTAAATCCTCTAGATTCAATTTTGAATGACCTTTATTTGGTAATCTTTTTAGGGTCTCAAAGTGGATGCTTATTGCTAGATCCACTCGCATTCATTAGTTACCTCTATTAATCATTGTAAGGTGAGTCAAGGAGAATTGTTTCTTCACTGCTTCTAAGTGACCATCAGCCGTGAAACACCATCTTTCAAAAGGATAATTATTTTGGGTTAGGTTTTATAGCTAAATGAAGATCCGGTTCGGGAGATGACTATATGTCATCCTCCCCAACACGAGGAAATAACCCCGATGACCTCTCAGTGACCTGTAGAACTCAACCCTAGTGACCTAAAACTTCAAAGAGTTCTATTTTACATTTTAACTTGTTTTTACTTTCAGTTTTAAACCCCAAAACCTCACTATTTTTACCCAAACCTGAAAATCCAAATTAAATTCACCATTTTGGCCTTCACTGTAAATCATCGAATGGCTAGAAACTCATCCCCGTGTTCTAATCTCTAGACCACTATATTGTAGTAGCCACACTTACAAGAGGGAACCCAAAGCTATAAATATCGCGATTCTAATAATCTACCGTGGCATCGACCAAATGGCGCCGTTGCCGGGATGGTGCCTGCATAATGATGACCCCGTTGAACACTTATGATCCTCATCACAAGTTCTGTGAATTTTCAGATATATATATCTTTTTAGTATTTGTATGTAATTTTTGCTTTCATTTTATTTTGTTTTTATCTAACTTACTTCTTTGGTGTAGCTTTTTTTTTCCCTTGTTTGGTGTTTGCCCTATTTGCTGCAGGAGAACACGTTTCAGCGGGTAAGGATTCAAGGAGCGACTCAAAGCCAGGTATAATCACCCATGGTATGTCACATCGATGAGTACTTTCCCACATAACATGTAATCGGGCTTTCTGAATCGTGATCAAATGGAACACCTAGAGGGAGAACAATATGTTGAATATTCGGGTGGAAAGAAACCCTAGAGCATACATGTCAATGAGGGATTACAGGAACCTTCCATGGCAGTGGCAGCAACCTGTAGAGAGAAATCCAAACCCATGTAGGTCTATGAGGGAATATAGAGACCAATGGACGAGTACACCCTCCTACAATGTTACCCCAACTTATGCACCTCCTCCACATCCACATTATGCCTCTTGGTCTCAGCCTCAACCACCACAGCCAATCTCCCTAGTTGAGCAAGCAAATCTAGACCTTACCAAACTGGTGGGTGATGCTGTGGAAGAACAAAAGAAATTCAATGCCGAATTGAGTCAAAAAATCCATACTGTGGAGAACTCCCTGGACCAAAGATTAGATGGGCTTCAAAGTGAAATGGATAAGAAAATTGATAACTTGCATTACTCCATTTCAAGGCTTACCCAACAGCATGATCATCAAGAGGAAGGAAACTGCAGAGAGAGTGCATTGACACCGTTTTGGGTGAGCAGACTCAATCCGCAACAGCCTTCTTCAGATGAATTTATGCAGGAAATCCGCAAAGGCTCTCGAGAACTACCAGGAAGGGCCAAGGGGAGGCAGAGGAGTGCTAGGAAGAAGAGGAGGAACCCCAGCATGTCCTTCAAACCACCCCACGCACTGAACCCCACCGCCAATGCCAAGACCACCTACAACCCATCGCAAGAGCCCTCCACTCGACCAAGTGTACATTTTGCCTACACTGAGCATACCTAACACCCGAAACACCATCTCCAAAAGCCACCCCATCCAGGCGCTCCATGCTACAAAATTTTAGGAAGTTAGTGGCCATTGCACAAGCCTTTGCCACTACATCAAAAACAATGGCAGTTGCTCACATCGCATGGCACAACGGATGGTTTGGGTGTGGGTTCGGGTTTGGAGCACCTGTACATTAGCATTCCCATAAGCTCCACCAGTTCCAATAGCCTCCAAAGGCCTAAAAACTGGTTTGGGGGGAGCACAGTCTCCCCCACTTTTTGTTTTAATTTTTCATGTTTTATTTTATTTTAATTGGATTTCTATAATTTTTCTCCTTAGATTTTCTCTAATTTTTAAGTTAATATTTGTTCTAGCTTGTTTTTCACTTTTTTGCAATTTTTCTAAATTTTTCTCAGACACTTTGCGCTTTAAGTGAAATTCTTGTAGCCTGAATGAAGAAATAGCAAGTGCTAGAGCAGGTACTCGCAACCATAGCGAATTCTTAAATACAATAAATGTTGGCTGAGGGAATTTTCGCTACATAGCGAAATGTCATGGAGGGAATTTTCACATAGCGAAATTTCGCTATGTAGCGAAATTGGTGTACGGCTGTCCAAATAAAAAAAATTTATTGTCTCTAAAAAAATTAATTTTATTATTATTATTATTATTATTACTATTATTATTATTATTATTAATTATTTATTTTATTTTTCAAAAAATCGCTATTTCACATAGCTTAAAATTTCTAAACATAGCGAAATTTCGCTATGTGAAATTTTCACTATCAAAGCGAAATTTCGCTATGGTAGCGAAATTTTGCGAAATTTTCGCTATTTGCTATGATAGCGAAAATTATCTCTACTAATCTACGCTTTGCCTCCGATTTTGTTTCGCCATAACTTTTTCTATCCGAACTCCGTTTAAGCTTTTTGGTACTGGGCTGGAAATCTTAGAGTGTAATATAAATTTAACTTTAAAGAACACTTTTGAAATTTTATGAAGTGAAATTTTCAAAATGCTCCAACTCGGTCACTTTTTCTCTTTTCTTCTTCTAACTTGTTCATTTGAAGCCCAAACGGAGTGAATAAGGTGTCGATTTAAAGATTGCAAAGTCTCCTATTCAAAAAGGATCACATCTCATCAAGGAGGCAACACTGCCTTCCCTAACTTTCCAATCCGAGCCTCATTGCTGACAATGAGACATTTGGTTGGGGGGAGAGTTAGCGAAGGAAGTGGCTTTTGCATTTATGTTTTTGTTTCTATTTTGAGCAAGCCCATTTTGTGATGTTTAGTGGCTTGCTGGTTTTGCTTTTTGTGAAGCTGTCATACTATACAGCCTATTTTGTTCAAAAAAATGCACCCATTTTTTTTGTGTTCTGCTTAACCTGTGGTTTGAAAAATTGAAACTTCATTCACCCTATTGATGTTAGATTGTCTCCATGCCTAGTCGAGTGGATGATCAGTTGAACTCTTATTGCTTCTCGAATCTCTTTTCATCCACCTTTAGCAAACCACAATATAGCACATCGCTCTTCGAATAACCTCAAAACTCGCCTAGCCTCCAAGCTCAGAATAACCTACCCTAGTTTCAACCACCTTTAATAGTTAAGGAACCCCATGAATATAAGAAGGCGATGTGTCTTGAAATAAGAAGTGAAAAGAAAGGAAAAGAAAAGAAGAAAATTGAATGCTTTCCTTTTGAAACAGGCACGATCCGAGGGGTATGGAGAAAGCCTTTAAAGCCCAGAATGCCCTAAGTCGGCGGTTCAGGAGCCTGACCCAGTGCTAGCCTACATGGGTAGATGGGTGGAGTTTAGTAAGTTAGTGAGTCTTTGGAGTCTCGAAATCATTTGAGAAGTTCGAGGTGAAACACGAAGAGTTTGTGTGGTCGAAAGATTCTTATGACTTGGTGCCTAAGCCTTAATTGGTTGGGAGTCATCGGTGGGATCCCGTTACATGGACTTTGGTGAGGTTGGATTCCTCGGCATTGCACCCACAACCGCAAAGGTTGTGGAATAAGAGTGGGTCCTGATCTATTTAGGTTGGTTAGCATGCTAGGTCGTGGTAGTAGCTAGGTTGGGGGGAGAGTGCAGTTTGACAATTTATTGTTGAGAGCTGATCAAACAAACACTTAGATTTTGGTGGAAGTTTCTGGTTGATTCACCGAGATGAAGGCTCTTTTGATACTCAATTTTGTATGGCATTCATTCTCTCAAGATAGTTATTGGACACGACTTTGATGATTCTTACTTAGGGTTAGGCATTACTCATTCACCACCTTTTTGAAATATAATTTTGTGAACATTATTTTGTTATGGTTGCATGCTCTTTCTTTCTTTCTTTCTTTCATTGCTAAGGGACTAGCAGCGTATGTAGGTTGGGGTGTGTGATTAGTGCCCGAAAAGTTCTATTTGAACCTATTTATTATAGGTTTGAGTGCTTTTTGTATACTAATCCCATTCCTAATTAACTTAGGTGCACATTAAGGCCCCTATTCCTCTTGATCGAATTTGTGGAAAATTTTTGCATTTTTGCAAGCTAATCACATGCCAAATTGTTGAGTCGATCGAACATGAAGAATTAGTCAAAGCTGAAACATCGTAAATCTAAGACCCGATAGGAAGAAGAAGCGAGAAAATGGAAGAAATAGCAAGATTTGGAGGATGCGAGAGCGGAATTTGGAGGATGCGAGTAGAAGAATTGGAAATTTCGCGGGCATAAGCGAGAATTTTCTTGATGATGAAAATTTCGCAATGATAGCGGCGAAAATTGCGTGCATAGCGGTACTGCGCTACGTTTTTGTGTTCAAGCGACTCTAGTTTTGGTTTCTCCTTTCTACCCTTGTAATAGCTTTTGTTTTGGTTTGTTTTTGTAATTTCCCTTGCTTTCACGGGCCTTATATAAGCTAGAGTGAGGTTTGTAACAATCAATCAACCCGTGATAAATTTTAGGAGAAGCTTTCGACTCTCAGTTTCCTTTCTTCTCACATTTCATTTTCTTTCCCTTTCTTTTTTATTTTCTTGGTTGCCAAACACCCTCCAAGGATGACAACTTGGAGGATGAGTAGCTAAAACCCTTCATAATGGAAGCGAAGAACACAGGGGTAGGATCTACGGAAATTTCTTGAAGGTTCCCACATTTTCACGCAGTGCATGCTTCAGCATTTGTGTTTCCTTTGAAATCTAGGTTTAAATCCCCTAGATTCACCTTGAATGACCTTTATTTGGTAATCTTTTAAGGTTCAGTAGATGCTTATTGCTAGATCCACTGAGATTCATTAGTTACCTTCTATTAATCATTGTAAGGTAGTGGGAGAATTATTCTTCAACATCGGTGACCTTCTTTGCTTTCATTAAATACCATCTTTCAAAGGATAATTATTTTGGGTTGGTTTTATCGCTAAATGAAGATCCGATTCAGGAGATGACTATATGTCATCCTCCCGACACGAGAAATAACCTGAGGACCTCTCGGTGACTGTAGAACTCAACCCCGGTGACCCTAGCACTTCAGGAGTTCTATTTTACATTTTAACTTGTTTTACTTTCAGTTTTAAACCCCCGAAAACCATCATCGTTTTTACCCCGAGCACGAAAATCAAAGTAAATTCACCATTTTGGCCTTCACTGTAAATCATTTGTACGAAGAAAACCCATCCCTGTGTTCGACCCTAGACCACTATACTGTAGTAGCTTGACTACGGCAGTAGGAACCTAGGTTATAAATATTGTTGATTCTAAGTACACCTACTGTGGCACGAATCAATCTCTAATCTTCGTCAATCTCTGTGGGAATGATACCTGGACTTACATTCAGATTTTACTACTTGTATGACCTGTGCACTTGCAGTTTCATAGACTAAACCCATATTTTTAAATCATGAACATTAAGAAAGAATTATTTTATCAAGCAAATTATCAAAGTGACATGGGTCTGAGAAGTGTAAGGCTCTTGTCAACATGTGAATTTGAGGGTTTTTAGTCTATATAGAAAAGGCAAACAAGTTTTATAAGTGCCAGTTAGAGTTGAAAAAGATTAAATAGATCAATATTCTAACAAAAGAGGGAAATGCTAATTTGGACACTTTTCTAAACATTTTATAAAAGAAAAGACCAAAAACAGTTTTATAAGCAGTGGTTGTACCAGCCACTGATTTTTAACAAGGGAAGTTGAAAATAAATTTTTAGTTCTACTAATCCTATTAATCTGAGTGTGTTTCAATTTCAGTTTATCCTTTAATGCACGGAAAGCAGTTCGGACACGTTGCAGCGAGACTTGGTGGAAGTGCCGAAGCTTAGAAAAGACTAAAGGCGAGAGAACATAGCCATAGGCGGATGAGACATGACCCAGACAAAGAAGAGGGCGAGCCCGGAAGGCCTCTATTGCGACACAATGGAGGATTTGGAGGCACATGTTGGGAAGAATACTCTACAATCAAACAGCCTACTGTAGATGCAAACAACTTCGAACTAAAGCCAGCGTTAATAACAATGGTGCAGCAACATCAGTTCACTGGCCACCCCACTGAAGACCCCAATGAACACCCGGGTAAATTTCTAAGGATGGAAAATACAGTGAAGCTGAATGGAGTGAGGCCAGAGGTGATAAAGCTTCATCTCTTCCCATTTTCCTTAAGAAATATAGCAGCCACATGGTATGAATCATTACCATATGGTTCAGTTGATACTTGGGAAGAACTGGTGGAAGCATACTTGGGCATGTTCTTTCCCCGTCTCTCGCATCCCGAGAGAAGAAGAGAATAATAGTGTTCAGCAGAGGGGAAGATAGAGCCTATATATAGCACAGGAGAGATTCAAGAGGTTGTTGAAGAGGTGCACCCGATGCATGGAATTGATTTAAAACCGGATGGATATAGTGTATCATGCCTTTAATGATACATCTAAAGTATCATTGATGCCCGTGGCATGGTGCATTCGAAAGAAAAGTTCTAAAGAAATTTAGGGATCGATAGAAGACACGGCCAAGTGTAATATGAGCTCCATATGAGTTTTCAATGGGTAACGACGGAGGAAAAGGAGTCATGGAGCTAGGTAAAATGGCGACTATGAGGCAAGATGCCATCATGCCGCGGGATGAATGGCTTGGGGAAAGAAAATGCACCTTTGCTCATGAGATAGGAGCAGTGGAAAGAGAAGCAATGAGAAGAAGTGCTGAAATACCAAAAGAAGAGGAAGCTTATGAGGTTGAGGAGGCTAAGTACCTGAATTAACCAAGAAATTACCATTTCAAGCCAAATCTTAACCTGCCCACACATTACAGGCCAACACTGAGGAACCATGAGAATTTCTCAAATGGTGGAGGGGAATTACAAGGCCCAAGGCATGGACATAATCCTCAATAGGGATATCGGCTGACCACGAGTTCAACCCGGCAGCATCAAAGGGGTGAGGAAGCGGGAATGACTATCGGGGTCATAAGGAGAACTCAACCATTTGAAGAACAAATCTTGCGATTCATAGGGACAACAAGAGACTTATACACTTCCATGAGCGAGCTGTCGACTTGGAAGCTTTAGTCGTGTTAGTATTTCGAGGAGAAGAATACAAGTGTCTCGTTGAAGAACTTGGAGACACAAGTAGGGCAGCTGGCCTTGAGTATGCCAAATCAGAGCAAGGGTACATTCCGCAGTGATACAAAAGAATCAATTTGCATGGCGATTCGGTTAAGTGGAAGCAGCGTGAAGAAAGGAAAGAAAGGGGCGTGCGAAACGAAGAAGCGGGAGAGGAAGGAGAGAAGAGCACGCCTGAAAAGAATACAGAAGCAAAGAAGAAGATACAAACTAAACAGCCTGAAGGAAGTAGTGAGCAGAAACAGAAGAAGAAAGTACCAGCTTATACACCTACAATGCCATTTCCCCAGAGGCTTCAAAAAGAAAAAAAGGGAAAAGCAATTTTCTAGATTCTTGGACATGTTCAAGAAGATAGAAAGCAATACCCCATTTGCAAAGGTAATCAACCAAATTCCTAACTATGCAAAATTTTTGAAGGAGATACTACACAAGAAGAGGAAGATAGCTGAGGAAGGAATAGTAGACGGCGCTGCACGCGATGCAGTTATCCGGCAAGAAATGAAGGACCCGAGCGGTTTCACCATTCCACGCTCCGCTAGGAAATATGAATTCAAGAAAGCCTTGTGTGATTCTGGTGCCGATTATAAATTTGATGCCTCTGTCCCGGTGGTCTGGGCGAGTTGGGGAACTGCTTGGCAAACAATTACATTACCGTGGTAGCGGATCGATAAGCACGACCCGGAAGGTGTTCTTGAAGATAATGTGAAAAGAAAACTGTTAAGGTGGGAAAATTCATCTTTACTGTGGACTTGTGATTATGAAATGGAGGAAGACACCCAAGTTCCTTTCTTTATTGGAAGACCCTTCTTAGAAGCTGGGTACACTTGTGATAGATGTACGAAAGGTGAACTGATACTAAGGGTGGGAAATGAAGCAGTGCACTTTAATCTTAATAGGAGTTTGGAACACCCTGATGTAGATGCAGAAAGTTGTATGGCTGTAGAAAACAATAGTCTTCTCAGTGCTGAATTGAATTCTGATTGTATTCTTCATCATTCTATCAATGAAATTCAGATTAATTTTCAGTATCTTGAGAGTATTGATTGTGAAATGTTGCCTTCCAGTATGTATAACAAAAGCTTGATCCTCAGCGTAAATGAAAATAGTCGAATGATGTATGAGGCGAGACCAGAGAAAACTATTGAGCAGGAAACTAGTGCAGAAGGGTTAATATTAAAAGAATTGTCCAGTCATTTGAAATATGCTTTCTTAGAACCAGAAAAGAGAAAACCAGTTATCATATCAGCTGCATTGACTGAATCTGAAGAACAGAAGCTGCTGGAAATTATGAGAAAGTACAAGGAAGCTATTACTTGGTCAATTGAGGATCTGAAGGGTATCAGTCCCTCCATTTGCATGCATGAAAATATTGCTGAATGATAATCGCAAAAAGCCACATTGAGCATGAGGTGAACCACAGTGATGAAAAAGTTATCGAAAAGAAGTTACGAAATGGTTGAATACGGGTTTTATATATGCTATATCGAGATAGTTCTTAGGTGAGCCAGGTACATGTGGTTCCTAAAAAGGTGGATATTTTGTGATCAGTAAAAAGAATGAGCCGGTCCTCTGAAGCGTGACAGGATGGAGGGTGTGTATTGGCTTCTGAGAAAACTAAATGCACTATGAAAAGGATCATTTTCCCTTGCCTTTCATTGATCAAATCTTTGGATAGGTTGGCGGGACACCCTCACTTCTATTTCTTGATGGATACTACGGATATAACAAATTTCCATTGCACCGAGAGGATCGAGGAAAACCACCTTTACATGCCCATTTGGTACTTTACTTTTAGAAGAATGCCATTTGGTTTTGTGTAATGCTCTGGTACATTCAGATGCATGATGTCACGTATTTTACATTTAGCGAAGAAGTTATGGAGATCTTCATGGATGATTTCACGGTGTATGGATCCGAGTTTGAACGGTGCCTACATAACTTGGGACGATTACTTCAAAGGTGCGGAGACGAATCTAGCTCTAAATTGGGAAAAAATGCCACTTTATGGTTCACCGAAGGAATTGTCTTAGGGCACATGATTTCTCTGTGGGAGCTAGAAGTAGACCAATAAAAGTTTCAATTATAAGAAATTTGATACCACCCACTACGATTCGAGGAATTAGAAGTTTCTTAGGACATCTTTGTAGTTTTACGAAGATTTATGAGATTTCTCAAGAATTGCTAGACCCTTATGCGATTCTTTGGAAAAGATACTCAGTTCAATTTTGATGAATCACGAAATTCTTTTGAAGAGAGATCAAATCCGGACTAGTTGAATCTCCATCATGGCAAAACTAGATTGGAGCAGAGAATTTGAAATCATGTGTGATGCAATGATTTTACAATAGGAGAACATATTAGGACAAAAGTGAAAGGTATTAAAGGCGCTATCTTATGCCATCAAACCTTCAATGAAACTCGAAAAATTACTCTATACGAAAAGAGGAGATGCTGACAATAGTATTTGCATGTGAAAAATTTAGGCCATACATTTTGGGGTCCCATGTTAATATACACACTGATCATGCAGCAATTAAATATCTAATGGCAAAGAAATAAGCAAAGCCAAGACTGATCAAGTGGGTATTGTTATTACAGGAATTTGATCTAGAAATAAAAGAAAAGAAAGGTTGTGGCCAATGTGATAGGCGATCACTTGTCGAGTGGAAAAAACCTGGCATGCAAGCGAGAAGAAGGGAAATAGCGAGAAAATTTTCCGGATGGCGAGTTATTCAAGCGTAAACCGAGGAATCCTGCAACAGTATCTTTGATATTGTGAACTTCTTAGCATGTGGAATTATGCCACCAAAATTCAACTACCAGCAGAGAAAAAAGCTGAGGATTGACAGTAGGTACTACATCTGGGATGACCCACTACTGTTTAGAAGAGGCGATCGATCATCGAAGATGTGTTCCCGAGAGAAGGTGAAACAGCGAGATTTCTGGGGAATGTCATGCATCATAGTATGGAAGACATTTTGCGGAAACAAAACAACCCACAAATTCTCAGTCCTAGAACATTGGCCTACTATTTTAAGGACTATTTTGAATAGGTGAAGTTATTGTGATCAATGCCAAGAATGGGAAATGTGCAAAAGGCATGAAATGGCCACTGTGAAAATATCTGGTAGTGCAACTATTTGATGTATGGAGAATAGATTTTATGGGACCTTTTCCAGCTTCATTTGAAAATATATACATACTTCTAGCTGTGGATTATGTATCGAAATGGGTTGAGGCAACAGCTTGTCCCAAAAATGATGCTAACACAGTTGTGGGATTTTCTACGAAAAAATATTCTCGGCCCAGTTTGGGACACCGGAACTATATGTCGGTAATGGAGGAAGCCACTTTGCAAATAAGGTGTTGAGAAACTCATTGGCGAGATATAGTACCGACACATTATGAGCTTGGCTTATCATCCTCGAAACAAATGGGCAAATTTGAAATTTCCAACAAGGAGATAAAGAAAATTATTGAAAAGACTATAAGCTCCAGCATAAGAAAATGGTCTCTGAAACTTGATGATGCACTCTGGGCATACAGGACTGCTTTCAAAACTCCCATTGGAATGTCCCCATATAGACTGGTTTTTGGAAAACCTTGCCACCTACCTCTTGAGCTAGAATAAAAAGCTATGTGGGCCATCAAGAAGCTAAATTTTGATTTCAAGGCTGCTAAAGAAAAGAGGCTACTCGACTAAATGAATTGGAAGAGTTGAGGAATGAAACTATGATAGTGCAGAATCTCGAAGCAAAACAAATAAAAATGGCATGATCAAAGAATTTTAAGGGAAGAATTCAAGCGAGGAGATCGGAGTCTGTTATTGACTCAGGACTCGAACTTTTCTAGGAAGCAAATCAAAATCGGTGGACCGTTATCACAGTAGTTTCAAGCATAACATTCGGGGCAGTGACACTTAGAACCAGCAATCATGAGGAATTAAAAGTTAATGGTCAGAGATTAAAGCATTACCTTGGAGGAATGCACATGGAAGAGTGACTCTTAGTTATGAATGAGAAAATTTGAAGAAACAGAAACTTGGTAGCAACAAGTCCAGCTAAAGACTAAAAATTGAGCAGCTTTGTGGAAGGCAATCCACATCAGTTTGTTTTAAGATTTTCCTTTATAATTTTTTGTGTGAAAATTTCTAATAGCTTTGTGTAATTTTATTCATTATTGATTGAAGAGTAAGTAAATTTTTTTTTTTAGTTTTGTAGGACAATAAGAAGGTGCAAAGGAGGAACATCTACAATCAAACTTCCAATCTGCAAAAGAGACAAAAATGGGTAGTATACTCTTCTTGAACTTATTTAAATTTTGTCTCTGATATAAAATGATTGAAAGTTTGGGGGAATTTTATTTTAGTTTTTGTGCTTAAACTTTGAATTTGATGCATAGTGAAATGATTTGTTGAATATTTGAATGATGAAGATGAATTGAATTGTATCTATTTTGATTGGATATAATTGAATTGAAATTGCTATAGATTTGATTGTTCGGGAGACCTAAAAATTTTTACGGTATGATATCACTTCATAAGTCGCGACCCGAAATCTTTGGACATTGAAACAATAAAGTAGAAAAACAGGTCGCAACAGTGAAAATTGAAGTTGTGACCACATTTCAGGTCACAACAAAAATCCTTAGGTTGCGACCAGAATTATTCAATTCTCAAATAAAATTAGGTTTTAAACCTTTCATTTGGACACTCAAGCATTAAAAATAGGATTCATGGAAAATCATTAATTAAGAGGCTCAATTTAATGTCGCGACTCCCCATATCGAAATCATGACATTGAGCCTAACTTCCATTCAAATTTCCATTCAACTTTAATTCAACTCAACCTTTCCACTTCTGCATCCATCGTTTTGAGTCTTAAAACCCTAAAACCAGAGAGCGAACCAAGTCGAAATCACAATCTTCACTCATGGAAGCGAATCAAGATGAACTCGCAAATCTTAATAAATTGATCGACAAAATCATGTGTGAAGATGTCGGCGAGTGGAAGAGATTCGATTGGAACCTCGGCGGTAGGAAAAATCAATGTCGAACAAGTAACCTGACGGAAGAAGATTAGCGACCGGAGAAAGAAACGAGAAGAAGACAAAGACTTCATTTCAAAAGAGGCTAAAGAGTTGTGGAACAAGATACTGTTTGACAAGGAGTTCGTATGTGAAAGGGGTTTTAGGAAACTGATTTCCCCATTTTCGGAGGTAATAGAGAAAATATGTTGGGGATTCTTCTGCGAGCACAAGGCGCCAGGATTTTCAGCTCTTGCCAGGGAATTATATGCAAATATGGTGGGCATGAAGGAAGATTCAGTTTATGTGAGGGGTGTTTGGGTACCTTTCGGAGATAGACGGATAAATGAAATGTTTAAATTGAGAGATTTAAAGCATGGGTCGAAGTATAAGAAGTTGGTGGAAAATCCAGACTATAAAAAATCTTGAACTTGTTGGCGGAGGAGAAGGAAAATGGGGTCACGAAGAAGAACCCCACCACGTAAGCCAGAGGAGCCCTCAGCGGAAGAAGCAATGGTTTGGTTTACTTCATACGTTACGTGATAGTTCCTCTGAAAACATCTTTTAACCGGTCGGGGAACATGAAGCCATCATTTTATATGCACTTTTTAAAGGATATAAAATGAACATAGAATCTGATTGAAGAGTCCATGGGAGGCTACCACCACGATAACGAGAGGGCGATCCCTCGCTACCCGCATCACCGGACTTTGTGCTCTTGGCGGTGAAGGGAATGTGGGAGGAAGAAGAAAGATGCCCTCGGGTCTCTCTTTAACATGGTGTGAGGGGACCCCCAGGAAAAAGCGAGAAAAGAAATAAATAAGGTGGATCTTTGACGGCATTTGATTGAGAAAATGAGACAAGAGAGATGCGTGTACCGAGAAGATATCCATCCAGTATGCGAGAGGAAGCACATTCGGGGATGGACCCTTTGAGCCATTTACATCTGAGGTATAAGAGCAAGCGCCCTTGCAATCGGAAGGATCAAGCGAGAGAAGATAACATATAAATTATGGAAATGCTTGATCGATGAAAGAGGGAGATGGAAGAGAGAAGAAATGGGAAGGCAAGCAGTCGAGAGAAGATTTTTAGAAGTCGCTGACTAGAAGAAGGGAAGCGGATGTGTGGGAGCAAATTGGAAGCTCAGAGAAGAAGAGTGGAAAGGGCTGCGAGAGAAGAGAAGAAAAAATGCTTGGAAAGATGAATGCAAAAAGATGGAAGCATTTTACAACAATCGATTAAGGGAGAGATGCGAATCTTTACTCGACATCTTGTGAAGAAAGAGGAAGCGAGAAAATGGAGGCTAAAATCTTTCGAGAAGATTGAAGGTTTCAAATATCTCTATAAAAGAGAGCAGGTTCAAAAGAATTTGAGAAATTAATGAAGGATAGAGATTATGATTTAGAGGACAATGATGAGTATAGAACAAAAAATCACGGTTGGAGCTTGGACTTGATCAATCGAATTTGTCAGGCTACTAGAGTGTATTTACGAGTTAGAAGGAACAGTGAACCAAGTGGGGAAGAAGCAAGACACATTCATCAATGCAGTGCAGCTAAATAGTGAGATATATGCAAAAGGCAAAGAAATTCCCTCTACATTCGAGAAACATAAATCTGAGATGAAATTTCCAAAGTTTGATCCCAGCATGGCCAGCTTTGATATAGATCCTCCTAACATTATACCTCCAAAAGCCTACAAAAGAAGAAGGGGAACCTAAAAATTTTCTTAGCATGTCCTAAATCTATACATTCCCAAAATTTTAATAGAAATCCATTTTGTTCATCCAAATTGTCTTGTGTTTTATTGCATTTTCATTTGATGGATACTTTTTTTACTTGTTGGATTGTGTTTGCATTGTTGAATGAAAATTTGATTGTAAATAATTATGTGATGCTTAATGGATGAACATTACTGGAGAAATTTGGTGTTTGTGTCATTTCCTATTTAGCATGAAAATTATGAGTGCCTTTTCTGTACAAGGATCAAATGAACCAATTATGTTTTCTCCCAAGAACAGAAATTCAGGAAAAATAAAGTGTATAGACTAGTAAACTGGAATTAGGAGTTGCAGCCTGAATGTTTAAATCCAGTTTAGATTGCAACAAAATTGGAAAAATGGATATTGCTAAAGGAACAAATAATTTGGTTGAAAGTGTGTAAATAAACAGTGAATAAGTACAAGTCTTGAAGAAATAATACACTTGGTCAACAAAACTCATGAAACTTTGGTAGAATTTGGAACATCTTAAGGAAATTTATTTTAAGAGTCCATAGTCCCAGAACTTGTTAGATTATTGATTGAGGCGAAATCTTAGGTAAAAAACGACCCAGTGAGAAGTGATGAGTCGTCTTGGCGGTTTGAGCTTTCGAAACATACCCTCAATATATGCTAAAGCATACCCTCCTAGTTCCATGACTTGAGCCAAACAAGCCTGCATTCTTCAAATAGCCGTACTTTGAAAACATGAATCCCCTTCCTTGCAGTAATCTTCTGACCAAAAAACTGAATTATCCGGTTTCCGGCACAAAGGTCTCTGTGAAAGGAAGAAACTGGTTTGAGGGGAAAATATTTCCAAATATTACCAGGTAGGAGGAGAAGAAATAACTTTGTGAAAGATTAAAGGAAAGAAGCGAAATTGAAAAATAAATAAATAAAGGGGAATAAGTTTTGTCTTGTGAAAGCTGTTTCATTTGAGCAAATTAAGCTCGTAGAGGTGTTTAACACTAATTGCCTAATACCATTTGGTATGGGAGTTGCCTAGCCAAAGTTCTCTAAGGGTGATGATAGAAAGCCTAAGAAGACAAAACATTGCACTATTCCCATACTTAGAAAAACAGTAGCAAAAGAGTTCTAGAACAAGGGAACTGGCCTGAATAAAGTGCAGTGGAAATCAAAATGCCATAAAAAGATTTCATTCAAAAAAAAAAAGATAAATCAGGCCAAGATTGAAGAGAAGCAACAAGTACAAAGAAGAAAAAGGGTGAAAAGTAGAAGAACTTAATTAAGTTAAAAAGAAATTAGAAAAACTGATATTGCTTTCAATTAACTATCTACCAAATCTCCTTCTTACAACACAAATTCTCATTGATCTAAGGTTGAATTTACCTACATTAGTGAAGTAATATGAAAAACAAGCCTATGGGACTTTGACAAACTTTCTAAGGAGACTCCCAGAAGATTAACTAAATTCAACATGATGATGAAAAGAATTGAAGACCTGCACACACACATAGAACAAGACTTGTTGAATAAACTGTTTAAATACATTATTCCATCAAGGAATTTGTGATAGAAGTAGAGACCATTCCTTTTCTTGAATCGAAACTGAAATTTAAAATGATGTTGCTATCTCCCATTTCAAGTTAGAAGGTGGAATAAGAAAAATGTGGCGATGTGATGACTGTCATAAAATCTAAGCTTAATTGTTTGAGGACAAACAATTCTTTCTCTTCTTTGCTTGGGGACAAGCAAAATTTTAAGTTTGGGGGAATTTGATGAGTCCAGGGACAGGGGGAATTTCAAAGTTAATTCTCTGAAAGAATGGCGAGGCGGGAATCGACAAAACCGGAAGAGATCGGCTATAAACGAGGAAATGAAGTCATATTGAAAATTAGAGTGTGGGAGGCTTATTTGTTCAGTCATTTCCAAGTCACGACATCACCAAGATCAATCTTGAGGAAGAAATAGAAGAACTTAGCAAGCAAAGTCATGACTTGAAGTTGAGCTTGCAACCAGAATGATCAAGGCAACAAGTGAAAGAGGTTGCGACAAAGGAAGTTTGGTTGAGACTAAAGGAATTATTCAAGGTAGAATCTTCGGTCGCGACACCGCTCACGATGTCCACGATGCGATTGAATATAAGCGAGGTCGGCGTCAATACGAAATCGCGGCGATGGATCCATCAATGAAGCCACAAAGGAGGTCTCTACAAGAAAATGAGGTTGCAACTAGTTTTTTAAATGGCCGGGCTCCATTTGAAGTCACGGCGATGCCGTTGGGATTACGACTAGCGAGGCGGAGTCACCAGCGAGAGAGATTGGCGTTGCTGACCAAACTAAAGTTGAAGAAGAGAAATAAAGGAAATTCGCAGCTTTGAAGCGAAGCCAAGCGAAGTCTCTACCGAGAAATTGAAGTTGCGTGACTTTGTGTCGAGGACCTGAAGCGATGTCGCGACGCGGCAGATCGTCAGGTCATAACTACTTTTTTGAGCAATTGGGACTTCATATTGAAGAGCAACATGAGTCGGCGACATCACCGAGGTCGCGGGCACGGAATGAAGGTTGGAAGGAGGAAATTGGTTGCAACAAAATTGAGGTTGCGACCCGGAAGAGAAATGAACATCAAAGGGTCGCGACATCACCTTGGTCGACTTAAGTCGAGGCTGTGGCGGAAGACCACCAACAAGGTCGCGACCCCGGAGAAAGAGTCACGACCCGAAGTCGGGCGGTGAGAAGCGAAATGTAGTGCCGCAACTGGCGGAGTTGCGACATGTCTGACATAATAAGGAAGAAGTCTGATTCGGGCGAGGTCGTGACTTATAAACCCGAGAAGAGAAAAGACAAGCGATGTAGCCTAAATATGA
Organism: Tetrastigma voinierianum; assembly: GCA_016808115.1. NCBI lineage: Eukaryota > Viridiplantae > Streptophyta > Magnoliopsida > Vitales > Vitaceae > Tetrastigma > Tetrastigma voinierianum. The sequence continues at coordinate 192,541 of JAEQBH010005258.1, read as the reverse complement.
ATTAGATGACATCAACTCTTGAGAAAAGCCCAGGCCAACAAGGTGTGACCCTACAAATGATGTTGCGTGAGTGAAGCAGTACAAGGGTTCACAGTGCAATGAGTAACAAGGTCGCGAACAAGAAGCGGAACAAGGGAAATCCAGGTCTTGACACCAACTTGGGCTTTCTTTTAGGAATTCCACTTGGAGCTTTTTTTGGGGATTCGACCCAATTTATTTTGACAGTATAAATAGATAGTGTTAGAATAGTAAAATAGCCGTCTTAGCTCTTTGAAAAAGAAGAGACAGAGGAACTACGGTCTTATGGATTTAGAGTAGAATTTTCTTTAATTTTCATTTTTATTTTTTCTTTTTTTGATATGATTCTGCTAACTGTGTAGAAACGATTAGAGATGAAATTTTATTTTTGTTATTATCTTCCTAAAATTCTTGCTGAAATTTAAATCTGACAGTGCGAATTCATTTTCTCGGTTTCATTGCGATTACTATAGTAAAGTTTGTGCGTGATCGGTGCTCATTTCTTTAATCGCAGTAGTGAATCTGATTCTTTGGTTGAATTATAGTTGGATTCACAGTCTTTTAAAATGGAAATTATTTGATGTCAGTTTACTTGCTTGGTGTCGTTTTGGATCGATAAGTTCCCGATGGTAGTCTGCAGAATACCATTTTGAAAGAATGTATCTTGCTCGATTCTGGGATGCCCTCTGCGTGACACGAGATGGAGATTCTGAGGCCCGAGGCATTCTTTTAAGGTATGCTACAGACTACCATTGATGAAGTTTGCTAAGCTGCGAAAGTTAATTTTGATAATCCCATTAACATGTGAAGTTGGAGTATTTAACAATATATGAATGAGGATTCACCTTAATCTAAAGGGAAGTTCCCAACCCGTGTTAGGCGAGATCTAATCAAGGAAGGGAAGAACCAATATATACGGAGGATGAGCCGCAATTAAGTGGTAGAGACTTTGAAAAAATCTGAAATGCAAGATACTTGATCATCGAGAAATGGAGTGGCGTATTGAAAGAAAAATACCGGATCTTGCAAGAAAGCGAAATACAAATGCTTGGTTAGATCTTGACTTGGAGAGAAGCAAGAGCTTTAACAGGTGAATATGGAGAAATCTATTTGCAACATTTAGTGGCTTGGACAAATCTGGATCCAGCCAAATACAAAACGATGTCTTTCGTGTAGGAATTGATTGTTTCATTGTAATTCACTTATAGTTTTCGTTCTCACATGGAACAGATTAGATCCAGTAATTTGATCTTTATATTTTTAGTTGTTTTCATGTTATTTCAATTTCTATTTTAGTTAATAGTCTAGGGTCTATTATTTTTCTAGATAAAACTTTCACTATAAGTTTTTGATCGAATAATTTCAGTAGTTGGGGTAGTTTTGATACTCTAATCTTCGTCAATCTCTTGTGGGAATGATACGGACTTACATTCAGATTTCTTGCCTTGTATTTTTGTGCACTTGCGGAGTGTCGTAAGACTAGACCCGTATTTTTAATCGTGAAACGACAGAAGAATTATTTTATCAAACGAAATTTATCAGTGACATGGGTTGCAAGAGAATTGTAAGGCTCTTTTAAATATGTGAATTTGAGGGGTTTTTAGTCTATATAGAAAAAGGAAAACAATGATCAGTATGGATAATGACGTGGGACCCCAATATATATGGCCTGAACTTTTCACATGCAAATACCATAGCCAACATCTCCTTTTCAGTAGTTGAGTAATTCTCTTGAGCTTCATTGAAGGTTTTGCTGGAATAGTATATGGCCCTAAACACTTTTTCATCTTTCTGTCCCAATACAGCTCCCATTGCATAGTCACTGGCATCGCACATAATTTCAAATTCTTTGTTCCAGTCTGGTTTGGCCATGATAGGAGCTTCAACTAATCTGGATTTGATCTCCTCAAATGAATTTTGGCAGGACTCATCAAAATTAAACTTAGCATCCTTCTCCAGTAATCTACATAATGGTCTTTCTATTTTTGAGAAGTCTCTTATAAATCTTCTATAAAAGCCAACAAGTCCCACGAAACTTCTTATTCCCTTGATTTTTTTTGGTGGCAGAAGAGTCTTTATAATGGAAACCTTTGCTTGGTCCACTTCCAGCCTTACTGCAGAAATTCTATGCCCAAGTACAATCCCTTCTGTTACCATGAAATGGCATTTTTCCTAATTCAAAGCTAGGTTCTTGTCTTATCCCTATGAAGTAATGTCCCCAAATTCTATAGGCAATGTTCAAAGTTGGATCCGTAGGCGTAAAATCATCCATGAATATCTCCCATAACCTCATATAAATCTTAGAACATTAACATCATACATCCCTTTGGAATGTAGCGGGAGCATTACATACTTGATGGCATTCTTATAAAAGAAAAATTCCATAAAGGCATGTGAAAATGGTTTCTCTCGTCCGCAGTCTGTGAAATTGGTTATATGGAATATCCATCGAAAATGAAGTGAGGATGTCTTGCTAACTTATCTGTGTCCCGATCGATGAAAGCGAGGAAAATGATCTTTCATTAATAGTATTCAATTTTCACATAATCTATACACACCCTCCGATACGTCGTTCTTGTAGGAATGGAGTTCATTCCTTTCATTTTCTGATGCAATGGATCCACCCTTCTTAGGAACCACATGGTAGTCTCTTGAGTGTACGATATTACATAAATAAATCCTACGTTAGCCATTTGATTTTCTTTTCTTACAACATCTTTCCACAGGGTTTGATCTCCTTTGGTGTTCCAGCTAATGTTTTGCATCATCATTCGACGAGTTTTATGCATGCGGATGGAAAGGTGATACCCGCCCAGATATTGAATTGACCGGGAACAGCCTTCTCTTTGTATTTCCTTAGAATTTACCGGCGACCTTTGTTCTTCATTTTGATCAGATGGAAGTGATATGATTCTGTTCCTTTTACAGTTATAATAAAACATGTGCCAGGATATAGTGGGCGATTCTTTTAAAAATAACCCTTAAATGATCTCTTGTTTATTAACTTTCTTTCTGATGATGAATTTCCATAGTGACAGTTCAAACTGAAATTGTTTCCCTATTTTATAAGTGAATACTGATGGATTCATGTCCAAACACTCTCATCTTTTGGAGATTGTCTCATTTTCATTGATAGAATGCTGGATTACAATCGGAGGTCAAGTCATTGATGGTTATTATCTACGGCATTGCTGATTTTCTGCATCAACATCAGTTGTGTGTCAAGCTTTGCGGGTTGAGTGCCTTTGCTTCATTTACCACCTCGAGTCGACTCACCTTTAAGCATCAATCAAAGGCGACCCCGATTTGCTAAGAAGGTCTTCTAACGAGAGGGACAGTTGTATTCTTCCATTTTTCATAACATAGTCAGGAAAATAAATTTCAGGCCTTGACGACACATCTTCAAGAACACCTTCTAGTTGAGCCATGGATCTATCAACCATCTATATTATAATTTATTGTTTTGGGCTGGTTCACAGCTCAATTTTATTTCATGATAGGGTGCCTTCGAGTTGATCAAACCTAAGTCACATAAGGCTTTCTTGGGCTCATATTTACTATTGAGCGGGGAATGGTGAAGCTACGGGTCTTTCATTTTATAATGGTGACTTCTTTGAATCTTGCCTGGTGTGATTAAGTTCCTTATTCCTTCCCCAAACAATTTTCTTTTCTTCTTGCTCGATGTCTCTTTTAAATTTTGCATATTTGGCATTTGATTGATTACCTCTTGCAAAGGAATATTTCCTATCTTCTTGAAAATTTCAAAATTTAGAAAAGGTGGTCTTCTTCCTTGCTTTAGATCTTTGGCCAGGAAATGGATTTGTAGGGGTGTAAGCCTTAACCTTCCTTCTATACACTCTTGTCTTCTCGGTACACTCAGTTTACTGCTTCTACATTTTTGTAGTCCTACTCTTGCCATACTCTTTCATTCTACTCTAGTTTCTTTCCTCTTCCCTTTTGATCAATCTTCTCTTTCTCTTACGCTCTGCTTTTGCTACTCACATACTCCTTATTTGTTTGCCATAACAGTCACTAGTTTTAGATTATCACTGAGAGTACATTCTTGTTCTAGTTTTGCAAAGTCAAGGCCAATTGCCCAACTTGTGTTTCCAAATTCTTTAAGGAAACATTTTTGTTGGATTGAAACATTTGTGAGTTCGATTTAAGGCTTGAGCTTCGACAAATTTATGTTCATGGGTGAAGCTTTTTATTATCCCGTGAGCTGCGGTGCTCTGCTCCCCTCGAATGACTAGGCCCTCTTCTGACCTTGATATTCATTTAAGTGATCTCCCTGTTGCTGCTGATGTTGGAACCTTGGTGGTTGATACCCTTGCTGGAAATTCTGCCCCTATCTTTGGCCTTGTGGTGCTCCTCCACCATATGAGAAGTTCTCATGGTTCCTCAATCTTTACGGATTGTAATGTGTGGGCAAGTTGGGTTTGGCTTGAAATGATAGCTTCTGTTCCCATTCAAGTAATTGGCCTCTCGACAGTATAAGGTCTTCTTGATAGGCCCTCAGCTACTTCTTCTTATCCGTCTCTTTCCACACTCCCGATCTCATGAAGCGAATGAGTTTTTATCTGTTTATCCATCCTATGCATAATAGCATCTAACTTTGCTTCCATGGTAGTGATCTTATTTAGCTCAATGACTGCACTCCCTCTTGCTTTGTTGTAGCTCCTCATAAATTCAGTTGGAGCTTTCATGTTCCATTTGGCTAGGTTTGCTATCAAATCCCTTGCCCTCTCATACTTTCCTCTTGAATGCCCACATTGAAGCATCTATGATACCCTTAGAAGTATCATTCGAGTGATGAGCCAATATCCATTTTATGTCTTCAGGTCTATGCCATCGCCCAGGACATCTTGTGACACATGCACTTTCCCATACGAGTATACAAGCTTTCATCTTCCCTTGGTGGAACCTATGAGTTTCCCCTTCTTCTTCGAGTTGTGAGAGTTGGGAAGAATCTGGTAGAATACTTCTACCAACTCTTCCCAGCTATCAGGCCGGAGCCATATGGTAATGATTCATGCCATGTGGCTGCAATATCTTAAGGAAAGGGGAAGAGGTGTAGCTTTATCCTCTGGTCTCACACCGTTGACTACTTTGTGTTTTCCATCTGAGAAATCTTCAGTGTTCATTAGGATCTTGATGGGATGACCCGATGAAAGCAGTCTGCTATTATGGTGATCAAGGTTTGCTCAAAGTTATTAGCCTCGGTAGGTTGTCAGCTACTTGAGTATTCTGATTGGATGACAGGCCTCCAAAAATCCTCCATTGTATCTTGAATTGGAGGCCTTCCTGCTGTTGTTTTATTGTTCAACTGTTTGATCAATTCTTTCATCTTCCATAGTTGCTTTTTCTGCTCTACTGACTTTCCTCAAGCTCCTTAGTGTTCTTTTCAATTCAGTATCTACAAGGAACAGATACAAATTAAAGCTACATGGACTAATAAACCCACGAAATGGAGATATATTGAGATTAATTGGAAACAGTGGTATCACAAATCATATATCCTTTTAAACTCTCTAAAAAGATCAATGTTAGCTGTGGAGCCTACTTATCAAATGTTTTTGAGTATTTCTTTTTTTTATAAAATGAAGAAAAATGTCTAAATTAAATTTCTCTCTTTTGTAGCCGGAATATTATTTATTCAAATCCTTTCAATCCCCGGAAACGGCGCCATAAAACTTGTTTTCCTTTTTCTATATAGACTAAACCTCTCAATTTAACACCTCTACAAGAGTCTTCAGCTCACATGGCCATCCAATTGGACCGAGGAGTTTCTCTTTAAAATGAATAAAGCGGTTTAATGTTACGGAATTATATAAATGGGTTTAGTTTATGACCTTTGCAAGTGCATAGGTCATACAAGTAGTATTAAAAGATGGGTGTAAGTCCAAATATCAATCCTGAATTGACTTGGATTCTCAAACCAACTACTTTATAGACTAATCAAGATCCATACTATAGAACCTCATTAAAGTTTATCAACTAGAAATTAAGGATGCTTGTCTTAAAGATAACATAGAACTTAGGACATTAAAAAATAAGCTAATGAACTTATATACACTATGATTAGTTGGACTAAATCAGTTCTCTGTAAAAATGAACACTAACAAGAAATCTTGTGGCAGTCAGTTGCATTATCTCCCATTTAAAACTCTATCCTAATTTGGATTCTAGATTTTCAAAGATACTAATATTGCAGTTGGTTTCTCCTTTTGTTCGCGATTAAATATCCATCTTCTCTCGAAGCTGATTTAATCAGCTACTTGTGTTCAACATATTTCTTTACACAAGATTTGGGTATTTTTCTTTCTCAACTTCATACCATTTCTTGAGACTCTGATTTCTTCTTTCGAGTCGGGGATATTCTGAGATCTCCACTGACCTAATTGATAACTCGTATAAAGTAATGAATATTTATCTTCCCTTGGATTGATCTATTCTTTCTAGAGGGTGAGAGTTTGCCAAGATTAAGGTGAAATCTACGATTATTTAAATTGATAAATATTCCCCTCAACATCAATTATGGAGTGAAGAGCTGGGTATTTATCTAAGTGAACTCTCGAGTAGTTCTTCAATAATGGTTCAACATACCCACAATTAGAATGTTCCTAACTCTAAGGGAATTTCCATCTCTGTCCTCGAAAGGGCCTCTGGAAATCGGAGCCGAGATCTGATCTTTTTGGGCTGGGTATTGAAACTACTATTGGGAACAATTACATGAAAAAAACACATCAACGAATAGAAATCCTCCCAATTTAGTACTTCCTTCTAAGTTATGTAGGAAGGCGTAACTAACAATAAATTCAAACTAGTGGAAATTTGGAGGCTACAGCGTACAAGCGACAATGGAAGCGGTCAATTACCTTTGCATTTGCAATAAGCGAGAAGAAGCAATTCTAGAAATTGTCTAGACTTCATTAAGCTAGACGATGGTTGTAAAGAAATTGAAATACTCTTTTCGGCTTGACATTCTACGAGATCGTTGGTTCAAATCAGAAAAGAAAGAAAAGAAAATCTATTCTAAAAATATATAGTGAGTCTTCTTCTTCCCCCGTTCTGCGTTCCCGAAAAGAAAAGCTAAACTTTACCAAAAATTGTTTCACCTTTATTTATAACTTTGAAATTGGGCTGATTCAGGCTCAAAATTAGGATTTCCTAAAATGTTATTGACTCCTTGTTTTAGGTCACGACCTCAAAAGCATTTCGCGGCGTAAAATTCTGGTCTAGGTTGTCCAATCTGTCGTGACTGCAGGAAACTGGTTGCAACCTTCTTTCACTTGTTCTGTATTTGCTGAGCTGCGACCTGATGTTTTCTATCGCGACCTCATTCTTCTTGTTTCCAGGAATTGGTGTCGCGACCTCACTCTCTCTGCCTTTACTGCATTTCTGTGTCGTTACCTTGATTCGATGTCGCGACCTCTTTTCTATTGCTACGTCATTCAATTGTCTTGAGCTTTCAAGCAGATCGTGACTCAAAACTACTGGTCTGAATGTTTTCTTATCGCGACGTGGAATTTAGGTCGCGACCAAGTATTTTCTTTAATCATCGTGAATTTTATTCGCGACCAAGTATGTCGCTGAATTCACTCTTTTCCTCTTCCTATTTAGTCGCAACCTTAATTCTCGCCTCAATAGCCTCTTCAATTTTTCTATTTCTCGTTACGACCGACCGTCCCGCCTCGCTTTTGAATATATGTAGCGACCTCGATTTGATGTTGCGACATTAGTTTTTGTTGCCAGTTATGTTGATCTTTGTTGCGACCATGTTTTTCTAACCCTTCAATAATTTATTTGTCACGACTTCAATTCCATGTCGCGACCTGGCTATTTCTTTCCTTGCTGAATTTATGTCGCGACCTTAAAAGTATGTCGCGACATCAATTCCGCCCATCCAATCGCAACCTCACTTCTTAGTCACAACATTTTTAACCTGCATAACTCATTCATCACACACACCTGTGACGACCCAGATTGGTGTCCCCGCCTTATATCTTGTCGCGCAACCTCGAAATCGGGCTTCAGCGCAGGCATTGCAAGTCCATTCAAGATACTTCTAGTCGCAACATTATTTCCTCTGGTCAGCGACCAAACAATATCTTTTCATGTCGCGACTTCAAACGATGTTGCGGCATTATCTTCTTTGAAATCCTCATGTCTTGGTCTCAAGAATGTTCTCTTATCGCAACAAATCTTCATTCAAAGATACAGACTTCCTCGTCACGACCTTGATTCTCTGTCGTGACCTCACCTAGACTCTTAATCTGTTTTCACTTCTAATTTTTGCTGGAATTTTCATTTATGCTTTAAATTTCTGCAAAATATAAATTTGGTTAATAGCACATATTTCTGCATAAAAATAGGTACTATATTGTAAGAATAATCGTAAAAAATGGACTAAAAAATTCAACGAAGTTTTTTACTTCCATCGCCAGTTTAACACTGGCGTAGGAAACGCCTTGCTACAAAGGGGTCAAGGAAAGCCCAACCAAGTTCGTGTGATTCTAGGTGGAAATTCAAGAGGGCAAGAAAATAAAGAGAGGAGAAAGAGGAAGTCGACATATGGGGGGAGGTTCCAAAGCATAGAGGTCTGGGATTGGAGGAAGGAGACAATGGAGTGCTTAGATCGAATCATTGTGTGCACTTTAGTTTTCTTTTTATTCTCTTTTCTAAACACTTCATGATTTTGACTCTTATGGTTGTATTGATTTTCATTATGTTCTAGTTTTATTTCTAGGGTTTTGATGTAGCCTTGCTACACTCAAATGGATTGATTGTTAATTTTTTTTTCATCCAGTATATATTTTTATTTCATCCCTGCTTGCTCTATTTCTACACTTTATATACATGGCGGTGTCTAGCCAACATTGGCATGTTCTTTCTAAGAGTCTGAGATCAAGAGATGATAAACCTCGGGGATATGATTAGAGAAACACCTAGTCAATCAATGAATAGAGATATCATGGTTCCATATGTGGCACTCAGGGTTTGGACATTTATGCGTTTCGAAGTCTAGGGTTGAGGCAAAGATGCAATACACCCTATTATTCAATTATTTGCATATATATAAATTTTTGAATAAAAACAACCAAATCTACAAGTGTACATATCACAAGTAATATAGTGTCTTTTTAATTAAAAACCCCAAGTATTGAACCCACAGGGAAAATTTGGTTTAAATGAGGATTCAATACCCCGGCTTCTAAAGAATTGCACTATCTAAGGGATGTGATTGATTGGGATGATGATTAACTATTAAAACAAATTAAACTAACCTAACTCTTGAAAATCAACAAATAATTGAAGTGAAGTGAAAGAAAAATTTAATGATTAATACCAAGGCCGGTTGTTTCCATTGATGGGTTTATGACTTATAACCAAAAAAATACCGATTAAAATGAAAATATCCTTATGCTTACCCAAGGAACCCGATATGAGGTTTACACTTTCATGTCTCCCCTCAATTTCTCACACCTCATTGCCTAGGTCAAACAATGTGATACTGGTTCTAAGACAAATCAGTCCTTGGGAACTCTATATGTCTCCTTTCGGTCCATGCAATAAAGTTACCCAAGTTATGTTCCGATCGATCTCCTTTCGGTCCTTACGATATTCACATAAGGTTGAATGATGTCCCTCTTAATAAAATCCACCTAGTACTAGGCATTCCTAGTTTCCTAGATCTCTTTGATTAAGTTAATTCGATTTTAACAATTGTGGGACATTAGAGGTAAAAATCAATTCCTAAGGGGATGCTTCCAACTGTCACTCTAGAACCCCTTGAGTTCTAGGTCACAACTTCACCCTCTAGCATATAACAATTAAATAAAAACTTGGACAATAAAGGAGCCACATACACACAACCTCAACACAAGCATAGATTCACAAAAATCATTCAACAAAAACCATAAGTCACCCGCCAATTTCAACAACCAGCCCTAGGGGAGAAATTACCCACTCATAGCAACCTCAAAACCCAACAATATCACAATTGCACCAAATAAAATATTGAAAGATTAAGAATAAGAGTAGAGTTTAGGAATACAAAACAAATATTATATCAATCTCGTCCAAAACTCATCTCCACTACTACCAGGTGTCCCCTAGTAGCTGGATCTTCCAATTCAAGTCCAAAAATGAGCTCAAGATCAAGTAAAACTAAAAAAACTAAAAAGAACTAAGTTTAGAGAGAAAACCCTAGAAATGGGAGTGTGTCACGCCTCCTCTAAGTCTTTCCTCTTCTTTAGGTCTATTATAAGTATAGTATATATACTATTGGGAAATGGGACAATGATTGGGCTAAAATAGGTAATATCCATGTCTTAGCCCGACGTTTCGCCTAGGCGGGCACACTGTTGTCTTCTTTCCGTGATATGAAAATTCCTCTGCTGAGATGGCTAGCCCTGGCTGAGGTGAACCCGAGGTGTCTCTTCATTAGTCTTAAATAGCAAAGTGCCCCAGCTCACCAGGAGAGTTGTTCCTTCACCTAGGTGAACCTCTTCGCTACGTGAAGTTGCCTATATATGTCAGCAACCTAAGAGTGTTACACAGATTCTGCCTTCTTATCTTTCAACTCTTCATTTGCTTGATTTTCATTCATTATCTACAAAACATTGTAGAATGAGGGATTAGTGTAATATTGCTTAATAGGATGTGAATATAGCATTTGAGTTATATAGATACATGAAAAACACACTCAAAATGAAGGTATGATTCACACCGAACACCTACTAGCAAGATAGGGAGTTAATGCTCGAGAGAGAATATCTTGTATGCATGATCAACCCACCAAAGTGAGTTTATTGGTATATTGAATGAATAATCTATCTAGGCGGTAAATCCATTTGGAGTTGTGAGTAAGCGAAGGTGCAATCCTAGTTTTCATTAATTGGTTTCGTAAAACAATTTAGGAATTTTTTTAATTCACTACTATCTAGCCCAAATAATATTTCAAACATTAGTTCGCACTAGCACACTTCTCCTCGTGGGATGACAATTTATCAGCCATTGTACTGATAAAACCCCCAATGCACATACTGCGCGCACCCAGCTTATATTTTTACATCATTTTATATACCTAATGTAAGGACCCACAAGTTTCGTGTCGCTGCTAGGAGAAGTATTTGTGCTGATATTCGAGAACAACACTTAGATATTTCTTTGACCATTCTTTTTCTTTTATTCATCATCTGCCTTATTCCACGTTAGTGCTTAGACTTAGTCTTCACTATGTTTGTTTATGTGTGTTTCAAGAGGTTAATTCCATGGCATGTGAAGACAGGGTCATGGCGAGCTAGTTCCTTTTGATCCCAAGCTAGAGAGAACCATAAATAGACTATGTAGAGAGCAAAAAGATGCACAAGTAAGACATCAAGCAACCATGCAAAATCAGGAAGAGTAGAATCAAGGTCATGAGTGGAATGAGCCATAAGGGGGATACAATGGAAATAATGGTAGGAACAATGCCCCCACACCATTTATATAACCAGATGACCCAAGTATGTTGCTTAAGGAGTTTCTTCTACCTCCAACAGTTGTTCAATCTCCTATAAGAAGATCACCCATTCAAGCCAATAATTTTGAGTTGAAGCCAGTGACTCTTCATATGCTTCAAAATATTAAATTTCATGGGTTAGCAAGTAAGAAACCAAATACACATTTGACCAATTTCATAGAGATATGCGACACGGTCAAATATAATGGAGTGACGACGGCCTCAGCCAAGTCTGCTCCCTGCTCATCTCTCCTCTCGAAGGACAAAGCTAAGCATTGGTTGACAAGCCAACTGTTGACCAATTTTTCGACACGACTACTAAAGACTAACTAAAGTCTCCAAAAGAACATTTCAAAACTTATAAGGACTAAATGATATATATATATATATATATATATATATATATATATATATATATATATATATAAGATATATATATATATATATATATATATATATGAAAATATGGCCGCGGGAGTGAATTTGGTAAATACTCAAAACTAATTTTAAAAAAGTAAGTATACTCAAAAACTGAAATGAAAAGTATTACCAACACTTATCCCCTTTCCGCAAGTGCAAGGATCATGCAAGTAATAAAGTGGACTCTAGAAGTCTGAATATCGTACCCACGAGGATTGGAGGTTCTCTCTAATTGGAATTTAAGCACTCTGAGTACAAGGGCTCTTTACTATCTAGGTGACCAAATATGATGAGAATTAAAAATAATTTATCTAAAGTAAAAACCAATTTAAAATTAATCATAATTCTAAAATCTATCATGCAAACAACTACTAAAGTCTAAAATGTATGAAGAAAGGCACTAGGGATGGTGATAATCATTTAACAATGAATTTGCATTTCCTTGAAAGCACAACATTTATGAGTTGAATGTTGGATTTGTCTAAGAGCAATGTGGCGCCTTGATTTCTCCATACACCATACATTCACTAATTAGAGATCTATGTTCCTTCCAGAGACATGAGTCTAATCAATTACTTGTAGAATATACTCCTCTTTCTAAGATCTGGGTATTTTTCCTTTTTAGTACTTCACACCTAATTCTTAGGGCTGAAGAATCTTTGCCCCTATAGATAGGATTATGCAAGCCTTCTCCAATCTAATTGGTATCTCGTCCTTCAAATTTGATAAAATTTTCTATCTCCTTGATTAGATCTATGCTAACATAGGATCAAGATCCTTTCATCAGACTGAGGAGAAACCTCTGATCAACTAAATTGATACATCATCTAATTAATCCTCACCCCATGAGTAAATTAGTGATCTATAAAAGTAATCTTTTAGAGTTCATCAGTTCCATAATAGTATTCTAACATACCCTTAAGTAACTGCTTCATACTCTCAGGAATCTCCATCTCTATGTCACTTAAAGGGCCTCTTGGAAATCAAACAAGATACAACCATTTTTTGGGTACAAGCTACTAATATTAAGAACAGTTCATTATATGAATAGTACCAATTATATAAAACCAATCTTCAAACCCATAAAATAAACTGAAAATATGCAAATCTGAATGTTCAACAATTAATCCTCACCCCTAGAGGGTGTTTAATGTTCCATTACTGGATTCCAATCACCACCAATCAAACAACAAGTAAGAAAATGAAGAAAGAAATCAAGAGACAAGGAGTGAGAAAAATCTAGATTTTAGTTTCAATCTTTGCCTTAATAGTAATGAAATCTGAATCTCTGATTTACATCACCGAAATCACTTCAATACAAATAAAAATAAGCTCTAAAACTACTATATGATCTACTAAAAATCAAAATCTACAACAAAACTAAAAAATGGGCAATTTTAGAGAGAGAAACCCCATGAGAGGTGTTATCCCACCTCCCCCTTGCCCTAAAACCTAAAAAATGAGTATTTATAGTCCTAGGGTGAAATGGGCTTGAATATAGTCGAAAACAACAATTTTCGGGACTTTCTGGTCTTCCCCAGCGTCAATGTCACGACATAAAGAAAACTTTGTCACGACATAAAAACTTTGTCACGACAAAGTTTGTCTAAAACTTTGTTGCAACAAAGTTTGTCTTTGGCTTGTCTTTGGCTTGTCTTTGGCTTTGTCGCGACATAATAAACTTTGTCGTGACAAAGTTTGTATTCTAGCTTTGTCGCGACAAAGTTTGTCTTCTAGATTTGTTGCGACAAAATTTTTGGCTTTGATGATGGCTTTGTCGCGACATAATCTAGAAATGTCGCGACATAGTTTATGCTCAACAGCTTGTTTTTCTTCTCCAATTTGTTAGAGCCATTAAAATATAACCATGAGAGGAGTTGAACCTTTTGATGCACCTAATGGAACAGAAAAATTCATCTTCCCAATGACACGCTATGAGACATCCGGTTAACTCTCTTTTTGGAACTATGTTGCATCTTTTCTTACTAAATCACTTGCTTTCCATCAAAATCCTGCAAACCAAGTTTAGATGAAATGTTAGTGAGTTTTACATGAAGGTGGATGTAAAACGAAAATAACACGCAAGTAAAGTGAATGCAAAACATAGATGAGTTTTACACTCATCAAACACCCGCAAACTTAAAGTTTTGCTTGTTCTCAAGCAAAGAAAAGAAAGAAGTTGCTTGTCCCCAAGCAATGGAAGAGAAGAGTTAATTTCACCCTTTTTATTTAACCAAAACTGAGTAATCAAGATTGCCAAGGGGTGTGTGATATGTGTCTCAAGAATTAGCCCTTACAAGGAATATGTGAATATGATCAAGATAATTTATTAATTTTAATAATGAATTAATTCCCATAATAAAACAAATTTAGATTCATGGTTCCCTTATACTTGTGTGTGTGTGTGGTCTTCCCCTATCCAATCAATTTTCAAGCTAGATGAGTTTATGAGAATTGAGATAAATACGCGGATCTCCTAAGATAATATATTTAGGTTCCATAGGCTTGTTGTTCTTATCACTCTCTACTAATGTAGGCACACAACTCTCAAGATCAAGTAGGTCTTTATAGGCTTGTAAAGTAAGGTCAGTAAGACTAATGAATTCATTTTAGGCTAAAACTTACCCAAACATACATATTTTTCTGCATTGACAGCTCTTACTCCATCCTAATTCTTACCATTAACACAGTGACACTCTCAAGCACCCCAAATTTGTTTAGGTTCATCATTCCATACTCCTCATATCACCTTTCTACACAAACTCTGCATTCTTTCAGCAAACCCCATGAAGCCTTTTCTTCAAGACAAGGTTATTAGAGAATGTCAAAACCCCCTTAAGCTTTCTACCAACCCTTAGCGAGCTTTAAATCGCAGCTCCCAAAATAGTCGACCTAGGGTACCAGGTCGAGACACCCTTAGGATTTACTTACTCTAGGGAAGGAAGGCTACGAGGCTAGACTCATTCCTCCTTAACTTTTTATTCTATTTTTGCTTATTTCACAATTGATTTTTTTTTCTCCTTCCTTTTTACCAACCTCTTTTGATAGTGATGTATCGGAAGGTTATTAGCTTCAAACTTGGTTCTTATAAACAGAATTTTGGCTCTTTAAGGCTCAACATTCTAGTACTAGAGGAATATGCATATGCATATTAATAGTGTTAGCATGAAAGGCACAATCTTTCCAAGGATGGCCTATATCATTTCTCAATTGTCAGGTTGCCTAGATTTGCCTCAAGTGATAATAGAACAAGTTCTAGAACCTATGAAGATCAAAGATAGATGGATTCTCATAAACCTTCTTTAACCCAAGCAAAAACTGCTTTTCAAGGGTACTTAGTGACCAAGTGCATGGATTTTGAGAAACCAATAACTAAATAGCCTATTAGAGAGAACTCATTAAGCATTAAGTCCTATTATCTTGAATATTGTCCATATCTCAAGGGTTCATTTATGATCTTCATTGACATCACAACTCCAAGCAAAACTCCATTAACTCAATAAACCTAAACTAAGATGTAAGTCAAAAGCATCTTACAAAGTCATTATCCAAAAACACTATAAAATTTCATCCTCAAAGTTATCACATAAAAGTAAACATGCTGGTGACATGATAATCTAATCAAAATAAACACCCCCAAATCCGCTGAGATGAACATTGGCCCTAAATGTCAGCAATGAGCAAAAGGAAGCAAAGTAAAAGGGCAACAGAGAGTCGGGAAAACTAAACTCCCTTTCTTCTCTCTGAAGGTTTTTGGGATAGAAACCTTGAAGATTGGACTCGAGCACGTATACCGTCCCTTGATATAGTATTTTGCTCTTGCAAACTAATCATGACAACATGTTGAGCTTCAAACTTACTTTATTCTGAAAACACTAACAAACAAATTTAAAACACTATTGGAATTTTCATCCCAATAGTAAAAAAAAAATAGCAACAAATAAAATAACTGAAAACAGAAAAATAAAAAGAGAGTGGATAGAATCCTTATTACTTAGCTTGGGTTACCTCCCAAGAAGTTGCTCCATTTTTAGAGTCCAGCTAGACTCACTGGAAAAGTACTAGTAAGCTTCCATTCGGGGCCAATCATCCATCTCTGACAAGACTTCCTCTTTATAACTCTTATCACCAAGGATGATTTTCCTGATTTTGAAAAGGAAAAAGAAATTTAGAATCCTCTTTAACGTGCCAATGGTTCAGCCATTACCAAAATAGTCCCCTTTATGGTCATAGATGTAGAACATCTTATAAGAAATGGGACTCTTAAAACATATACCCTCTCTTAATGGAAGCAAACATAAATTTTTAGGCATATATCTTTTCTCGCTTCGTCAAAGGTAATGGTTGTTTGAGATTGAACTTGAACTTGGCTTTCTTCTTACCCATAAGCAAGGTGAGCTCCCCCTTATTGACGTCAATCATGCTTGGCTTCAGGAAGGAAGTGGTCTTCTTAGTATATGAGAATTTTGTAGATCCCCTTCAATGCCCCAAGTCACAAAATCCATGGGGAACGTAAATGTGTCAATCTTCACCAAGACTTTTTCAATAGCCATCACTTGGCTTTCTTCATCCTCTAAGTTGTTTAGGAGTGCCTTGTTCTCAATTTCCAGCTCATTTTCACTTCCTTCCACAAATTTCAGGATGGGAAGTTCTTGCACATTGCTCAAAGGAGTATCCATGCATTCATTAGGATTTGTCAAAGTATTACTAGGAGAGGTCCTAAAGAATCTGTTTTTCAATGCTTGGACTAAGTGTCCCATTTGAGGTTATACACTTTTTAATCTAGCACTAGTGTTGACCTTAAAGGTATCTAAATTTGGAAATTCCTACTCATGAAGACTAATCATCTTCTTTTTCTCATCCATGTAGGTCAAAAACGTCTTCTATCAGAGGTACTCTTCTTTCTCCCGAATTGGAGTTTGAACCCTCGATAAGGCAATACCTTCCTCCTCGAGTGAGTCATTGTGAATCTGGTCCAAATGATGAATAAGGAAGTCAAGCTTGGCTTATGGAGGCAAATCTATCTTCTATTGAGTATTCCTCCATAAGTACTTCAAGTAAATAAGAAGAAAATAAAAGAAAAGAAGTACAAAAATATTAACAGTAAAAGAAATTAGCTAAGAAACAAATCACAACCAAATGTAACGTCCCAAAAATAGCCTTTTCATTTTATTATTTTACTTTATAACATTTTATGCTATTATAAAGTTTTATTTTTATTTATTCAATAGTTTATTGGTTTTAAGTGATAAAAATTGAGGTTTTTAAAGTGAGAATTCGCATAGTGATTAAGGCAAACTTCAAATTAAGCCCTAAGAGAGTTTAATGATATGTTTAGGGTATAACACAAGTTAAATTTGAATTTTTCGGAATTTAAATGCTAAGTGAAAAAAATAATAATAATAATAATAATTGTCAAATGAGGACCCAAAGGTCATAAATGAAGAAGAGTATATGCCAAAGTAGAAATGTGATAAGTTGTTGTGCAAATGAAATAGAAAATAAAGTGCTTCTACCAAAACAAAAAATTTTATAAAACCAATAACATACCTCAAATAAAAATGAGAGTAAGACCATCCATATCTATAAAAATAATACGCTTTTGGCTTCTGTATATTTAGTATCATGTTCCATAAGACAGTCAAACATTTGATTTACCATTTGTCAAAGGTTCCATAACAAGAAAGGAAAGAAGAAGTAAGAAGAGAAAGCTAGTGAAGATAAAGAAGATCAATGTTAGGAACCCTCCTAACTCCCTTTGATTGTGTTCGGGGTTTGGTAAAACCCTACTATATATATATATATATATATATATATATATATATATATATATATATATAGTTCTCTCAGGAAGTTAAAAAGAATCTCTAACTCAAACATATATATATATATATATATGTTTGAGTTAGAGTTCAAGCAGCCTTTTTCTTTGATTAGTATTGGTTTTAAGGAATTTTTATATAAAGGAAATGTTGGGGTTTTAGGAGAGACGCTGTCAAATTTTTCCAAAACCCATGTTTTTGTTTTGACTATAACCTGGTCATTACTCATCCAAATTGAGTGATTAAAATTTCTGGGTAAACTAGACTTCTAGGATAACAAATTTTCTTGAAATAAGTGTATTTGCACTCAACTCACTTGACCAAGAAATACGCAAAGTCAGTTCTCCGTTCTACAAATTCCTTGCCTCTCGGTTTGGTACCTAGCTTTTGTGTTTTGGTATAGTTTTGGTATTTAGGGCCATAAGTTTAGTTTCACTCATCCAAATTGAGTAATTCAAATTTCAGAAACTAGACTTCTAGGAGAACAAATTTCCTCAAATAAGTGTATTCAAATTCAACCCCATCGCACTTAAATACGTAAAAGTGAAGCTCATTTTCGTGCAAATTGTGGTTCGATGAAAAATTTTCATGTTTTGGTACAGTTGAAGTACTTAGGCCAAAAGTTGAGTTTCACTCATCCACATTGAGTGATTCAAATTTCTGGGTAAACTATACTACTAGGAGAACAAATTTCCTTAAAATAAGTGTATTCAAATTCCTCGATTGACCATTGTACCCAGAATCTTGCCAAGTGGAGCTCTATTTACGCAAAATTCGGTTATGTTTGAAAATTATCGGGTCTGTGTTGTTTAGAACTTATCTCGAAGTTCTGTTTCAATTGATGATTCTAAATTTTCAATAAAATAAATTTATGTGAGGAACAATGGACTTGAAGAAAGTTGGGTAAATATGGTCATCTGTCTCTTAAAATTTTACAAGTGAAGGTGTATCGGGTAGAAATCAACCCTAACCAAAAAACACTAGCATGCATGACCGATATTTTTCTCTCTGCTTCGTGATGGACTGTGGGTTCAGGGAATGAGGAAACCTCGAGCAAGGACGGATTCCAAGGATAGGAGTCAAGGAGCAATAACTATTTACCTTCATTTTTCCACACAGATCTGCACATCAGATTGTCAAAAAATCGAAATGATTTACACATGGGAACACCGCATGTGTTCTTTCGCTTTCTTTTAACCATAACAAACTTTCTTAAGTGATTGGGAAATTGATTGCAAATGGATTGCCATGAAACTGCATGAGGGTCAAAATGATTTTATTAGGGGTATATCTCTATATACATGATTACTACCCAACAAGGCTTAATTTACACCCTATTAATACAAAGCCTTTGTTAATCTCTTTGTGTAATAATCAACCTATTTAACCCAATTGGCATGTTAATAACTCTCAAGAATGCTACTTAATCAAATGTTATGGCAAGTTTTGTTGTTCTAATGTGCTATTTATACCTTATATAGGGATCTCAGCTCAAGTTAATAGAAGAAATCAATTGGAATTAGAGCAAAAAGCGCAGAACTTGCACAACAGAGAGTTTAGCATTCTCGATATTTCATAAGGGAGTTATGGAATTTCAGAGTTTGCAAAACTGCCCCGCCAAGCCTCTCTCACCACCCAGACTTTCTCATTGCCACTTTTTGATTTTTTGTTACCTGATTTCTTCCCACCTGGTCCCTTTTGTAATAGTGTTTGGTTTGTTATTTTGGTACTAGAACTGGGCCTGCCATGTTTCCAAAGATACATTGTAAGGAAGTCTTCTGCATTTGGCTTGATTTTTGAGGGAAGCTTCAAGAATTCTCCCTTCTGCCCTTTCTCGTCTTCTCTTACTTTCTCTCATTTTCTTTCCACTTTCTCACTAGCCAAACAGCCTCTGAGGATGACAACTCAGAGGATGAGTGGCTAGAAACCCTTCCTCCTTAAAGGAGAAGGTCACTAGGTGAGGGATCCGGACGCAAGCTAAGGGGTTCCATGTTTTTCACGTAGGTATTTACTGTCATTACTATTCTCCCTTTTTAACCTTAGGTTTTGATCCCTTCAAGTCACCTTGAATGATTATTATTTGGTAAGTTTTTGTAATACGATGCTTAATGTTAGATCCCGTGATAATTCATTAGTTCATTTATGAGCTATTGGAAGGTGAGTCAAGGAGACTATGTTTTAACAATCGAGTTACTTTAATGGCCGTTGAATGTCATTTTCAAAGATGTTTAATGAGGGGTAGTTTTTATAACTAAATGAAGATCCGGTTTGGGAGATGACTATAGGTCATCCTCCCCAATGCTAGGAAATGACCCCAAGAAACCCTTAATTGCCCTAAGAACCTAAGCCCAGTGACCTAACACTTCAAGGAATTCTATTTTACATTTTAACTTATTTTATTTTCAATTTCTAAACATTTCACCTCACTGTTTTTATCAAACCCCAAAATCCAAAATGACCACCAATTTGCTTCACTATGTTTCATTAATAAGAAAACCCATCCCCGTGGACGATCCTAGAGTTACTGTACCATAAGAGCAATGCTACAAAGAAGTAGAGGTATTAGGTATAAAATTTTGTTGATTCGTGACACTTTACAGACATAATCAAATGGCTGCTCTGCATGGTGCCTAAGGCAATGATTAACATTAATCGAACACTTGTGGATCCCTTATCACAAGTTCTGGTGAATTTTCTTTTATCATTCTTATTAATATTTCACTGATAGTTTACTTAGCTTCATTTCAATTTTTTTTTAGCTAACTTTAACCCTTTTTGATATAATTGTTTTTCTTTGTCTCGTTTGGTAGTTGCCCTGTTTTTCCAATAGGGGTGCATGTTACAATGGGTTAGAAACTCAGAAGGCATGCTAGTCAAAGTCAATTTCCCACAGGAACCAAATTTTGTACTGAACTTGAATACCGACCAAATGAAACTCCCAGAGGAAGAACAACACAATCAGCAGCCAGTGGAGAGGAACCCTAATGCATATAGGTCCATGAGAGACCACATACACCCTCCATGGATGAGAGAACCCTCCTTCATTGTACCTCCAACTAATGCACCATATGACAGTACTTACAACCCTAGTTAGGGGAACCACTGTTTTCCTTTTTCTATATAGACTAAAACCCCTCAAATTCACATAGTTACAAGAGCCTTACACTTCTCTTGCACCCATGTTACTTTGGATAAAATGCTTGATAAAATAATTCTTTCTTAATGTTCATGATTTAAAAATAAGGGTCTAGTCTATGACACTGCAAGTGCACAGGTCATACAAGTAGTAAAATCTGAATGTAAGTCCAGGTATAATTCCCATAGAGATTGACAAAGATTAGATATCAACTACCCCAACTACTAAAATTTCATGCTATTTGGACTAAAAAATTATAGTGAAAGTTTTATCTAGAAAAATAATAGATCTTAGACTATTAACTAAAATAGAAATTGAAATAACATGAAAATAACCAAAAATATAAAGAACAATTTACTGGACCTAATCTGTTCCCTGTGAGAAACAAAAACTATCAATGAATTACAATGAAACAATCAATATCTACACGAAAAATATTATCATTCTATTGTATCGATGATCTCTGACTGTCCAAGATTGCCTAAATGTTGCAGCTTGATTTCCACATTCATCGTTAGAAGCTCTTGCTTCTCTCGAAGTCAAGATCGAACCAGTTACTTGTATTTCTGCTTTCTTACAAGATCAAGTATTTTTCTCAATACTTCATACCCATCTCTGGATGACCTGCATCTTTTGCTTTCCTTCTCGTGATTTGCAAAAGTTCTACCACTTAATTGGTGGCTCATCCTTCAGATCTATTGATTCCTCCTTTCCCTTGATTAGATCTCAGTTAGCACAGGGTCGGGAACTTCTCTTTAGATTGAGGTGAACTCTCTGATTATTTATATTGTGAAATGCTCCCCTCCAACTTCAATTATGAGCGAATGGGGTATTTATCAAAATGAATTTCCAGAGCTCAGCAGTTCATCAATGGTGGTCTAACATACCTATAAGGGAATGCTCTTAGCTCTCAGGAATCTCCATCTCTGTGTCACGCAGAGGGCATCCTAGAAATCAAAGCAAGATACACTCCTTAAACTAGTATTCAGTACTACCATTGGGAACTTATCAATTCAAAAATGACACCAATTAAATAAATCCCAACCCAAATAACTTTCTCCGCATTTTGCGTAAAGCTCAGAATCAATCAGATCTCAACCAAAGCAGAGTTGCATTCAATTACTGCATTACGATTAGAGAAATGGAGCACCGATCACGTACAACTACTGTAATCGCAATGAAACTGAGAAAAAATGAATTCCAGAAATTTGTCTAGATTTCATAAATTTTCAGACAATAATTTCAAGAAGAAAATAACATAAATATAATAAATCCAGCTCCCTTGTTTCTGCACAGTTCGCAAATTCAGATCCAGAAAATAATTCAAGAAGAAAGAAAATAAAATAAAATAAAATTCTACTCTAAACTATACACTGAGTTCCTCTTCGTTCCCCTTTTTCTAGGTAGTGATGACGGAAGCTACTTTACTATTCTAACACCGCCATTTATAATCACAAAAGAAATGGGCCTAATGCAAAAGCTTCGTGGAATTTGAAAAGAAAGCCTGGGGCTTATTATCCTAGGTCATGACTAAGCTGGGGTACGCACTGATTTCCTTGTTTGCTCTTGTTCACCGTGACTTTGTTACTCATACTCGTGTTCCTTGCAAATGTCAGATTAATGGTCGCGACATCGCTTTTAGCCGCGACCTTGCTGGCTTCTATGCTCTCAAGAGTTGATGTCGCCACGGCTTCACGTCGCGACCTGCTATCTTCACTTCTTCTCGCATTCCTCGAGTCACTGAATTCTCAGTTTTAGGTTAACCATATTTCTATTTCAACCGCCTAAGTTCTAGGTCAGACTTCCTTTTCCTCGTCGCGACCTGTTTGTGGTCTTCGCTCACAGATTTCGAATTTAAGTTGCGACCTCAAGGTGATGTCGCGACCTCTTTTGATGTTCATTCCCTTCTTCTAGTCGCAACCTCAATTCTTTGTTGCAACCAGTTTCCTCCGTCCAACCTCTATCCCAGGTCGCGACCTCATGGTGATGTCGCGACCTTATATTACTCTTTTTTTCTGATTGCATGTAGTCCCAATTGCTCAAAAGTGGTTTTGACCGATTTCTTTCTCGTCGCCGCCGTGTCGCGACCTGAATGAGTGGTAGCGACATCCTTTGTGGTCCTTGATTAATAAAGTGGTTGCAACTTCGCTTGGCAAGGACTCATTCGCTTTCGCTCGTGTCGCGAATTCGCTCTGCGGTTCGTAACTCTTAGTTTGGTTGCAACTTCAATCTCTCTATTGAGACTCCAGTTTCCATTTTCATGTCATGACCTCAAATGGAGCCCTTCATTTAAAAAAAAAAAAAAACTATTATAACTTCATTTTCGAGACCTTCCTTGTGGCTTCATTTACGCATCCATGTCACACCTCATATTGACGTCACGTACCAATTGTCTTCAATCGCGCGTGATCAAAGTGAAGTCTAATCGAAGATTCTACCTTGAATAATTCCTTTAGTCTCAACCACTTCCTTTGTCGCAACCTCTTCACTTGTTGCTTTGGTCATTCCGTCGCAAGCTCAATTTCAAGTCACTAATTTAGCTTTGCTAAGGCTCCTATTTATTCCTCAAGATCGATTCGTGATGTCGTGACTGAAACAGACTAATAAATGAGCTCTGTCGCGACTTCGATTTTCGGCCAGGAACTTCATTTCTCGCTTGTGGTATTGATCTCCTTCTCGCTTTGGCCGGGATTTTCGTCAATGTATTTCCTTCTCGCAAAATTAAATTTGAATAAAATATCCACATTTCTGCATACGAATCAACATTTATCTTGTAATATGCTCAGAAAAATGGATTAAAAATCAAATGAGTTTTTAGACTCATCAACCACCCAAATTTCTCATGGAAGCCAAGACCTCCACAGTATGCACCTCCTCCTGCACATCCACAGTATCATTCAACTCCTCAGCCATCACAACCACCACAGTTAACTTCTTCAATTGAGCAAGCAAAACTGAACTTGAGCAAATTGGTGGATAATTTTATAGAGGAGCAGAAAGAGGTGAATGTCCAAACAAATCAAAGAATTGATACTATGGAAAGCTCTCTGAACCAAAAATTAAATGGGCTTCAAAATGACCTTGATCAGAAAATTCACATCCTACAGTACTCCATTTCAAGGCTCACCAATAAGTAGCATGTTCATCCAACGGAAGAGTGCCTGATTGACACCACAGCTACAAGAAGAGCTGATAGAGACTTTTGCAGAATTTTATGAAGGGTTATCAAAATCCTCAGACATTTGTGCTACTTTTTGTCCATCTAGAAAGAATGAAGCAATCTCCCCATTGATGACTTAGGAAGGTAGTGGAAAGGAAGCAGTAGAAGAGCCCCAAAAGCTTATTCTTAAACCATTTCCCATAAAATTGAATCCCAATCCCATTGCCGCCTGCTTACCCATGCCCCCACTCCGTCAAGAAGACCCTCGACCCGGGGCACATCCCGCCTACACCGCAAAGACATTCAACACCCAAGCACCCATCAAGCAAAACTGAGAGGTCATCCGATCCGTGACCGGCCGCACAAAACTTTAGGAATTTAGTGGCCTCTGTTCAAACTTTTTCCACTACATCACGCATACTAGCAGAAATTATACCGCATGGGACAACCTGATGGCCTCATATACCAAACCATCCCGGGTTCGGGATTTGGCACTGAACCCCGGCATCCCACCCTCAAATTACTAGCTCAGCAGCTCTCAAAGGTCTGAACTCACATCCGGGGAACTCACTCACTTTTTGTTTTGATTTTTCCTTTTTTTGGTTTTATTTTATTTTATTTTATTTTGATTTATTTAATTTTTTCTCTTTTAGGTTTTCTCTAATTTTAATTTAATATTTGTTTTTTAGCTCATTTTTTATTTTCCTCCATCTTTCTTTAATTTTTCTTGGCTTATTTTTATAGGTTTGTGCTTAATTTCTGCATCAAGGGAGGTATTGGCAAAACCAGAAATTTTTCGCAAGGGTTGCGAATTTTGCAACCCCTGCGAAATTTCACAAGACCCTTGAGAAAATTAAGAAGACAGCACTTTTCTAAACTTCGTAGCCGGGAAATCTCGCAAGATCATCAGAAGGGCGAAATATCCCTACGAAATTTTGCAGCCTATTTTTATAGAAAAAAAAAACATTTTGGTAGGATTATCAGAGCATTGCAAAGCAGCCCATCAGAGAAAAGTAAAAAACTAAAAAAAAAAAAAAAAAAATTCTTAAACAAATAAAAATAAATATTCTGTGGTCTTTGAAAAACAAAAAAAACAAAAACAAAAAAATTGTATTTAAAAAACAAAAAATTCACAAGGCCTGCGAATTTTCACAGGAATTTTCACAGCTCCGAATTTCTGCCCTCTAATTTCTTTTGACCATAAATTTTTCATCCGAACTCCATTTTGGGTAATTTTGGTATCGTTGGAAATCTTAGAGAGTGTAAAATCTAAATATAACCATAAATAACACTTTTGAAATTATGATAAAGGCGTGATTTTCAAAATTCTCCAATTGGTCACTTTAACCTCTCTTTTCTTCTTCCTTGCTGATCATTCTGGGCCTGAAATGAGTGAATAAGGCCTCTTTGGGAATCATATTTTTATCCTTTTGATTTCCATTCTTGTAACTTGATCACATTTTGCATTGTTAATACTTTTGTTTAACACTTTACCTCTCTTTTGTTTCTTGTTTCATGTGATTCCTCCTCTCCACAACCACATTTCTCCAAGGAGGGATCACGCTTCCTTAAATTTATCTCCATAACCACATTGGCACAATAGAATTCGGTTAGGGGGAGAGTTAAGGAAGGAAGTATTGATTTATGTTTTGAGCAAGTCTGTTTTCTTTAGTTGAATGGCTTGCTAGTTAGTTTGTTTTTTTACAATATAATTCATGTTTTTAGTTTTTAGTTTTTAGTTCATACTTTCAGTTTCTCATTTTCATAAAACTTTTTTTTTGTAATGCCCAACTTATAGTATGAGAAATTGAAATTTTGTTCCAATTCTATTGATGTTAGAATGGTGCTATGCCCAAATGAGTTGCTAATCAGTTGAAATTCCTTTTGTTTTCAACATTTTTTCTTCCACTTTGAACTAACCGCACACTGTGCACATTAGATTTCATTTATAGGACGGAAATTTTCCTTGCCTCCTAAGCCCCGCGAAAGTTCGGCCTAGTACTTTTGATCACCTTTAATAGGTCAAGACCCTTGAATAAAAGACTAATGAGTCTTTCAAAGAAAGAAAGAAAAGAAAAAACAAAAAGAAAAAGAAGAAAATTGTGAAGCTTTGCCTTGAAACCTGAGCACGATCCGAGGGGTATATGGCGAAAGTCTTTAAAGCCCGGTGCCCTAAACCAACTGGTTGGGGGTCACCGACTTTGTGCTCGTTACATGGGTGAATAGGTAGAGTTTAGAAAGTTGTAGGTTCTGGAGTTTCGACCTCATTAAAAGTCCGGGGTGAAACCTGAAGAGTCAGTGGTCGAAAGATCCTTATGACTTGATGCCCTAAACCTTAATCGTCGGGAGTCATCGTGGACCCCCGCCATACGCATACTCTGTGAGTTCGAGCAATTCTCAAAGATTGCACTCCTACACACACACAAAAAAAAAGGAGGAAGTTATAGAATAAAAGTGGGTTCTGATCTATTGAGGTTGGTTAGTCTGCTAGGTATAAACAAGAGCTAGGTTAGGGGAAGAGGACAATTTATAGATTGTTTTTGAAATCTAATCAAATCAAACACTTAGGTTGTTGTGGAAGGTGTGAGGTTGGTTCTCTAGGAGTTGACACTGTTTTGATACTTGATTTTGCAATGACAATTTCTTGAAATGGTTATTGTAGACGTATTGGAGTAACTGAGTCAGTAGTTGGTTTATCACTTCAATGATTTTGTTCATTTTTGTGTAGGTATATTTATAGCTCATCTTGCCTTTATTTGCTTTCTTCTTCTTCCATTGCTAAGGGACTAGCAATGTGTCGGTTAGGGGGAGTGATTACTACCCAAATAGTGTTATTTACACCCTTATTGATACAGTTTTTGAGCACTTTTTATGTAATAATCAACCTAATTAACCCAGTTGGCATGTTAAGGACCTTTCAATGCTACTAATCAAATGTTACGGCAAGTTTTGTTTTTTTTTTTAAGGCTATTTATACCTTTAGATAGGATTCAAATAAGGATGAAGAAATCTAATTGGAATCGTATAAAAAGGCGTAATCCGTATAATAACATAGAGTTGTAGTAAAATTTCGTGTTTCGCAAGGGCTACAAAATTTCGCAACCCTCGAATTTTCACGTACGCGAATTTTCAGGCCAGAAATCGCCAAAAGTTTCCCGCCATCGTAGACTTTTCCCCACGCTTTCACTTTTTGATTTTTGTTACTCTTGATTTCTTCCTACCTGTCTCTTTTGTAATAGTGTTTGGTTTGTTATTTTGGTAATTTGTAATGGGGTTTGCCTATAAAAGCCCAAAGACAAGACATTGTAAGGAAGTCTTCATTTTATTGATTTTTTGGAGGGAAGCTGATAGGCCGAAAGCGTGATGTGGTAAAATTGTACGCCTATGTGCGCAAGTGCAAACGTCGTATCAAGTAATATAATGTACCTAGGTACGGATATTAATCCATGGGGAGAAGCGCGTTGATTACTGAAATTAGCCTTTGAATATTATCTGGACTTAAGCTTTGAATGACCAGTTAACTAAGGTTCGAAATTATCTTAGTCAATCATCGTGGTTGGTGGGAGACTGTAATTGCCTCCCGCCACTTTTGATGGATTACTACCCAGAGGAATTACTATCTCGCCTATCCATGACTTATCACGGTGGGGTGATCTTGCCTACGAGATACCCCTCTCTCAGGTGTATCCGCCTATCTCAATTAAGGTGGCTTCAGTGTGTCTCTACCACCCCAAAGCTCCAAAACGCTTAAATGTTCTAACTCAGACCACACCCTCGACCTAATATCTCTATTTATCGACCGACCGAGGGTCACTCTATTCGTATCTCAAGGCCCTCATCTCGACCCGGATACGCAAAGAAAATCATGCCAATGCTTCGCGACATCACATGTATATAAATCACAGATATAAAGCAGATACAAACAAGTCATAAGTAACTGAATAATATAAAATCAAAATCCTCATCCATGCAATCGTGACAAGGTTCAACAAAACCCTAGATGTGAATCTAGAACATACTGGACTTGAGTATACACATAATCAATCTAGAAATCATAAGCGGTTTTTTTTTTTTTTTTTTTTGCAGAAAAGAAGAAATACAAAAGGAAGTGTCTTCTCCATTTGATCCGCCGCCGGGCCGCTTCCTCGCTTTCCGTGCTTTCGTCCGTACATTCTTCGATGCCCTCAAAATTAGGTCTCCCCTTGCTTTTAATGATGCTGGTGAAGAAATTGTGGTGACGTCGCAACGTTGCAACGTCGCGACGTTAAGACGTTGCAACGTTGGGTCACTTGTTGACTTTCTTCTATTGATAGGGCGCAACGTCGTGACGTTGTGACATCGCGACGTGGCAACTAGTATTTCCCTTGCTTCTTATGTTTAGCTCCAAATCGCCCAAAAACCACCTTCGACCTGGCTACACCACAAAACTCCGTAAATCGATCTTGGCCACAATGCGCTTATTTAAATGTAAAATCAACTAAAAACATAAAGCGGACGCGAGTATACTATAAGTGTTTTAGACACTCATCACACCCCTAAAATTTGCTTCTTGCTTGTCCCCGGGCAAGAAACTGACTCTAAACCCAACACACAATACCCTGACATACTACACTCGCCGCCATGATTGTGATACCTATGCTGCTAAAAGAAGGATGAAAATGGGCCGACTCAGAAATCTTGCCTTTTTATTTGAATTTCATAGGATCCATAGGGTTGTTTGACTTTTGAGAGAATTCAGCGCAACACGGTCAGTTGATAAGTGACTCAACCTCTTAGGTTTTCAATAGCCTTTCCCAAAAAACCTATGTGCAGTGATACGTGGTCTTTAGCATATAACTCGGTTCCGGCACCCCCAAACTTGAATTCAACTCACATATTTGGAAGAATCTTAACTACGTATGATGAGAACGCACCCTTTATGCAACTATCCTACCCACCATGAAAGAAAAACCAAAGGCTCTTGCTAATGTCGAGTGTCCCCGTAGCGCAGGACTAAGCAGGACTCCCATCAGCTGGTTAGGCACCGCATTCGCCTCTCGAATCTCACCCCGAACACTCAACTAAACCTAGGGGCCCTAAGCTGTGGGACACGTAAATCCTCTGTCCCATGTAACGGGCAGTGAAGTCAATGGTTCTCGGCCAATTGGTTCAGGGCATTAGGCTTTGAAAAGCCCCTCGGACTGTGCCTGGGATTCCGATTAGAAGCTCCCACTTATTCTATTCATATTCATATATATATATATATATATATTTTTTTTTTTTTTTTAATTGGTCTCGTGGCAACTTTCTTTTCCAAGGTGTCACATCACTGTGTTTAAAGACCCTAAGGTTTGTCGAACCCGTAAGGGGAGCTCGAGCCTAGACATATCCTAGAGATCACTGGTGTGTGGGTGCGATAGCCTAGCTGGAATTGGCTCTTGAATACCTGTGAGGTGATGCACTCGCCTCCCTACCGTCCATCCCGAAATTCTCGAAAGATCTAACAACCCACGATCTTTCGATTATATGTGTTTTTCTAATAAGATCTCAAGTGGTCAAAAGTGATCCTCTTGACAGCGCTGCGGCATCATGCACACAACTACCTAAAATAATCCTACAAACCGAAACAAACTAAAGCTGGGAACTCCCCGTAAACAGAAAAAGAAGAATAACCTACGAATAGGCAGATACATCGATGACACGGATGACACGACGATAGTCATCTCCCAACCCTAAACAAGACACCTATAACTAAGCACACGACTCAAAATACTAAATAGCAACGCACACAAAAATTATAACCTATAACTTACTAAAGCAGAAGACACCAATATTTCCCAAAAGAAAAACAAATACACCAAACGATCACTCCCCCAAAAACAATCGACATTGTCCCTAATGTCTGGAAAGAACCGCAGAGAGGGTGTAGGAAACTTCCCTGGTGATCGGTCGGATCACCCGCGGCGGCGCGGCCGGTACAGTGAGAAGCCGGGTGTCGGGTCCAAGACCGTGAGTTATGCCTACCGAGGGCCTCCACATCTGTCGATGAGGACGCCTGTGTTCCCGGGTCTCATCCTAGTTGGCCACAAAAACGGGCCGGTGGAGGTCGGGCACCGGTCCTCTTATGATAAAGTGGCAGGGGACTGACTGATCCTCCTCCTGGGGCGGTGGTGGTGGCGGAGGGAAGGAAGTCTCATGGGGCGGATGGGGAGGTCTCGCCATCTACACTCGCGGCTCACGGAGGCCAACCCGCCCGATACTCAATGGCCCCCTCATCCGGAATCACAGAGCTGCATCGCAGGTCGCAAACTGATTTCACGCTAATGACTATACTTATTCTTAATTAAGGTATCCATGCCTCATTATCATCTAAGGCACCAAATTGTCACAGATAAAGGCCGTAAATGAGAAAGGGGTTCCTAAGGTTCATTTTCGCATCCCGGTTATGGAGGATGGCATCCACTATAACCTGCCCAACATCGAAGGGTATGTCCTAGATGATGGCGTAATTGAGTAGGGCACGCCGCCGGTCACCTCACTACACGCCTCGGGTCGGGCTTAAAAATGAGACACGACGCGGATGAAGTGATGCCACACCTCGAACATAGACAAATGTTCAATTCGGGAAGTGCACCGTGTGCCCTTCACTATCGAGCTTCCACGCACCCCGCCTGCTGGTCAAAACCCGGCGACCTCGGGGTAGTCAAGCCGCTCACGGAGCCACTGCCAAAAGGCTCAGGGGGGACCGGGTCAAGATTATAGAATTTGTTGATAGACGTCGCGATGAAGTCTACCAACACCCCATGCACCTGGACCTTTTTCACTACATGGGAGGCGAGGTTGGCGTAGAATTCCCATACCACACTCGTCGTAGTTGGACGAGGCGGTTAGCATAGCACCCGCCATCCCTTATTCGCAATTGCCTTATGAAAGAAGTCGTCGGGGTGGTGGAATCCCTTTTCTTTGATGAATAGCCTATTTTTACAAATGGTGCCAAACCTTTTGATTGCACCTTCATTGACAAACCTAGTGAGGTCGAAATTCGAGGTCGGCTCCTTACTAACCCAACCCCATTTAGTGGTCAACTTTCGCAGCTTACTCGACATAGGTGTAGAGGGGTGGTGGCTCTAGACCTCCGAATCACCAAGTGACTTAGACAATTGATAGAGCACCTAGTGTGAACAATAGGACTAAAGGTTATAATGTCTACAAGGAGACTGGCACGACCTCTAGACACACTAAAGGTAGGGACAGGACGGTTTTGACCCGAAAGAATGTCGAATCACTAGGATCCGACAGGAACAGGGGTTAGGGCACCAAACTAGGGTCACTAAGAGGTGATGGAGGCTCTAGACAAGTTCGTAGGGCTGGCATGGGTGTTCTAAGACTGATGGTGGTAGAGGCGATAGGTTGGTCGGAGGTTTGCAACAATGGAGGCACGAGCAGGTTCCGACAGAGCTGTGCGTGGGGAGGACGAAAAAAAAATGATTGCTTCAGTTCATAAAACAAAGAGGCAACGTCGTGATGGTCGGGCTAAACGTTGCGATGTTCCCGAGGGCAGATAAATCTGACTTCGCGACGTTGAGGTCCAACGTCGCGATGTTACAGAAAGGGCTCTAACGGGGATCAGCCAACGTCACGACGTTCGAGCTCAACGTTGCGACATGACAGAGGCTGGTGTTTTCTGGGTTCATTCAACATCTCGACGTTGTAACGTCGTGACGTGATGACGTCACGACGTTCAAAGCTAACGTCGCTATGTTGCAGAGAAGTTGAAAATGAAACAGTTTTCCACATTGCATAAGTTTAAGAAAACCCCCTGAAAGAGGTTCTGACCCCTTCGCCCACCTGGAATGAACTTATCGAGCGGATCCTCAACATTAATTGTCAGCCTCGCCCTAAAACATAAAAACCACAAGAAAATCCTGAATATGGTTGAGATAGAAAACCAAACCAAAATTAAAAACAAACAATAAAAATTAAACTATGGAGAGAAAGATTTCAAGAAATCCTTGGGTTGCCTCCCAAGTAGCGCTTTGTTTAATGTCGTTAGCTCGACCGCCCTGCATCTCAATGATGTTGTTCTGAAGAACGGCACTGTCTGACTCACTACTGCAACACCCTCGACGCTTTAATGGAATGACTCATGATCATATGATCTCGCCCCAAAGTATGGCTTCAATCTTTGTATGTTAACCTTGAATATGCCTTTCTCAAGGCGCATAATCTCCGCCCCTCTATGTGGAAAGACCTGGGTCACCATAAATGGTCCCGATCATCGTGACTTTAATTTCCCAGGAAAAAGTTTTAGTCGAATTGAATAGAAGGACCCTCTGACCCGCCTCGAACTTTTTCCTCATGATATGTTTGTCATGCCAGGCTTTTATCTTTTCCTTAAATATTCGAGCATTCTCGTATGCCTCATTGCGGAATTCATCCAATTCACTAAGCTGTAGCATCCGCTTCTCTCTGGCTAATGTACTGTCCATGTCTTCGGGCCTCCTAGTTGCCCAAGAAATCTATGCTCCAATTCCACCGGGCAGTGGCATGCTTTCCTATAACGATTCTAACAGCTTACATACCCAATGGTGTTTTAAATGTCGCTTCCATACGCCGCAGTGCATCCTCGCCTTTTCACCATCCTTCCTGGAGCTGTTGGACTGTTTTCTCCATAATGGACTTGATTTCTCGATTCGATACCTCTGCTTACCCATTTTCCTGTGGGTGGTATGCGAGTGATGTGCGGTGCCGCACTCCATACTTGTGCAAGACTTTGTCGACCATCTTATTGCAAAAATGGGTAATTTCTATCTCAGATCGCGTCTGCGGGATTGCCGAATCGTATAAATATACTGGCTATGAAGGAACTGGCTACCAGCTAATTAGCATCATTAGTGCGGGCTTCCAGATTGCTTCAACTCCATTTAGAGACGAATTCATCGCAAGCAAGATGTACAAGTTATTAAGAGGGGGAATGGACCCATGAAATCCATCCCCACAAATCAAATAAAATTTCAACTTCCGCACTGTGTTAATGGTTGGTCTGTCCAGAAATGCCCTATCTCGCCGGCATTTGTCAAGAAGTGGATACGAACTCGTGAGGCATCCTTGAATAAGCTTAGCCAAATGGAAACATGATCGCTACCAAGCATCACGTTCTAGTCGAAATGCCCCCCACATGGTAAAGTGTGGCAGTGGTTCATAATACTGACCATTTCATCTTCTGGTACACATCGCCTTATCACTGGATCAGCATAATGCCTGTATAGAATAGGTTCCTCCCAGTAGTAGTGTTTCAAGTGTGCGAAGAACCTCTTTTTCTATTAATAGCTAAATTCTGAAGGGATCACCTTAGCCACCAAATAATTCACATAGTCGGCAAACCATGGAACCGCCCTTTTGTCTTCACAACTAAGAGCCACTATCCGAAATCACATTCACATGGACCTCATCTCTTGCCCCTTCTAACCGTGACAGATGGTCTGTGACTAGGTTCTCTGTTCCCTTCTTGTCTTTAATCTCTAAGTCGAATTCTTGCAACAAGAGTACCCACCGTATTAGTCTTGTCTTTACGTCCTTCTTAGTCATTAGGTACTTTATGGCTGAGTGGTCAGTGTGCACTATAACCTTATTGCCAATCAAATAGGGCCTAAATTTATCAAAGGCAAAGACAATGGCTAACAGTTCCTTTTCAGTGGTGGCATAGTTCAACTGGGCATCATTCAATGTCCGGCTAGCATAGTAAATAACCTGAAATATTCTTTCGCTTTTCTGCCCCAACACATCTCTAATTGCATAGTCACTTGCGTCGTACATTAGCTCAAATGGAAGGTCCCAATCTAGTGCTACTACAATAGGAGCCGATACCAATTTATCTTTCAAGACTGAAAATGATCGCACACACTGCTCATCAAACTCGAATGGCATCCCTTGGACTAGTAAATTAGACAACAGTTTTGCAATCCGCGAAAAGTCTTTTATGATCTATAGAACCCCGCGTAGCCCAAAAAGCTTCTTATGCCTTTCACTGATGAGGGAGGAGGTCATTTCTCTATTGCTTCAATTTTTGCTTTGTCTACCTCTATTCCTCTTGCGTAAACTGTGCTGCTATTAATGCTCCCTTTGCATCATAAAATGGTATTCTCCTAATTAAGTGCCAAGATCGGCCTCCTATATCTAATCAACACCGATCTCAAATTTTCTGTAATTGTCAAAGGAGTTTCCCAATACGTAAAAATCATCCACATGAAGACCTCACCTGTTCCTTTCAACCATATCGGAGAATATGGCCATCATACAACGTTGGAATGTGCCTGGTGCATTGCACACCCCGAAGGGCATCCACCTAAATGCAAATGTACCATAAGGGCTTGTGAATGTCGTCTTCTTCTGATCTTCAGGGGCTATAGCAATCTGATTGTAGCCTGAATACCCATCCAAAAAGCAATAGTATTCATGTCCGGCTAGTTTATCTAACATCTAATCCATAAACGGCAATGGAAAATGGTCCTTTCGAGTAGCTTATTCAGCTCGTAGTCAATACAAATTTCCGCCCGTGACCGTTCTCGGGCGGCGCACTGTACATTCTCTGCTCTATGACGATTGTTCCTCCCTTTTAGGTACTAATTGCATCGACTTACCCATGCAATCAAGCCGTGGCGATAATAACCCAGATTTAGCCACTTTAGTACCTCCTTATGTACATCTTTCTATAGTCGATTCAGCCTCAGGTCGTGCACTAAGGTTTATGACCATCTTCTAGAAAATTCGATGCATGCACATAGAAAGGCGAATCCCTTTTAAATCATCTAGAGACCATCCAAGCGCATTCTTGTGATCCCTGAGTACCCTCAATAACTTATCTTCCTCTATTTCTGTCATGGACGCAGAAATAATCACTGGTAAGGTGGAGGCATCTCAAGATGGGGCATACTAAATGGCTAGGTAATGGCTTTTGCTCAATCTTGGGTGGTTGTTCAACATATGGCACTGGCGTTTTAGTATTTTCGCCTAGAGATTCAAAATATTTTGTTCTATTAGGTTCGAATGAATCCATCCATTTTACATACTCCTCTACTTCTCCCAATATTAATCACTTTCAAGACCAGTTAACTCTCCAAAGGATCAAGTGAGACCACTTTGGCTAGACACTATAGCCTCCACAATCTCGTACTATAAAGACGATCACTCCTCGGTGTAAGTCTCACGGCCCTCAACACATTAAACTTAACTTCATCTTCCCGCACCTTCACTTAGCTCTCCTCTGTGACATTAATCATTTCCCTTCCAATGGCGAGAGCGGCCTACCCAATATTATGGGTATTTCTTTATCTTCTTCCATATCTACAATGAAATCTACCTGGAAGATGAATTTAATGACTTTACTAGAATATCTTCTATCACCCCTCTTGGA
Organism: Tetrastigma voinierianum; assembly: GCA_016808115.1. Classification (NCBI taxonomy): domain Eukaryota; kingdom Viridiplantae; phylum Streptophyta; class Magnoliopsida; order Vitales; family Vitaceae; genus Tetrastigma; species Tetrastigma voinierianum. The sequence continues at coordinate 157,087 of JAEQBH010005258.1, read as the reverse complement.
TGCTTTAAGGACTTATCATCAACTGGAGGATCAAGGGTCAATTAGCTTTTAACTAATCCTAAGCTACTAAATATGGATAAAGGTACGAGATTTATACTTAGCTCCCAAGTCACACAAAGCTCTCTCAAAGATGGCGCTCTGATATGAAGTATGGGATAGTGAAACTGCTCGGGTATTTTAGCTTACAAATTTTCCTCCAAGATGGCACTACATTCTTCAGCTGAGATCGACTATCCAACCGATGTTTTCTTCTATGACAAGATGTCCTTCATAAATTTGACATAACTTTTTTTTTTTTTTTTTTTTGGCATTTGTCTGTAAAGCATCAGCAAATGGAATGTTGATGTGCAGTTTCTTGAACACTTCCATACACTTGGTGAATTGCTTATCCAATTTATTCTTCTTTAGGAGCTGAGGATACCTGAACTGGGCAGGGTCAAGGATCCTCGTCTCGCTTCTTCTCCCTAAAACTTTTTCTCTTGGGGATGTTTCCTCTCTGTATTATCATTCTGACTGGTCTGGATGACTTCCTCAGTTTCTACCTCCCCTATCACTAAAGGTTGCCCATGTATTGCCAATTCTCTACCACTTCTCAACATGACTGCTTTTACATGTTCATTCCCTTCTCGTCTCAGTTCACTTCTGAGTTGCTTGGTAAGGAACCCTGCTGCCTTTCTGTCAATAGATTGGCCATTTAGCCCATCTGCACCTCTAAATTTCTCAACTGCGCTGCTTGATTGTTCAATTGGGTGGCCTGGTGTTGCATATTCGCCTTGTCTCATCTCATGTGCTGCTGTATACAGGTAAGATTACAAGGGCTTGTTTCAAGTCATCCTTTTTCTCGGGAGGTGGTTCGCTCACTCAGGGTGGTGGCATGTTGTTCTGATTGTTCCCCCATCCATAACCCTGACTATTCTGATTATTATGCCACCCTTGGACTTGATTCTAGTTCTGATAGGTGTTGCTCCCACATCACCCCCGCTTGTTGTGGCTGACTCTCGATTAAACCCTCGATACATACTCGGGCACGCCTACTATCTGCTATCCCGACCGCATTTGCACTGCCAGGTTGACCTCCACATAATTCATAACTCATGGTTTAGTCTGATGCATTCGCAAAGACCTTGCTGCCTAGTGTCGCTTTAATGCCAGCGACATGAGTTACCAGATTGATGAAAACCTTGTTATCCGCGGCCGCCATGGCCTTCACCGTGTAATCTTATCTCTGTGCCACCGGACGTATTAGTAGCAGCATCTTCCAGGATTTCATATGCTTGGTCTGTGGTCTTCTTCATTCGTGCACCTCCTGCCAAGGCATCAATCACTATTCTAGTCACATTCCTCAAACCATTATAGAAAGTATGGACTTGAATCCACCTGATCAGCTTGTGGTGTGGGCACTTCCTCAACAGTTCGTGAAATCTATCCCATGCTTCTGCCAATCTCTCTCCCTCTAGTTGTTCAAATGTAATGATCTCTTGCACAAACTGTGCAATTTTTCCAGGTGGGAAGAACTTTGTCAGAAACTTCTGCACTAGGTCGTTCCATGCAGTAATAGAATCCGGTGGGTGACTTGTCAACCAGTGTTTTACTCTATCACCTAGTGAGACTAGGAACAATCTCAGTCTGAGTGCCTCTTCAGTTACCCCATTATACTTGACCATGTCACACACCTCGATGAAGTTGGTCAAGTGCATATTTGAATTCTCATTTGGTAATCCATGGAATAGGATGTTCTGAAGCATCTGTAAGGTTACTGACTTCATGTCGAAGTTGTTTGCCTGAATAGGTGGTCTTTGGATAGCCGTCTGAACAACTGTGGGTGGTAGGGCAAATTCTTCTAGCAACATGAATGGATCATCAAGCTGTATAAACGGTTTGGGGGCGCCCGATTCTCCCATTATTCCCATTATGACCCCTTCATGCTTGTTTTTGTTTCTCGTCTCTGGATCTTGCCTCTCTACATGTCCCGCATGATCGCCAGATTTTTGTATCGTCTCCTTTTGTTCTCTCATGTGAAACTATGTAAAGTTCTTCCTGCCTGCAGTGATCAAACGGACGTAGTTCAACTCAATTCCTGTACAAGATACATTCACAATAACCTTAATTTGAAATCACATACAAAACACAAAACCAAATTACAAGCACTTGTAAAAGCAAAATAAAAATAAAAATAACAATTCCAGAGTAATATATAATTGCACTTTTTCAATATCAACTCTAAAGCTTTTCCCCGGCAATGGCGCCAAAAAACTTTGATAGGCCGAAAGCGTGATGTGGTAAAATTGTACGCCTATGTGCGCAAGTGCACGCGTTGTATCAAGTAATATAATGTACCTAGGTACGGATATCGATCCACGGAGAGAAGCCCATTGATTACTGAAATTAGCCTCTGAATATTATCTCGATTTGAAAGCCAAATGACCAGCTTAACTAAGGTTTGAGATTAAACTAAACCTAAATTATCTTAGTAAATCACGTGTCAGGAGACTAGGCCTTGTCTCTCACACTTTTATGGATTAATACCAGGAGAAATTACTATTCAGTCTATCCAAGTGGACTTATTGATGGCAAGTGATTCATTTTTACCTATGACACCCTTCTCTCGAGGTGTATCCGCCTATCTCGCTAGCAAGGTTGAGTGTATCTCTACCTCACCCCAATGCTCTGAAATGCTTAAATGTTCTAACCTTAATCGCCACCCTCGAAATCGGGATATCTCTATTTACCGAATTTACCGAGGGTCGTCTATTCGTATCCTCGGCGGCCCCCATCTCGATCTCTGAGCACCCACAGACCACGCTAATGTCAGCGTACATCACATGTATATAAATCACAGATATACAGCAGATACAAACAAGTCATAAATAACTGAATAATATAAAATCAAAATCTTCATCCATGCAATCGTGAGAAGGTTCAACAAAACCCTAGATGTGAATCTAGAACATACTGGACTTGAGTATACACATAATCAATCTAGAAATCATCAAACAAGTGCACGCGTCGTATCAAGTAATATAATGTACCTAGGTACGGATATTGATCCACGGGGAGAAGCGCGTTGATTGCTGAAATTAACCTTTAAATATTATCTGGATGTAAGCTTTGAATGACTAGTTAACTAAGGTTCGAGATTAAACTAAACTAAATTATCTTAGTAAATCACTGTGTTGTGGAGACTAGGGCCCTGTCTCCCCCTGCCACTTTTGATGGATTACTTCCTAGAGTAATTACTATTTAGCTTATTCGTGACTTATTGATGGCGGGGTGATCTTGAATATGAGATACCCTCTCTCGAGGTGTATCCGCCTATCTCACTAGAAGGGTTGAATGTATCTCTACCTCACCCAAATGCTCCGAAACGCTTAAATGTTCTAACCTTAATTGCCACCCTCGGAATCGGGATATCTCTATTTACCGAATTGACCGAGGGTCACTCTATTAAGATCCTTGGGCGTCCTCATCTCTCTAATCCTGATACTCCAAAGAAATCAGCAATGTTAGCCGACATCACATGTATATAAATCACATATATAGAGCAGATACAATCAAGTCATAAATAAGTGAATAATATAAAATCAAAATCTTCATCCATGCAATCGTGACAGGGTTCAACAAAACCCTAGATGTGAATCTAGAACATACTGGACTTGAGTATACACAAAATCAATCTAGAAATCATCAGCAATTATTTTTTTTTTTTTTGCAGAAAAGAAGAAATACAAAAGGAAGTGTCTTCTCCATTGATCCTGGGCCGTTGTTGCTCGCTTCCGTGCTTTACACCTCAGACGCTCTTCGATGCCCTCAAAATTAGGTCTCCCTTAGCTTTTAATGATGCTGGTGTAGAAATCCTGGTGACGTCGCAGATATTGCAATGTCGCGACATTGGGTCACTTGTTGACTTTCTTCTGTTTACCATGCGCCGACGCCAGTGACGTCAGCGACGCTGCGGACGTCGGACGTAGCAGCCGCTTTTCCTCGCTTCTTATGTTTAGCCCCAACGCCTAAAACCACCCTTGACTCCGCTATCTACAAAAACCCATAAATCATATCTTGGGCTATAATGCGCTTATTTAAATGAAAATCAACTAAAAACATAAAGCTGACAAGTGTATACTATGTGAGTGTTTTAGGCACACATCGTAAGCTTCAGCCCCGCCGCTTCTCATTTTCTTACTTTCTCTCATTTTCTTCCACTTTCTCACTAGCCAAACAAATTTCGAAGGATGACAACTCGTAGGATGAGGGTTGGCAAACCTTCCTCCTCAAGGAGAAGGTCACCGCAGGGATCCTGAGGCCGAGGGGGTTCCACGCTTTTCATGCGTATTTATTGTCATTATCAAGCCCCTTTTAACTTTGTGTTTGATCCCTCTCGAAATCACCTTGAATGGTTATTATTTAGTAAGCTTTTAGGGCTCATTGGATACTTAATGTTAGATCCAATGATGTTCATTAGTTATCATTTATGAGCCACTGGAAGGTGAGTCAAGGAGACTTGTGTTTTAACGACTAAGAGCATTAATGGCCAGTGAATGCCATTTTCAAAGATGTTTAATGAGGGGTAGTTTTTATAGCTAAATGAATATCCGGTTTGGGAGATGACTATAGGTCATCCTCCCCAACGCGAGGAAATGACCCCAAGAAACCCTCAATTTCCCTAGGAACCTAAGCCTAGTGACCTAACACTTCAAGGAATTCTATTTTACATTTTAACTTATTTTATTTTCAGTTTCCAAAAATTTCACCTCACTATTTTTATCAAACCTCAAAATCCAAAACGAATTCACCAATTTGAACTTCACTATAAGTCATTTACGCGAAGAAAACCCATCCCTGTGGACGATCCTAGAGAGTCACTATACTACAGTAGCAATGCTACAGCAGTAGGAGGTATTAGGTATAAATTTTTTTGATTCAGGATACCCCTACGGCACACGAATCAATACAATATTGTAATTTACTATGATTAAGTATTAATGCCCTTAATAGAATGTTATCAGTCACATTCGAGTTAAAGATAGATTGGTTTACCAATAAGGGTTAATGTAGAAGTACTGCGAACGAAATGATTTATAGTGGCTTACCGATTCGTAGCCCAGCAGGATAGTATCGGTAGTGTACACAAAATGAATTTGTCAATAACTAGTCAGTAGCCCAACGGGACCGTACTGTGTTATTAAATGTTTTTATACCGGCCTGTCGGTGATTCCGTTATCCTATGCACCGAAAGTCATGATTAAATTCATTTAAGGGCAAACTTATAAGTGAATGTGTGAAATTCATAATTTGAGTTTTGAATGAAAAATTAACATATATATTGTTTATTGCATTGACCTGCCAAAATGTTGTTTTTGAAAATATACATATTTTGTATTTGATTGAAATGAGGATAAGGGAAAAATTATCCTATGTCATTATTGAGCCACTCCTTGAATCCCCAGTTGTTGATGCACCTGAAAGCATTCAGAGGGCATATTAGAAACGCTTGGTTGATAGCGTGAGGGCATGATTGAGTATCCACGCCTCCATGTCACCTGAGTTTTAGCAAGATAAGACGCGGATGCCGATTCATAGTGTGCCATCTATGGAAAATTATATGAGCAAAGTAGTGCATTGGAAAGGTTTAAAGTCTCTAAATTACTTTTTGGTTCCAAGATGGAGGTGGGGACATCCCCAGTGCAATGTGCACTGAAGATGTATGAACAAATTGAGAGGTTGGATTAATTGGGTTATTGGATAGATCTTAAATTGTGTATAGACTTGATTCTCGCCAAAGTTACGATAGTTCGCATGCCACAGGCTCGATCATGGGATGGACTACATTATATCTACCATACCCGAATTGATTGGCGTGCTCAAGATAGTTTAGGGGGAAATGGATAAGAAGAAAGGCAAAGAGACTACCCTGAAAGAGACTTGCTTCTATTGTGGTCAAGTTAGCCATTAAAAGAGGAACTACAAGGCCTACTTAGAGTCGAAGAAGAAGGTTGCATGTGATGCACCATCATCTTCAGGTATTTATGTCATTAAGGTTAATAATATTTCTCCTAACAACATATGGGTATATAATACCAGTTGTGGTTCATACAAATGGATTGGAAATGTGTGGCCTATGAACAGTGAGGGAAGCCATAAATGGAGAGTCCGACTTTTGAGTGGGAATGGTGTAAGAGTCGTGAATTTCGCTACTACGGACTTATAAGCCAACCTCCCGAGTGATCTTTGTTTAAATTTCGAAGATTTTTGTTATGTCCCAGCATTGACAAGGAACATTATTTTCATGTTTGAATGAAAAGGGTTTTATTTATATTTTGTGACAATGGTTATTACATTGTAATGTCTTTTATGCTGGTGGTACATTAAGCAATGGGATTTACATATTATATATGTCTAATCCAATTTTAAATGTTAATGACAATAAAAAGACCAAAGAGAGATAATTTGAAATCATCTTACTCGTGGCATTGTCGCCTTGGCCCCGCATGTGAGAGACGCATGACTGAGTTGCACAATTTTGGTAGCTTTAAGTCATTTGATTGTGAATCAGTTGACAATTGTGAATCTTGCTTGTTAGGCAAAGATGACTTAGTTGCCCTTTATGGGAAGGGTGGACATTATTAATGACCATTAGACCTAAACATTCCAATGTTTATGGTCCTTTGTTCATTAATTCTAGAGGTGGTTTCGTCTACTTCATTACCTTCATCGATGATTGTTCATGATTCAGTTACTTTTATCTTACGAGATACAAATCTGAATCCTTTGAAAAGTTCAGAGCATTCAGAAATGAAACGAAGAAACAACTTGGGAGAAGTTTTCAAATCGCTTAGATGAGATCCAAGTGGTGAATACTTAAGCCAAGATTTTCTAGATTATCTCTGAGATAATGAGACTTTATCCAAATGGACTCCACCTTGCACACCGCACTCAGTAGTGTTGTGAAAAGGACAAACTGAACCTTATTGGACTTGGTAAGGTTTATGATGGGCAAGGCGGACCTACTCAAGTTAATTTAAGGGTATGCACATGAGACTAATGTTTAAGTGTTAAATAAGGTCCAATCTAAGTCAGTTGTGGTTACTCCATATGGGATATAGACTAAAAAGGATCCCTATTATTCTCACTAGAAAGTATGGGGTTGTCCTACTTAGAAGAAGCGAACTTTGTCAAACAAGCTGGAGGCTAAATCTTATAGGAGTCTGTCTGTAGGAAAGTTTGGATACAGTTCTACAAAACTTTAGATCAAAATTTGTTTGTTTCAAGGTATACAATCTTCTTAGAGAAAGAGTTTCTTCTAAGAGAAGACAATGGGAGCAAGTATGAACTTAGTGAAGCTCAAAGTGCTCAAACAGACACTGATCAACTGACTTGATCTAAGGTTGTTATTCATATTGATGAAGTAGTAGTTGATCCTTTTAAAACACAAGCACATCATAGCACAAGTAGGATACGTATTGTTCCAAAGAAATATAGATTTCTCATAAGTGAATAGTGGGACATATTGCTCACATAGATTGATAACCTACTACCTACGATGAATCTCTGAATAGTTCAGAGTCTGAAAAATGGATTTAAGTCATGAAGTCAGAGATGGATTCCATGTGTATCAACCAAGCATGGACTTTGGTTGAACCACCCGAAGGGATAAAACCATAGGGTGCTAGTAGATCTTCAAGAAGAAGACTGACATGGAAGGTAATGTGATTACCTATAAGGCTAGGCTTGTAGCTAAAGGTTATTATCAAAGACAAGGAATTTACTATGATGAGACTTTAAGCCCAATAGCCATGCTTAAATCAATAAGGATACTCCTTCCCATTGATGCTCATTATGATTATGAGATATGGTAAATGGAAGTGAAGACGACTTTCTGCAAAGGAAACCTAAGTAAGGATATGTGTATGACACTACTGGAGGCCTTCACACCTAGAAATGGCAATAAAGTATGCACACTTTAGAGATCCATTTATGGATTGAAGCAAGCATCTAGGAGTTGGAATATCCGATTTAATGAGACAATCAAAGAGTTTGATTTTTCAAAAAATGCGAATGAGCCTTGTGTGTACAAGAAGGATAGTGGGACTGCAGTTGTATTCCTAATGTTATATGTGAATGACATATCACTTAATGGAAATGACGTCTTGGTGTTACAATTGGTCAATATATTATCAAAGAACGTTCTCCATGAAAGACCTTAGAGAAGCAACCTAAATATTAGGGATATAGATCTATAGAGATAGATCAAGAAGGTTGTTTGGTCTTTCACAGTCTACATGCATAGCTTAGATGCTAAATAAGTTTAGCATGAAGCGATCCAAGAGAGGATACGTCCCCATGTTTAGTGGGAAAACACAAGATGAGAGGACAAACATGAATGACCCCATATGCTTCGGCAATAGGATCAATCATGTAACGCCCCGTCCCGATTGGGTGTACGGTATGTGTAACCGTAGGGTCGCATATGTGCACCAAGGGCTTCCTTAATTATTTTAGTGTCATAATAGAATTTTTAAAGTTGATTTTAAGGGTGAAATTATAAAGTTTTCAAATAATTGTGGCACTTTTGCAATTAAGGAAAGTGGAGGGGTGAAAGTACAAATTATGGAATTTCAAAAGGATAATAATAATAATAAATTACCATAATGATTCAGGAAGTTTAGAAAATTCTCTAGATCTCGGATGACGAACGACTGCGCCATAAATCTATCTCGAATCCAGTGACCCGTAAAATTTCAAGAATTCGAGACAATTCTGAATATTTTACTTGATTGACAATAAAGTCACCGCTGACTTCAGGACAGATTTTACAAAAATCTCGGAAGTTAGGAAATGGCTTGATCTAAGTTCATTGACAATCAAGTCAACTGAAAATAAATAAAAAATTTTCGGAGAAGAAACGGACCCGAATGAGACACTAGAAATAATTTATCCAAATAATAATAATAATAATTAAAGAACAAGATTAAAAAAAAATCAAAAAGTAATAAAAGTCAAACGGGAAAGTGGTGCATGGGAGAACGAAGTGAAGAGAGTTTTTTTATTTTTATTTTCTTCTCTTCGCTTTCTTTTCTCGCATTTGGCTTAAATCAGACCGTAGATTTTTGTCGAGTGTATATAAAGTTGGTCTACGTGACGAGAGCTACGCATAGGTACCAAAAGCTTAGCATTTCGTCACACTTTAAGAGGTAGGAAATTTTCCTATTTGTGTTATTTCGAGACTAACTGTTATGTAATGGCTTGAAATTTTCTTAGAGGCTGTGAAAGGTCGTAAACTGCAGTTCCAAAATTTTTGGATTGAGTTTAGGAATTTTTATGAATTTTCGAAACTATGTTCTATTACCCGCCGAATTGCGTGATCAAGCTGGATGGGCTCAAGGTTGAAATTTTAGGATTTTATCCGGACAGTTCGAACATAATTTTCAGAAATATTTTTGTGTTTTAGACCTCTATGGAAAGTCCCTGAGTCTAGAATTTAACCATATGCCCCGTCATGCATTAGAGGCCCACATAATTTCTGAAAAAATTTAATTGTAGCACCAAGTGTGCAAATTGCTTGGTTGTGCTGACGTGTGTAGTCTAATACATCGAATAGCATGGGGTCGTTTTGAAAAAGTTGCTAAAACATATAGTTTTTATGGGGCAATTCATGTGTAGGCACGGGTCAATTTCACCTCATATTATCAATGTCCTTATCGAATGGGACTAGCACGTAAAGTTTTGCTAGAATCGTTCGTTGATATAGTCGCTGAAAGCCCTTGTATGTTTATGGTTAGTGCTTGAACTGAGGGCATTTTCAGATTTTGTATGGATTGTGTAGGCGATTGGAGCATCCGACGATAATCTAAAGTGCTTGACAAGAATTGAAATAAATTAGTCGAGAAAAAGATGAGTACTCAAAATCGTTTTCGAAAACGAAAGTGTTTAAATTAGAAGTTTGTAAAGTGCTTTGGAAATACAATGTAATGAGTAAAGCAATTTTTTTTACCTCCTACTTGTTATACTCCGTAGAAACTTTTGATTTTAGTACTTAAGAAACAGTTTGGCCTGGTTTAGCAAAACCCCTAGATGGCACAAACTTCAGCTCTCGGCCAGATGCATCTCTACTGCATGGCAAGGCATGGGACATACACTGTTCATTTCCGGTCGGCAATTAAAGTTATATATAGTATATATTTATATAGTGAGTCGCCCCTTCCATTATCTGGGTATATAGATAGTTAGCGCGCGACATAGTACATGGCAATATGGTGTTGGTTCGAGGTTCCATCACCGGATTTTGGTTCAGGTTCCATTATGTTATAGAGATCCCGCCAGTTCACGGGACCATAATAGATTCGTAAAGGTTCGATACTCACTACCGATGCCAAAGCCCGGTGCTCGTGGCATCACGCTCAGGGTATTTTTAAATGGTCATAGTGGTTGGTACTTCGATTTACAAAGATAGCATTTTCGGGTGATATTAACCACCACCAAACAAGCTTTTCAACAACATAAATAGCTTTCGCAATTTTCGTAAATGGCCACAAAGGGTTGGTACTTGATTTACAAGATGCGACTTTCTCGTGATATTAAATCCACCACCTAAACAAATAAAGAAGATAAATAGTTTGCAACAGTTTTCAAAATGGTTTCTATAGCAAAACTCGCTTTCTCATAAACAAGCTTACAACAATTTCGTGACAAATTCTTCATATCGGGAGGTACATACAAAGCAAACAAGAACATTTAGAACTTTATAGTACTCACTAAGCCCGTCAGCTCACAAATTTTCTCATGCTTTTAAATAATTTTTCGTATGCAAGGCCGGTCAAGATTCCTTCAGATCCCTGTCCACACTGTGTTGTATATATATAAGATAAGGTGTAAAGAACGTAGTAAAAGTAAAAATGTGACATTTTGTATATGTAAATATCTTTGTGAAAATATGCATGTATGGTTTTGAGAAAACAGTTGCGATGAAATTATGTCGATTGATTTCAGATCTTATATTTTGATGAGGACCAGAGGTCCTTTATGGTTGTGGTTGGATTTTTGGAAAATATTAGGAGTGTATGTTTTATACAGGTGATTTTGTATTTCGAGCTTGACCACCGTGAAGTCGTTATGCTGCCGAATTTCCCTTAAATCTAAAGGTGTGATTTTTGGGCACAAAATTCTTTATAACCCACGCTTCCAAAGATAGCTAAACGCTTTAACGGTTTAGCCTATGGCGGAATTTGTCAATCGAGCGAGCTTGGTCGAGGTTACCATGGAGTTGCCTAGACTGGGTCAATAGGAAGGGGGTCTCGGCCAAGTTGAATGAAAGCAAATTTTAGATATAGTTCGCTTGTTTTTCGCTTTCCAGTATTTCCTATAGAATTGTTTTTTATAATAGATTTTCCTATCAAGTAATCTATACTATTTTTCTAAATCCCGCATGCATCAAATATTGTAAAGTGTCACCGAATCTTTACCTTGAAATTCATAGCATTATTGCCCGACGAGGTCGAGAGGCTCGAATTTAGACTTCCGCACTGCAGGCTCCACTGAGAAGAAATGTCGAGTACAACTCTAGATCGGAAGATGCCTCAATGAATCACCCTCAAAGAAACCATCGAGGGTCAGAAACCCGTGAGGTGGTACTGACGATGGATCAAGTTATTATACAGATTGTTACAACAATGCACCGGTTAGCTGGGCTTCTGAGCCTTAAGAGCAGAGGGCATGATGTGAGCGTGCTCTAAAACTAGGGGCAAACTATAGAAGTATTTCCAGGACCCAGATGCAACAGACTTATGGTTAGACAGTGGTTAGTGAATTTATACAAAGGATTGGGTGTCTGGGATGAGCAGAAAGTCCTCTTTTCAGGGTTCTTGATGGCAGCCAGGGCCAAGGACTGGTGGGAGGCCATTAAGAGGAGACACCCTACAGAGTCACTAAATTCGCTCCTGGTGCATTTACGTACGCATTTTACCCGTTAGTTATCAAGATGCAAAATAGAAGAATTCTTCAGGTTAGAGCAAATGATCCCCGATGAAGGATGTAATATGGCTGCAGGCTTCAGCTTGTGAAATTGGTGCCTATGATACGTGAAAATGACGAAAGAAATGGGTGATCTACGGCCTGGCCAACGCCGAATTAACGCTTGTCAAGCTCAGCATCTCAAAATAACTTCGGGAGAGTTGGTCGAGGCCGCACTAAAGGTAGAGTGCTGACGCTTTTAGTTCTAATCGGGCGCCGATAGTAAGAGAGGTGCTCCCGGCACTAGTCAGTCTAGTAGAAAGAAAGGAAAGAATTAGACCGGCGGTAGAGGCTCGGACGAGGAGCAAAGATCTAAATTGGATCCGTCCGCTGACGTCAAAGAGCCCTGTGGAGGTGGTAGATCTTCGTGATTCATCTTTCCATTGTTCCTTACATGTCGAGGAGGCATCTCGAGAGCGCAGGGATTTAACACAGACAGGATGTTTCAATGGGAGGCGTGAAGGCCACTTTATCCGAGACTGGCCCACAACTAGTAGTTGTAGGACTCTCGGGGTAATGTGCATAGTAGCATCTACTCCCGTGCACCGGGCCGGTCCTAGTCAGCCGGTAGGGGTGGTTCAAGCAGAGGTGGAAGTACAAAGACCTGGTGTAGGTCGCGTAGGGGTGCAGAGGCAAAGGCAAGCACTCGACACAATTTATGGTACTCAGACTGTGCTCTGTATTTACAAGCATATCAAAGAAAAGGCGTATGCATCACCGCATATTGACATCGGGTATTATTTCGCTACGATCACGGCGCGTATATGACAAAGGACCTGTGGCCACTCATTCATTTATTTCAAGACTATCTACCGATGCACCCGTATAGAGTCCCAAAATTTATAGATTTATCGTATGGTGGTTTCGTGTCTAATGGAGATACTATGATGACCCAGGGCATGGATAGTTCCAGATGTACAGATTGGTGACCTGCACAAGGATTTTCCAACATACTTGATAGTGTTAGTATCCAAGGATTTCGATATAGTCTTGGGTATGGACTGGTTATCCAAGCATAGAGCCACCTTAGATTGCTATAAGAAAGAAGTAAGATTGGTTCGGCCAAAGGAACCAGGCGTGATATTTCGAGGAATCAAAAGAGAGATCGCCCCTAGTCTCATTAATGCCATGACCGCCTTAAAAATGCTTCGGAAAGGTTGCTAGGGTTATTTAGCATTTATGGTGGATAGGAGATAAGAGGGACGGAAGACATCCCCATACCAAAGAGTTCCCAGATGTCTTTCCGCATGATATTTCAGTTTACCTTCTGATGAGCAATTGAGTTTGTTATTGAACTCGATTCCAGGACCGAGCGATATCCATTCCTCCATACGTAATGGCGCCTAACAGAGTTGAAAGACCAACACACAATCGAGGAATTATTAAGCAAGGGCTTTTATCCGACCTAGTACCTCACCGTGGGAGCTCCAGCCTTTCTTCGTAAAGAAGAAAGACGGAAGCTACTTTCGCTGTGTATAGACTATGACAAATCTGAATCGAATGACAATAAGCAACCAAAAGATCCGCTTCCTCGTATAGATGAGCTATTTGACCAATTACACGGATCTCGGTATATTCTAAGATCGACCTAAGGTCAGGCTACCATCACCGAGGGTTCGAGAATGATGTTTCTAAGATCGCCAGTATGAGATACGGTCACTACGGAGTTCGGGGTGATGCCCGATTGATTAATGCCCCAACTACGTTCATGGATTTGATGAACAAGGTATTCAATCTGTATTTAAATAAGTTTGTGATCATATTCATTGATGACAATCTAGTGTACTCAGCACCCGTGAGGAACATGCGTAGCATTCCTACGCATGCGTATTCTTCGAGAGCGCCGCTATACGCCAAGTTTAGTGGTGCCATGGTTGGACAAAGTAGCTGGGTCGCGTCATTCTCGTAGAAGGTATTAGTGTGGATCCTCAGAAGATCGAAGCTATAGGGAACTAGAAGCCACCCACGAATGTTTCCGAAGTCCGCAGTTTCCTTGGATTGGCAGGTTATTATAAGAAATTTGTTGAGGGATTTTCGAAGATAGCAACCCCGTTGACCAATCTATTGAAAAAGGATTAGAAATTCGAGTGGTCAGATACCTGCCAGCATAGTTTTAAGGAGCTGAGGCAGAGATTGACGACAAATCTCCAAGAAGTTAGCACTTCACTGGGCCAAGAAAGGACTATGGTGTACAAAGGAGGCCTCCAAACAAGGGTTAGCAACACCCGAAATATACCTTAGCGCTTTCTGACTGTTTAGGTATATTATAAGTTAAATAGAATTTTCGGAAATAAAACGATAGACCCGAAAATTAATTAGAGCCAAGGGTAAATTACCATTTACCACTGGAGGATATGAAAGGCATAAAACCGTATGTTTATATACAATATGAATTGAGAAATGAATGTAAATAGAAGAAGTTGGGATTAAAGGCAATTAGAGAAAAGATGGAATAGAATAATAAAGTATGGTACCTAATTTCAAAAAATGAGAAAAATGTGTTTAAAATGCAGCAAACATGGCCTTAACTTAAAAATGGGATTTAAGACCAAATTTGGTCTCATTTTGGAGAACCAAAACCGTAGAGAGAGAGGAGAAGAGGAAAAGAGAGAAGAAGAGGAAGAGGAAGAGAAGAAGAAGAGAAGAGAGGAAGAAGGAGTGAAGTTCAAGCAAGGCCAAAAAGGTATGGAAACTAACCTTGAGTATGGAACTTTGGATTTTTGGTATGGAACTTTGTATAGATTTGTATGGATACATGTTTGTGGGTTGTGAGAAACCTAACCCTAAAACAGTCTTTATATGGAAATAATCATAAATCCCCTTTGTTTTTCTAGGGTTTTGTTATGAGAAGATCTGCAGGTCCCATTACATGTGTTTTTGGGGGTTCTATGTTATGTAAAGCATGGACATGCTTGCTTCTTGTTCTAGGTTTTTATTAAGAACCCTAGATTTCTAAGATAAGGAGTAAAACCTAGCCTTGTATAACAGATGAATAGAAAGCATGCTTTAAGTTCAATAGAGTTCATATAAGAGGTGTATTGAAAGATAATTTTAGTAGAAAGAGATTACAAGATGAATTTGGAGTGGTTTTGACGTGTTTATAGAGTATGGGTTTATCTGGTATCAACATATTGAAAAAATGGGAGAAAACACACATTCTCGGGCATTTTTGGGTGACCTCACTGCATACCTTGAACCCAGACCGGTACACTCTCCATAACCGAACCTCGTACCAAAGACAAAAAGTGAATTGGTACACCGTCTATTTTGACCGTTGTTTGTATTGTAGCCATAACTTGCTCATTTCTATCCGATTGAGGATTCAAGTGATAATTAAAATAGACTTCAAGGAAAACCAACATCTTTAAATAGGCATCGTCAAATCGATCATGTAGCTCCATAAATTCACTAAAGTGGGCTATGTGCAAGCCAATTCCTCGCATCGCTTTATCCATAGAGTAAATTCGAAAGTTGTTTAGACATAACTCGAGTTTCTAGATCTCGACTTGGGTGATTCCAGCTGGATAAGAACCATTAGCACCTTAGCTTCAAAATTAGTATAAAAGACCAAAGGTCGTCGTAAAGTTAAGATTCTGAAATGACAAAAGACAGCGGTTGCCACTTACAGCCAGAAGTTGCTGATTTTCGTCACAGCTAGCAACTTGCATAACTCCTTCATTAGGACTCCATTAGGGGTATTCTTGGACTCTATGGAAAGCTCATTGAGTCTAAAATCTAACCATATGCTATTGAATGGCATTTGGTGCCCATAACTGGTCTGAAAATTTAATTGTTGTACCAAGTGTACTAATCGCCGTTAAAGACTGAATACATGGTAAGAAAGGATGTAAATATGAACAAGAAATGTAATATGTATAGATGTGTTCATGAAACATGAATGTGATATGGAAAATGAAAACGAACTGAAACATGAATATGAGCATAAAAGGCAATAAGTCATGACCACACAATGTGGTTAAGTTATATATGATTATTATCACATATAACCAGAAAAAGATAACAAATGATAGGAAATACGTAAATGATATGAAGACATAATGTGATTATGATAAGTTATGAGTTCTATTTGTGAAAAATATATATATATATATATATATATATATATATATATATATATATATATCGATTTGAATTATTGTTATTCGAAATGTTTGTCATACATAAATGATATGAAGACAAAATGTGATCATGATCGGTTATGAATGCTATTTGTGAAATATATATATATATATATATTGATTTGGTGTGTTATTCGAAATGTTTGTCAAATAAATGCATGTGTGCGTGTATTTGAGCTATAAGTGAAATTACTGCATAAAAGTAAACTGATTTGAAATGTATCATTGAATGATCGACATGACAGGATTCACCAACTGAATTCATCATGAAGGAAATCGTAAATATTGAATGTGAAATCACATTTTTATTGAATGACCAACTTATAATGAGATTCCTGCATTGAATTAAATAAAAGTAGAAGGAATTAACTTTCCGTAATTGCTGAATGCAAAATCACATTGCTACTGAATGACAAACGGGACTGGCGAGGATTCACCAAGAAGCTGAATGTCATGAATATCATTCTATAGCCATATATGAGATGAGTGATATTGAATCTGAAATCCTTTCTTCTTGAATGACAACGGGACGGGATTCTGGCCCCGAATCTGTCATGAATGTCGATTTCTATAGCCATATATGAGATGGTGATATTGAATGCGAAATCACATTGCTACTGAATGACAAACAAGGCGAGTTCACTGTTGAATCATGGTGAGATATTAACACCATAATACATATGTGAGATGGTGATATTGAATGCGAGGAAATCACATTGCCTGCGAATGAGAAAGCAGGGACAAGATTCACCAACTGAATCTATCGTGAATGTTAATTTCTATAGCCATATGTGAGATGGTGATATTAAATGTGAAACCACATTGCTACTGAATGACAAACAGGACAGGATTCACCAACTGAATCTGTCATGAATATTGATTCTATAGATATATGTGAAATCACAAACCGAAAAGTGAAAAATGACATTAAAAATTGTATTTGTTTAAGTATCTTTTACATTACACAGACATTGTATAAAGGCATTATTTTGTAAATGCATTTTGTTAAATGTAAATATTATGAGTCTTTTGAATTTATGAGAATGTTTATGGGATTGCCAAAAATGAAGTGCTTCAGCGTAATTAAAAATTCTAAAATGGAATAACACAAACAACATGTTTTGAGAAGGTAATTGAAAATGTCGGAGTAAACTGGGCTCCAGCTTGGATCCGCCAAGCGGGTGAGTCGAGGATTCGAGGTCAGAGCACTTTTGAAACAAAAATTTAATAAAACCAAACAAAATGTTTTGATTGAAAATGTCGGAGTAGCCAGAACAAACTGGATTCGCCAGCAAGATGAGGATTGGAGATTCGGGTGCGACACTTTTTAAAATGAAAATTTAATAAAGCGATAACTAAATAGATGCTTGGCGTCCGGATCATGAAATGTAATTGCTAAAGGGATTTGATTAATGGCTTCGGCCGTAATAATGATATGAGTCTAATATGTATCGGTATCAATCTGATTTGACCCTGTATGTATTTAATATGACTTGATCTGTTCCGACTTGCCATTGTATACGTATAAGTTTACTTTGAATATGATATGATATGTCGTACATGTAGAAGATATGAGTTACAACCTGTAAAAGACATGACACAGGGAAGTAATACGAACAAGATAATGATATGGAATCTAAAAAGGACAAAATCTACATGTATAATATGATATGAGTTAGAAGTCACATAGCAATAGGCTTCGTTATATGCATAAGGAAAGGTAAATGTAAGATTGTGGCGGTGAAGTATTGTTGTGGTCATTGCTATCATATGTTCATTAGCGTAAAGCAGCGCGAATTCAATCGTGTAGGTAATAAAGAGGAGATAAAGAGGACGAGGACATTCCACACCGGCGATGCGGGCCATCTCGAGAGATAGGTGCTCACCGGCGGCACCTGACCGTAATCGGCGTTATGTGTATAGATTTTGATAGACACCATTCCGGTGGTAGTTCTTTTGTGTATGTAAATGATTTTTGTTATTACAGAAATTGTTTGTATACTATAGGTACAAGTTTAGCTCTGAGAAAAAAAAAAAAAAAGTCCCAGATGTATGGTTTCGCACCCCGAAACCGGTTCGGATCCGCCAATCGGGTCGGACCGGGAATCAGGGCGTGACATAGGGTGTGTTTTAATGCAAGATGGTAGAGTGATAGCTTATGCTTCCCATCAGTTAAGAAGAGCGAGCGAACTTACGGGCCACGATTTAGAACTAGCGTGGTGGTTTTCTATCTAAAGATCGGGACATTATCTACGGTGTTCACGCTCGGATATTCACGATCATAAGATCCTGCAGTATATTTTCCACTTTCGAAGAGCTTAACTTGAAGGCGGCGCCGATAGTTTGGAGTTGATTAAGGATTATGATTGCAAGATAGAGTACCACCATCAGGAAGGCCAATGTAGTGGGCGTGCCTTAAGCAGCCGGAGGGTTCCTATGTCTACTTGACGGTATATCTCCCATTGTTGATAGAGTTGAGATCTTTGGGAGTTCAGTTGCAGGTAGCTTAGAAGAGTGTGGAGCTGATATGAAACGGATTTGTATGTGATCCAAATATGACGGAGTTCATTCTCGTTAATGGAATTTCATGGGATTAGAAGAATCCCAGGTTCAAAGTCCCTCTGTAAACCCTCAATTTTTTCCCTCTACATTTGCATTTATCCTATGGTGTCACACTCACCCATCGCTCTCATATGGCCTTAGTTGAGTGTCCTTTAGGCTTAGTCAGGTCTCAGAGCCCCTCGGTGGGCTTGTATGTGGTACATTGTGGTATGTGTATGTAGTTATTGGCATCGTGTCATGGGAAGCAAAATTAAGGGCCTCACAGGGTTTTAACTCAATCGGGAATTCTTTGAAGCATGTTTGGTCGAGACACTTGAGCTGTTTGATTATATCTCCCTCATCCGTACTCGAAATCATGCACTGTTTCTTTTGTTGAATTCATTACTCATTGAGGAATTCTTTGAAAAAATTTGAGAATTTTAATCAACTGGATCAACCAGTTTGGAACCAACTCAGCCGGTTCAACAAATTTCAATTAAAGTTCATTATTGAAGCAGGTTCCAATTAGGAGCACCCGATCTTGATTGGGTCATATCTCCCTCATCTGAACTCAGAATCGCACTGAATTTTTTCTTTTTTTTTTTTGGATTCCTTATTCTTCAAGGAACATTCTTTCAAATTTTCAAAATTTTTCTCAGTCGGCTCAACTAGTTGGCATCCAATTCATCAAGTCAACTTGTATGGAGCACTGATTTTGGTAGATTTTGAGCCTAAATCCTACTTGGTTCAGGCCCATAAGCTCCATATCACTCCTAGGCATGGTTTAGGTCCAGTTATGGGCCCTTTTGTGGGTTTCTTGCAACCCACCTTGAGTCCATTTTGGATTCTTGGTGGTTAAGCAAATGAGTTAATGTGACCAGCTTCTTACCACGTGAATAGAAAAGTGTTTATGGAGCTGGGGAAGTTCAAGACTGATTGGGGGAGTTCCCGGGACTGAAGGCGTGCAAAATGAAGTGAGCTTAGATGTTTATGAAGGAGAAATGCAAGCCAAAAAAAAGTGAAGAAGGAAGGAGGGAAGAAAGGAAAAATAAGGAAAAAGAAAATGATGAGAGATTCTCTAGATCAGGGTAGGAGTGGTCTCTCTCATTTTGAAGAGGATTTTCTAAAGTTTTGAGGGAGTGGATACCTTGTTTTTAGGCGAGAAAGAAGGAAGACAAAGGGGGAAGAATTTGTGAGATCCTACATGTATGAACGTTGTATGCTTCTCCCTTTTCTTTTGCATTTGTCTTTGTTTGGGTCAATTCTCACTCATTCAAAGTCAGAATTGTACACCGTTTGTTTTGTTGAATTCCTTACTCTGTAAGGAATGTTCTGAAAAATTTTGAGAACTGTTCTCAATCGACTCAACCTATTGGGGAATCGGATCGGTCGGTTCATTAGGTTATATTTTCAGGAACAACAGTTAGGGCACTACGCATTGTTTGGGTCAGTTCTCACTCATCCGGGCTTGAAATTGAGCTCCGTTTTTTTTTATTGGATTCCTTACTCTTTGACAAATTTTTTGACAAAGTTTCAGAATTTTTCTCAATCATTTAGCTTGAGTTGGGGAACAGTTCAACTAGTTGTGCGGGAGACGACTTATAGGTGGCGCCCCTCCCCACAATTTGGCATACTCAAACCCCAGATCCCTTGAGGCTCAAGCTCGTTTGTACTATTGAATTTATGGGTCATGTTTGGGGTTTAAAGTTGAGCCTAAGTTTAATTAGAGGGGACCCACTCTAGAGTTAGGACATTTGGGGTTAAGTGAGTTTGATTATGAATTGGTGTTTGTGGTTAGTGAATTGTCATTTGGGAAGTGTGGAAAGAAAGAAACATTTGAATCCCCTCATTTCCCATTCACTTCCACTTTGAACGCGAACTTTGGTTACTTAATCATGGATGTATGCTTTGTGCTTGTGCTTATTAACTAACCATATTTGCAATGCATGGCTAGGGACCTCAGGTATGTGCTTAGGCTTTAGTATTTGAATTTATATGCGTACATGGTATTTGGACTTTGATATTTGTGAGCTTGTTGACTGACCTATTATGCAGGGCTTGGCTAGGGACCACAGGTGACCCATTGTTTTGTTTGGTCGAGTGTTTATGCATGTTAGATACTGAGTAAGTTGGTGTGATTTGAGTCATGTGTTTAGCCTGAGTGATCGATTGATCTTTGACCCATATGCTCCCATGTACCCAATTCATTAGTAGAGACCAAGTTCCAGGCTTAGAGGGGTGCTACCTCACATGAAGCACCTTCTCAATAGGCAACCTGATCCCCAAACCCAGAAATCTAGTTTTCGTGGACTTCTTTTTCCTAATTGGAGTCAATGAGGAGTTTTTGTTCTTACTTCATTTTCCCCATTTAAAAAAAATAAAAATAAAAAGTAAGTGGCGACTGCAAACAAAATCGTTCCTCATTGGGGACGGATTTTCCAAAGCTTAAAAATCAACTCACTTTTTTTATTAATAGCGAGTCCCGTCGGCACGTGGATCGGGTAGGGTCTACACCCTCACTAAGAGAGATAACAGGCTTGGGCTTGTTCTTCGGCTTATGACCGGTGAAGGAACTTGCCATAGCACTGATGAGTCTAAAATCATCTAATTTTAAGCCCATATTTCATGTATATTTATGTCTTAAAAGTTTAATTTAATGTAAAATTATTGAGTCTTCATCCATATTTATGTTTTGCAAGAATTTAAAGAAAAGAAGTAAAAATCAGGAGCAAAAACAGCAATATGAAGCAAAAGCAGGAATGTCGCGACATTGATTGAAGAATGTCGCAACACCAACTTAATGTCGCGACATCAGGTGATCAATGTCACGGCATCGTGTCGAGAGTGTTCTAACATGATTTCAATTTCTCGACATCGGCTAAAGTGAGTAGAATAGAAAAGACCAATGTCGCGACATCAGCTGTGACATCCAATCAATGTCACGACATCAAAGTGGCAATGTCGCGACATCATAACAAGGCAGAAACACTGAAGACATCAATTCCAATGTCGCGACATCAACTAGATAATGTCGTGATATCAAATAAATGTCGCGATATCAATATCAGGATTCACAACCAATGTCGTGACATCAGAGCAAGGCTAGAATAGCTAAGGCACTAAAAAGTAATGTTATGACATCAGCGGGGACATCAAAGCAATGTCGCGACATTGACATTCAGAGTCTCGACATTGAACAAGGAGGCAACAATTCAGAGTTCTATACCAAATTATGATGTCGCGACATCAGCCACGAAATTGCAAGGAAAACCAGAATTCAAAATCTTGACACTAGAATTCAATGTCGTGACACCAAGATTGAACCACGACAATGCAGCTGTGATGTCGTGACATCAGCCACCACATCAGAAGGCGACTAGGGAAAACTTTTAGGCTTTACGAAGTCAGTGATTTTAGCCTCATTTTTAGGGCCCAGTGATTGGGGCCTATAAATAGAAAACTCTAGGGAGGGTGGCCAGTTACCGGCCACTCGGCGGTTTTAAACTTTAGGAAATTTGAAATCTCCCTTTGTATATATTTTTCTTTTTCTTTTTTTTTTCGGTTTGTTTCTTTTCTCTTTATTTTTTTTTCTAGATTTATTTTTCTTTTAGGATTGGAGTAGTGGATCTGAGACAAGATATCGAAGTGAACTTATTGTCTAGCAAGTTTCGTTAATGTTTGAATTTAAGTGGAGTTTGGATATTTTTCTGGATTTCAATTATTTCAATTTGATTTCAATTTTAATGAATTTGTTTGATCAAACAGTCATTGTTATTTACAATCCAATTACGAAAGGATAAGCTCCCTTTGGGAATGAATTTGTTGTTTTGATTTTCGTTTGTAGATCTAAATGTTGTTATGGGAAGGAAAACTAGATTGATTTAATTGGTATTGCTCTTGTAATGAGCTGTTCTAAATATCAGTGTTCTGTACCCAAAAAGAGTTGTATCTTTACCATGATTTCTAGGATCTCTCTAAGTGACATAGAGATGGACGATCTGAGAGGAAAGAGCAGTCACTTGGGGGTAAATTACATTGATATCCATTGAACTAATGCACTCTAAAGATCATTTTGATACATCACTGGTGAAGTTCTAACCTCTCACTTCAAGGTTTATGTGCTTGGTAGTGTGTTCTAGGAAGGCATAAGAACCATTTGTTGATATATCAGTTTAATGTTTAGAGGTCTCATCTTAAATTGACAGAATAATCTTGATCCCGTGTTAGCATAGAGTTTGATCGAGGAGAGAGAGTATTCTAATAAATTGTAGACCGAGGTACCAATTATATTGGAGAAGGCTTGTGTTACCCTGTCTATGGGGACAAGAAGTTTCTATTCCTAAGAAATGGTTGTGAAGTACTAGTTTAGGGAAAACAACCATATCTTAAAGAGGATCAAGTCCTAAAAGTAGCTATGTAGACCCACAGACCTGGTTTAGGAATATGGTTAGCTAATTAGTGAAATGTGTATTGTCAAGAGGTATTCGAAGGCTATTCTACCTTGCTCTTGGACAAATCCAGAATTCTTGTCCATACTTGATGCTTGTTTTTGAACTTGTTGCAAGCTAATCCGCACGTTCTGATTTCATTTCGATGTTATTTCTACTCAGAGAAATCTCTGATTCTACTAGATTAGATTAATTTTTCTTTTAAGAAACATCAAACTAGAAATTCTTTTATTCAATTTAAGTTAGTTAGTTAAATCTATTCTAGAAATTAGAGTTCAAATAGTGAATTTCTTTAGTAGGGGTAGTTGATCTTTAGAATTTCTCATCCATCTTTGTGGGTATGATATCCGGACTTATAGAGTCCACTTTATTACTTGTATGACTTGTGCACTTGTAGACCATAATGAGTTTTAAATACATATTGTTTTAGATACAACAGCTGAAAACAATCTTTATATCTTTATATGGTTTAAACAAGTTTTTGGCATCAATGTTGAGGATTGAGTATAATCTTTGGTGGTAATGGAGAAATTTGGTTAGCCTAGGATAACTTTTGGTCTATGTAAAAATCAAGTCAATCAAGTTTTTTGGCGTCATTGTCGGGAATCTAAAAGTTCCCAATGATAGTGTTCCATAAAACTTGAGCAACAATTTGGTATATACTAATTTAGTTAACAAGTTTTTGGCCTTGGATTCTTGAGGAGTGAAGTAAAGTTTAAAAGATCCAGTATTCTTTCGAAAGAAAGTTGCTAGTTTGAACATTTTTACTTTTATCTTTATCAAAATTTTCATAAAATTTCAAAATATTTTAATGCGTGGTGATTCAACGACTTATCTTTTATTGAGGTAATCATAATATATTTATGTTGTCTACTGATCTCACTTTGATTTCAATGTATTATCATTTCAGGCTTTCTTACATGCACAAAGGCCATGAGAACTTCACTACCATTAAGACACTAAGTTGAGGGCGTTGAGAAAACCTAAAGAAAGTGAAGTTAGTTGAAGCATAAGTTGTAGCGAAGCCGAAGAGAAGAGACTAATCAAAATGAACAGATTCTCGGTAGCGAAAGACCTTAGAAGCGGAGAACAATGGAGGACTTACTGGGAGACCCTATCATAAGGGATGAGGTACTCTAGCGATCGAGCAACTTATCATAGAAGAAACGAACAACTTTTATCTGAAGCACACTCCATCACCATGGTTGATAGCACCGGAGTTTCTCTTTGGACACTAGTGAGATCAAAATAAGCACTTAAGAGGTTCTTGGGGATGGAGAAAACACTATTAAGGCGAGATGGAGTCAAACAGATATTGTGGGATTGTAACATAGAAAAACTACTGTCTAGGCACGGTTATGCCTTGATAGTTATTCTACGTAGTGACGATAAACCGCCAAGCGATAGTGAACTATGTGCGCGACATCATTTTTCTCTATCGCAGCATAAATTTCCCTAGTCATGACCAACCTCTATATTGACATAAGCATTATGTCGCGACCACAGAAACTGCCGGTCTTGACGATTCTGTCTTGACAAGAGATATATAGCGTGATTACTGCGAATAGTGTGATGAATTGAAACTCATTTAATTTTTTTTTAATCCATTTTTTCTAATTTATATTACAATATGAATGACGATTAATATACGAGAAATATGGATGTTTACTCAAATATAATTTCAGAGAATAATAGCATAATCAAAAGCCCAGTGAACGAAAAACCGATCTAATAGCAGTGGAAATGTAGCGAAATTGATTTACAACGAGTTTCTTCGATTGATTAATTCCAAGTCACGACACCACAAGACTAGTCTTGAGAGAAATGGAAGGCGCATCAAGCGATCGCGGCGGGAAAGGGAGGTTACGACCCGAAATAAAAGCACCCAGCCTGATAGGCGTTGCGACGAGGGAAGAGTTGGCTGAGATGAAGGAACGTTCAAGGGAAGAATTTGGGGTCGTGACGCCCGATCACGGTGTAACACAAATGAAACAACGTAGAGACTGCAACATAAACTTGAGGTTGCTGACGGTTGATACATTGATAGTCATAGATGGGGTCTGCGGGAAAGCGTGGTTGCGACTAGTTCTGGTGGAAAACTCAGCTTTCGAGGTGGCGACGATCATTCAAGTATATTCCATTTGACAAATGGACGAAAACTTATCGAGGAAAAGCGACCGCCAAGATTGTGACATCATTTTGTGGTGGCGACACAATGAAAACTAAAGCGAGGAAAATGATTGCAATGCGATACGTTGTGACTGAAGAGGAAGCAAAGGGATATAAATTTAAATTGGCGACCTGGTTTTTAAATTAGACTAAAAATTGGTCTTACGATGAGGATAGGCGATTATACGAGATGATGATATGTGACTAAGTGTATGTAACTAAGACAGACAAAAATTACGTGAGGTAACGAGTGCGACGTGCTTAGGTGCGACGAGAACATCAAACGAACTAAGAAGGACCTATTGTAATGGCGTTGAGGTTGGGACTAGTGTAAAATTCCAAGGTCGACGTGCTTTTCGAGTGTGACGGCTTGTGATAAAGTACTTGATCGCGACCTCATCGGTGACGTCGGTGTGACAGCGTGTGAGGACGGAGCTGAATAAGAAATTAGTAGCCGAAAGAGAAGTCATGACCTAGAGCGGAGGAACATGCCGCAATGTGGTTGACCTAAAATAAGAGAATTCGCGACGAGAATCTGTGACAAAAAGATCCATGTCACGACTCCATTTTGAGATCGGAACCACTAATCAAGGTAGCACCTGAGGAATCTAGTCTGGCTGGAAGAGATGTAGTGTGACTAAAACAGAGTCTTTGAATGGGAGGAATTAGGATGTGACTCATTTGGTGACTTGGCTTGACAAGTGGGCCATTTTCTTTTAGGAAATTGATTAGTACCCAGTAGTGCGATGTGAGCCTTGTTTTGTCTGAGTTTTTGTATGCGCTTTTGTGTACTAATCGAACTTCCTTTCTTGTGGAACCACAGAAAATCCATTTTTTTCAAAATGACAAAATAAATAATTTCGGTAAAATCAAAATTTTCCAGATCTCGGATGATAAAATGGACTTCCATAGTTGGAATCGTCTCGTAATCTAGGCTAAATCGCGTCGAATTTAAAGTCGGTGTAAGAACGATCGGAATTTGCGTTTTTCGAGGAAACGAGCGTCGGGCGGGACACTTGACGCATTTTTGAGTGGCACATAGGGTTCCATGTGTCAAGCTCCAATTCAGTCAAGTTGAACTCAAGGTGGGACCCACGATGACACATGGCATGATGTCATTGAATAGAAAAGCCAAACTAATGAGAAGAAGGGACATAATAGGTATTATGTGAAATGTAAATGAGGAAATGGACAAAAATGCAATAGTGGTCTTCTTCTTCTTCAAAGTAAGAGACAACGTCTTGAAGGAAAAAAATTACGAAATTTTGGTTTTCTATTTTTAGAGGAGAAGGTGTGTCTCTCTAAAATCATCGATTGATGTAGTCGGATTTCGAGGCGAAGGAGCTTGTTCTGTTGTGAGAACAGCGTGTGGGCACTAGTTTCGAGGAGTTTGACAAACTCTGTGTGGTGAGGTTTTATCTACTTGTTTTACTTATGTTTAAGTGTTTTGTAAATGCTTGTGTTGGTTTGAGGCCGTGAGTGGCAAGTTTGATCATTCCAAATCTTGGAACCGGAGATGAAGAAGTACTAGGACACTTTTGGTCAGTCAGTGTCGAGTTTAGGGACTGATTTGGGTATTTAATATCATAATTTATATAATGGTGTGTTTTGGTGATGGGAGGCGGAAATGGGCATGGGTCGGTTGCAAGAGGCGTGTTGGATGAATGAAACACAGGATACTTTATGCTCTATTTTAGGATTTGTTAAAAATCGATCCAGAGTTTATTACAATTGGACAAAATGAGTCCATATGTGTGCTTGAATTGTTGAAATGAATAGCTTGGTATGTGTGAAATATATAGGTTAAGACATGATTGTGTGTTAACGTGAACACAATTATATGAATAAAATTGTGTTTGTGTAAACCATTGGAGATGAGTTGTGATTTGCTCAAGTGAGCTAAATTGGGTGATAGTTGATGTGTTGAATTGTGTGTGTAATTGTAGTTGATTGAGAATATGCATATTGACATGTATTGTATAAATATGGTTTGAAAATGGCAAAATGCATTTTCATATGCACTGGGTAACCTGGAAGTTAGGAGTGAGTGCATGACATGGTTTTTTAAAACGGACATGGTTGCGAAAGAATTTCACGGAATGATGTTAGGAGGTGGGTTGGGAGATGGCGACGGATCATATCGGATGAGGACCATGGCCCATTTTGAGCGCTCTGACCAGATTCGCCTCGGAGGAAACAGTCCCACGTATTTCTGCGTATTAGGTGGTATATTTCAAGAACAAAGAGTTTTGTTTGAAAATGATTATTTACTCATACATTAGCTTAGGCAAGTGTAGAGTGAGTGGAGTGAGGACTCGTGACATGGGGTGATCATGTAGACATTCAAGTGGAATCATGTGTTACTTGAGTGTGTGTTTATATTGGAGCATTGCATGTGCACTTAGGTGGAAGTATCCCATTTGGGGTTATTCCACTATTGAGCATTAGCTCACCTGTCGGGATTATATTTTAGTCGGGAGGCGCTCGAGGGTGTATTTAGGGTGATTTTGAGAAGAAAGCGGGTTATTGTGGCTTTGATGGTTTTCGGAATACGTAATATTAGGATTTTAGATTTTAATATATGTTGTATTAAAAGAAATTTTAACAATAACTCTTGTACTATTATTGGAATATGGTACATGATATTTGTTTTATGAGTATTGGTTTGCATAGGCCCAAGAGGCATTTTACTCGATTATGGTCTCGTGATGAAACCAGAATAGATTTTCCATGAGTTGATGGTAGTCAGCAGCCGAAGGTTTAGAGGCGTTATTACAATAACTCAATTGTTCATTGAGGTCTAGGACTATCTTGATCACGTTTACTTAGCTATTTGTAGTTTGCGAGGTCAAATGCCTCATGATTCTCAATTCGATTCAAACTTACAATGATTCCGAGCGGTCGAGCCATGATCAAACGGAGGAAATTTGGAGCATCGCGAAGGCCTGAAATTTTGGGTTGCAAAAGTTTGCAACACTAAATTTATATGCGAAATTTCGTAATTATAATTTCGCAACACGTGAACACTACTCACCAATGACTCACGGTAAATCATTTGCTTTGACCCACTGGATGGTGGTTAATACAAGTTTGCCACATGTAAATTTGATTCTTTAATACACACTTTTGTAATTTCCTTTTCTTGTTTATATAAGCTCGACCGTACTTGTAATCAAATCAACTTCTTGTCATTCAATCAATCGGTCAACCGCGAAGCCGTCCCTGTTGTTGGTGATTTCTCTTCTTCTCCCTTCACTTTCTTGCATCATTTTGGTAGCCAAACACCCTTGATGATGTGAATCAAGGGATGCTTGTCTTATGATCCCTTGAGAAGGGGAGGGGAAGGCCACTGGGTGTTGTTTTTGGGTTTAGCTGCATGTTCTTATGTTCTTCATGTTTGTATTTTAGGGTATTTGTGCCCCTACTTTTCACTGAGGTTAAAATCTCTTAAGCATGCTCTCTTTAATGTGTATTTGGCAAGCTTTTTGGGTTCAATGGATACTTTCATTAGATCTGCGTGCCGAGTTAACATCTCTATTAGTTATTGTGGGGTAGGGTTTTTGAGATGTGTTTTCACTACTATGGACATTTATGCCTAATGAAATTCCATCTTTCAAAAGGAAAAATCTTAGGGTTTAAGTTTTAAAGCTAAATGAAGATCCGATTCGGGAAATGACTATATGTCATGCTCCCACAGCGAGAAAAGACACAGAGCACATGTCGGTTAACTAGAACTTTAAGCCCGGTGGCGAGACTTGAGGATTTCTCCTCTTAACTTTTTACTTTAGTTATTTTGTAGTTTGCAACCATTCACACAGCATTTTTTCCACACACCTATTAATCAACGAGAAAACACCGTTTTCAATACAGCACAACTCTTCTCCACAGAAAAGCCATCCACTGTGTTAGGCCTTAGAGCCACTATGCTGCAGTAGCTTTTCTACGTCAATAGTAGGAATCCTAGGTTATAAATTTTGTTGATTCCGAACACCTACTTGGCCTTATAATGAATCAAATGGCGTCGTTGCCGGGGATGGTGCCCTAGTGAGAGAGAAAGGCAGTGAACTTGTGATTCACATCACAAGTTTTGGTGTAATCTCATTTCTTTTTTATTTTATTCATTTTTTCCCCCTTGCCGAGTTCAACTGCGGGGGAATTGAGGGTATTTCACTACAGGAGTTAGAACTTCCTGTCTTGTTTATTCTTATTGTTTTGATTTTAGCCCAACCAATAACCTTTTTGTTATTTAGTTTTTGTTGGTTTCTTGCTTGTGGTGTGATCATAGCGGTTTATGCGTGGACGAGAAACTGCTGCGATGATTGGAAAGGCTAGGTGCTTTAATTGAAGAGGGTTGTGAAGTTAGCCTACACACGTCGGATGGAGACTCTACGAGGAGCAATGAGGCCACGAGGGGGGTTCATCGGGACCCCTGTGCCCTCTACGGATCAATGAGGGATCACATACACCCCCCAGGGTAAGTGCACCCTCATGCATTATACCCTGCGGAGAGTGAGCGGTGAGACCTTATTTGTGCCCACATCTGGGCTTAATGGTATGGAAAACGAAAATCCATACACACATATTCGGGATTCGAGGGGAGGTTTGCACTACTTTCAAGAAGGAAGGTTCATTCGATATGGACTTGCTCAGGTGAAAGCCCTTTCCCTTGACCCTCAAAGATAAAGCGAAATTTGGCTTAATTCAACTAGGCGAGGACCGTCGGGGAACTAGGTTGGCTATGGCGGCGGAATTTTTGAAGAAGTTAGCCGGTGCACATGAGACATAACATTTGAAGAGGAAGAATCACTTTTTAACTCATGACAATGAAAGGTTTGGGCAGGAAGGATATCTTGAAACCATCAATGCGTACCCACACCATGAAAGCCCCCCGTCGTGGATGTTGGTCTTGGAAAGGTTTTTATGATGGGATGTCCTCTCCCATGAAACAACTCTTGGAAACCATGTGATGGGGGGGGTGGGGACTTCCTCGGCTGAATCCGGATGAGCCATGGTTCCTCCCAGCTATCTTGTTGAGACCTCCAAAACAGGATGAACCCAATCCGGGGAGGCCGGCAGGACATGGTAGGTGAACGGCGGGGCATTTTTGTCGGAGATGGAAATGAAGCGGCTATCTTCTTTAACTGGAATATTGGAAGAGCTAGGAGTACGGAAATCGGCATGAAATCTGAGACGATGTGAACCGTACCTGCTCCAATCTGTTTTTAATTGCCCGATCACTAGTCATGAGATCGATGTCAATTACTCCCTCGATTGGAGATTTGGCGAAGGTAAAGAACAAGCAAACATAGTGGATCGAGTAGGCTATTAAGTGCTCCATATGGGAATACCTACAATCCAAATTGGAGGAACCATCCTAATTTATCATGGAAGCTAAAACCCGGCTTATACTCCCACGAGGTTCCTGGCGGCAACAAACCGCGCACCCTCTCGTCCTGTAGAAGCGAGAAGCCATTTAATGAATTTAGGCAGGTAGTGGTCCGCCGTTGAAGAGCAGAAGACAGTGATACTCGACCACCTGAAAATCGAATATTGGGAAGTCACTTTCAACAAAGATTAGATGACCTACGGTGTCGGTCTCGGGTTGACTAGCCATCGGTAGTCTGAGAAAAGGAAAATTTCCTATCAAAAACAACCCAAACCCCGGTAGTTACATGAAGAGCTCCTCCGGTGACCCGAATTCCCAAATTGAATGAGAGTGAGGCAATCATCACGCGAGAGTTGCAAAACTTTAAAGCCATCACGAAGGCAATAGACCTAGAGCGAGGAAGCTATTGATGCGAACGGGGAGGTGGTGATGAAGCGGTTTGTTGGGGAAAATAAGCCATTCCCACCTTTTCCTCAATCATTAAAAACTAAAAAGAAGGCCATTAATCAGGCTGAAATTTTAGAAGTGTTGAGGCAAGTAAAGGTCAACATTCCACTACTTGACATGATCAAGCAAGTCCCTACTTATGCAAAATTTCTGGGATTTGTGCCACGGTCGAGGGGTTGAGCATTGACAGAAAGCCTTCCTAAGCTGTACGAGTCGATTGCCATTATCAATCACGAGACTCCGGTGAAATATAAAGATCCGAGGTGTCGGAGACCATCTCGATGGAGTCAATATAGGGGCATTTGTGAAAAGCCTTTATTGGATCTGAGGAGCAAGTGCAGATCTCCTCCCACATTGGAGTGTACGGGCAGCTGCGGTTGGGAGTTTAAGCCCGCCTCCATCACACTTTCTCTTGCTGATAGGTCGATCAAAATACCAAAGGGAACAGTGGAGGATGTCCTGATTCAAGTGGACAAATTTTACTATCCAGTAGATTTTGTTGTACTCGACACAGAACCAGTAGCAATAGGAGCCAATTATGTACCAATCATCTTGGGAAGACCATTCTTGACCACCTCAGTACGATTATCAGCTACTTGAGGAATGGTGTCATGCGACTCACCTTTGGAAACATGACTTTGGAAGCAACA
The DNA here is from genome assembly GCA_016808115.1 of Tetrastigma voinierianum. Classification (NCBI taxonomy): domain Eukaryota; kingdom Viridiplantae; phylum Streptophyta; class Magnoliopsida; order Vitales; family Vitaceae; genus Tetrastigma; species Tetrastigma voinierianum. The sequence continues at coordinate 125,304 of JAEQBH010005258.1, read as the reverse complement.
TCTTCCCACCTAAGTAAAAGCACATACAGCGGAAGTGTCAGAGAAGAAACGCCATCATTGACACCATCCTAGAGGAACAAGTTGATCAGTAGGGTATGCTGGATATACTAAATGAAGAGTTGGTAGTGTGCGAAGAGCGAAGTTGACATGGGAAATCTGTACAAGTATATTGGAGAAGAAGAAATGAAATTTTATTGTTGATGATCGGAAAGGAAATCAATGAGCCCCAGAAAATAGATCTCAAGCCTCTGCCTGTGGAACTGAAGTATGCTTACTTGGAAGACCATGAACAATGTCCAGTGGTCATTTCAGCTTTGCTTAGCCTTTGTCTGTGAGGCGCCTAATGCAAGTCCTCGACGAGCGAGCCCTTGGGTGGAGATTTTTAAGTTTGAAGGGTATTATGCGATTTCACCCACCACATCTACTTAGAGGAGGGAGGCAAAGTCAGTAAGGCAACCACAAGAAGGAATTTGAACCCACATGTCACGAGAAGTGGTTAGAGGCGAGTCTTAAAGTTCTTTACTTGGCTGGCATCATATACCCATGTCCCGATCGACCTGGGTAGGTCCAACCCAGGTAGTACCTAAGAAATCAGGGATAACCACGGTGCATAATGAAAAAGGAGAGGAGATACCCACTCGCCTTACTACAAGGTGGAGGGTATGCATTGATTATACGCGGAGTTAAGCAGTAACACGGAAAGATCATTTTCTCTTTGCATTTATGGATCAAGCGCTTGAGAGGATTTCGGCTGCCACTGTTTCCTAGATGGTTGAGGATATTTTAAAATTGAGATCGCTACGAGGATCGGAAAAGACAACTTTCCTGTCCATTTTAGCGCGATATGCATACGAAGGATGCCCTTTGGCCTGTGTAATGCCCTTGCCACATTTGAGCGATGTATGCTCGGCATTTTTGATGATTTAGTAGAATTACATTATGGAGGTTTACATGGGCGATATCACGATGCATGGAGAGAATTTTGAGAGTGCCTGGTCGGCCTGAAACCATCCCGCACAGGTGCATAGAGAAAAACCTAGTGTTGAATTGGGAGAAATGCCATTTTATGGTCAGCCAAGGCATTGTATTGGGGCATATCATTTCGGAGAAAGGAATTGAAGTTGATAAAGAAAAAGTTGACTTGATTTCCAAACTGCCTCCACCCACGAATGTTAAGACTGTGAGGCAATTTTTGGGGCATGCAGGTTTCTACAGGAGGTTCATACAGGACTTCTCAAAAATTGCCAAGCCACTTTAAGCACGGAAAAAAGATATACGTTTGAATGGGGGAATGACAAAGGTTTGAAGAACTGAAGCTTATTTAACCCTTACCCAGATAGTGAGGGCCCTGGCCAGCGGTGCCTTCCGAGGTTATGTGCGATGCAAGTGACCTCGCTGTCGGAGCAGTCCTTGGACAAAGGGCAGAAGGAAAACCGTATGTGGTTTACTATGCTAGCAAAACACTGAATGAAGCTCGGAGGAATTACACTACCAGAAAGAATTGTTGCGCGATTAGTTTATGCCTAGACAAGTTTCGTGCTTATTTATTCCAGGGCGAAATAGTATCTTCACGGACCATTCGGCTTTAAAATATCACGCTCACTAAGAAAAATGCTAAGGCTGGAAGCATCGGGTGGATACTCTTACTCTGAATTCAACCTGCAGGTCGGGATAAAAGGGGGTAGAGAATGTTGTTGTTGATCACCTCTCCAGACTAACGATAGCACATAACACCCATAACCCCCCTATTTTTGACGAATTCCCGGAGGAGTCTCTACTCGCTGTGGATAATGCTCCTTGGTTTGCCCACATAGCCAACTTTTTAGTAACAGGGGAGTTGCGACATAATGGAAGGCACGGAGACCCGAGAAGTTCTTCCATCGCAATCCTCCTGCATTGGGAGGGCCTTGTTATTCAAATGTTGTCGCGTCCGGATAATCGGAGAGGTGTGTGGGAAGGAGAACAGCCGGGGGATGCTCGTTGCTTTGCCTTGAGTGCTGTGGAGGAGTCATTTGCTTCCCGGAGACGGCAATGAAGGTGTTGTAGGCAGGTTTCTATTGGCCATCTTTGTTTAAGGATGACTATTCCGTATGCAAACAATGAGACAAGTGCCAAAGGTTGGGAAAAATCTCTCGCCGTCATATGATGCCCTTTGAATCATATTAAGTTTATTGGAGTTATTTGATGTTTAGGCACATCGACTGTGGGACCATTTTCCCAGCTCGCCGGTATACTTACATCTGGTGGGAATTGTTATGTGTGTCGAAGTGGGTGGAAGTAGTGTCGTGTAGACGGACCACAAGGCCGTGTGAGTTCTTGAAGGAAAACATTTTCTCAAATTGGAGTTCCCAAGCCATAATCGGTGATGGAGGTTCACATTTATACAAACCTTTTGAGAATCTCCTATCCGAGTAGCCAATTGTCGAGCCTGTGGCCACCCTTTATCATCCTCGGGGACGATGGCCAAGTAGAGAGCTAGCCAACGGGGAAATCAAGACTATATTGATGAGAGTGGTGAACTCAAGCGGGGAAGGATTGGTCTCTCGAAGCACGCTAGTTCTTGTGGGCATCTGGTGTCTGAACCATCCTTGGAATGTCCCACTATGCTTTAGTTTATGTGAGGCTGCCACCTTCGAATTGGAAGTGAATATAGGCTTGGTGGGCAATAAAAATTGAATGGACATGGGAAGGTGGCCTTAAGAGACTCCTTGATCTCAATGAGTTAGAGGAACTCAGGAATGATGCCTACTTCAATTCGAAAATTGCGAAGGACAAATTAAAGAAGTGGCATGATGATGAGTCTAAAAACTCATTAGATTTTTAATCCATTTTACGAGTATATTCTGAGATAAGTATTTGATTTGTTTTGCGAGAAATATGGATAGTTTACTCAAATTTCATTTGCGAGGAAAATAAAGCCAAAGCTAAAATCTCGGCCAAAATCGAATAAAGCAGTTTGTGAAGTGAAATCCCTTATTGAAAATCGAAGTCCTTGACGAGGAAAGCAATTATCGATCGGTTCCAGAATCACGACATCACCAAATTCAGCTTTGAGGAAGAAATAGAAGTTACTTGAAGAAATAAGTTGAGACAAAGGAAATAAGGTTGGGACTAAAGGAAATATCCAAAAGAAGAAATCCATGTCGCGACATCACTCTGATGTCACGACACGACTGAATCTATTTGAGGTTGCGACATCGCTCCAGATGTCGGTAGCGTGGATATCCGATGAAAGCCACAAGAGAGATGTATAAGTAAACAAAGTTGCAACTAGTTTTGATGAAGGGCTCCATTTGAGAATGACATGCTTTGTTGAGTCAGTGACATAAAGCAAGCTGAGTCTCAGCGAGAAAAGTGAGATTCTGACCACATTAAAATTTAAGGCAGAAAGGAGGTCGCGAAACTGGAAAAAAGCCAAACAAAGTCCTAACAAGAAATGATTTGCGACCATTTAATGATTAAAGGCCTTAAGCGATCTTCTGACCACTTATTTAGGTTGCGACCTGAAGAAGAGCTAAGTAGAAGAAATCCAAGTCGCGACATCAACGGGAATTCGTGACACAAGAAGAGGAAATGAGGAAATTGGTTTGCAACAAGAGGCGAGGTTGCGACGGAGAAGAAAAGAAATAGGCAGCAAAAGAGGTCGCGACATCACCATGAGGTCGCGACATAAAATCAAAACCTGTGAAGGAAGAAGACCACCAATACAATCGCGACCAAGAAAACAAAGTCACAACCTGAAATCATCATACAAACAAAGGTGGTGTGACCTAAAAATTTGTTATGCCTTTCGGGAAGGTACGGAAGAAGAGAGAAAAGACAGCAGTGCTGTATATATAAGCGAGTCGCTGACATAAACGCGAAGAAACAGGCAAATGAGGTCGCGACTACAAGCGTCTTCGAGGACCATTGATCAAGAAGTTGCAGCGGGTAGCAACGCAAGCGACAAGGTTCTTATTTGAGCCCCGAAGTAATCAAGGAAATTCATGTCGCGACATCAACGAAATCGCGACATTGAGCGATTGAGCTGGGATTTTCTTTGGAAATTCACTGGAGCTTTTTGAGGTCGGCCCAGATTCCTTTTCACAGTATAAATAGACGAGTTTTAGAATAGTAAGTGGCTTTTCCATCTTCACTACCGAAAAGGGGAAGAGAGGAACTCGATGTATAGTTTAGAGTAGATTTTATTTCTTTTTATTTTTAGTTTATTTAACTACTAGTTTGAATATCTGACTGTGCGACGACGGAAATTTGGATTTTTTATTTTGTTATTTTCTTAGCATTCTTTGAAAATTTGCAAATCTAGATAAATTTCTGGAGTTCATTTCTTCTCATTTTATTGCAATTACGATGGTTGTCGTGATTTGTGCTCCATTTCTTAGTGCAATGATGGTCGGCATTATTTAGTTGATTTACATTTGAATTCTGATCTTTCCTACACAAATATGGAGAACTAATTTAGGTTGGATTACTTATTTGGTGTCGTGTTTGAATTATTAGAAGTTCAATAGTAGTGTATATTTTTGCCTAATACCGATTGAGGGAATGTATCTTGATCGATATCTAGGATTTTTCTGCGTGACATGAGACGGAGATTCACGAGGCGGGAGCATTCTTTTTTGAGTATGTTCGACTACCATTGATGATCTGCTGAGCTCTGAGAGTTCATTTTGATAAATCCCCCATTCGCTCATAATTGAAGTTGGAGGGGTGTATTTAACAATATAAATAATCAGAGAGTTCACCTTAATATAAAGATAAGTTCCTAACCCCGTGTTAGCTTAGATTTTATCAAGGGAAAGGGATGAACCCATAGATCTGGAGGTTGAGCCACTAATTAAGTGGTAGAAACTTTGCGAAAATCCTGAGAAGGAAAAGCAAGGTCTGTTTGCTTTAGTAAGAAATATGGTGTGAAGTAATAGAGAGAGAAAACTACCGGTTCTATCAGAGATTTTGAATCAGATGACGGTTGGATCTTTATGTTAGGAAGAACAAGGATATCTCTCTTTTGATGAACTCATGGAAGAATCATTCTTAGTTAGATCTTTGTGGATAGAAACAGGATCACATACATGAACGAACAATGTTTTAACTTGTGCCCCAGAATGACATTTCATTGTATTTCAGCGATAGTTTCGTTTCTCATGAGAAGCGGTCAATCCATTCTTATAGATACAATTTATTTTTATTCATTTACATTTTGTTTTAGCATAGTTTGACAATATTCAATAGTATAGGATCTTTAATTTTTGTTGTTTAGATAAAACTTTTACTATGAATTCTTAGTCCAAATAGTATGGAATTTTAGTAGTTGGGGTAATTGATCTTTAATTCGTTGTCAATCTCTATGGGAATGATACAGACTTATTGAGATTTTACTACTTGTATGAAACGTAAGCACGGTGTCATAGACTTGACCCTTATTTTTTAAAATCATGAGCATTAAGGAGAAACTATTTTTTAGTAAGCAAACTTATCCAGTGACATGGATGTAGAAAAGTGTAAGGTTCTTGTAACTATGTTAATTTGAGGTTTTTAGTCTATATAAAAAGCGAGCACATGATCGACTCATAACCCGGGAAGGAGCTTGACCGAGGACTGAGTCTGCTGCGACTCAGGCACTTCACTTTTTAGGACAAGCTCAAGTCAGATGCGGATTGGACCAAATTTCTAATACGTTCAACAAGCATGCCCAATGGTTCGAGTAGACCTACTCAATCCAAATGATAATAGAATGTTCAAAGGTCGATGGATGAGTGAAGCTATGTAGTCACATTGGTGTAGACGGGGAGGAAATTCTCCTTGGACCCTCCTTGAGACTCTCGGGCTATACCACATTTAGGAATTGGCTCCTACTATGTCTCATAAATAGCACTAATTGTTACTTAGTCTTGTTGGTTTCCATTTTATTAAGGATATTATTTGATCGGTTAAGATTTGACTTGTTTTTCTATCATGTTAGTTCTTTCAGACCTCCAGGCTCTTCACTACGGCGCATACGCGCTGCCCGGTACGAGGATGAGCCTTCTCCCGGCCAGCGATTGAGGAGGTACCACTTCCTCCACTAACTCGTTCCGTTGTTGGGATAGTTGAAGTGTGGTGATGTTCATGCACGATTTTAGTTTTACTTGTACTTCATGCCCGACTAAAGCCACTTTTGTGTTTATATAAAGGCTTGTTGTTTACTTTGTTGCAAAAGTCGAAAAATTTAATAAATTCACGATATATATAATACAAATCTATTTTCCTACAGTTTTGCATCTCATTTTGACCCTATAATTGTGATTTTGCCTTTCCTGTAAATTGAAGAATTGAAGCACTGTATAATATCAAATAATATAATGGTTCCATGCATGATAAATTTTGGTCGATTATTATTACAGTGTAGTGCGCCACATCTTCCACCCAGTCTCTAGCCACACACACAATTCACATTAGTTTTCATCAATGGGCTAAGAAGCTGCTTTCTCCTTTTACTTTACAAAACCAGCCTTAGCATCGTTGACGGCCCTTAATAGATTAGAGTTACTTATGAAAGAGACGATGTGTCTTCGAAAGAAAGAAAGAAAAGAAAAGAAAAGAAAGAGATAAGTAAATTCGCGCCGCTTTGCCTTGGGAAACGAAGTGCGGTCCGGTGCAGCAAAGAAAACAACGCTAAAGCTGGTGCCACTAAACCAGGCGGTTGAGGTCAGGCTTTTGTGCTCGCTACATGGGTGGGCCGGGTGGAGTTGCGAGTTATGAGTCTTCCGGATTCTCGAAATCATTCGAAGTCGGGGTGAAACTGAGAGTTTATGGTCAGAAAGATCCTTGTAACCAGTGCCTAAACTTTGGTTGGTTGGGAGTCATCGGTGGATCCACGCTGCACGGACTTTGGTGAAGTCGAGTTTTGACATTGCAACCTCTGATACAATAGAAGTATGAAATAAGTGTGGGGATACATTTAGGTTGAGTCTAGAGGCATGTCTAAAGGTTTTTGGCGTAGTTTGGTTGGGGAGGTAGCTTAGCGACTTATTGTGTTAACTAATCAACTAAGAACACTTAGATTTTGGTGGAAGTTCAGGTTGATTCCCTTGGAATAGATGCTGCACTGAAACTTATTCTTGTATAACATTTGTTCTCCCAATCTGGTCTTTATACCGAGCCCCAATTTATTATACTGAAGGTTAGGCATTATTTGCATATACTTTTTGAACAAACAGTCCATTTTTGCACAAACATGTCCTGCATGATCTTCCTTCTTTTTGTCATTGTAGGAATTGCATGATGTCTCGGTTGGGGGGAGTGATTAGCACAGCCTAGTGCAATATTGACCTTATTTATTCACGGGTTTTATGCGCTTTTTTGTGTACTAATCGACTTTAATAACTCAATTGTTACATTGGGGGTCAGGGCTGCTCACGATCACATTTCGTAGCTATTTTAGTAGTTTTGGTCGAATGCCTCATAATTCCTCGAATTCGATTCAAACCACGATGATTTGGCCTGGTCGAAGACTATGATGATCAAACCAGAGGAAATTTGGAGCATATTGAAGAGAGCCTGGAAATTTTGCAGGGTTGCAAAAGTTTGCAACCTAAAAGGAAATTCGCTAGCTACTTGAATTCGCGGTTGCCAATTTCGCAACCTACGAACTACTTTGCTCACTGTGACTCACAGTAAATCCCAGTGGCACGACCCACTCGTTGGTGGTTTAATACAAGTTTACCCTTATATATTTTGATTCTTACAATACACTTTTGTAATTTCCTTTTACTGAGCACCTATATAAGCTCAGCCATGCTTGTAATCAAATCAACTTCTTGTCATTCCGATCGTCCAGTCCAAGCACGAAGCTTCCTCCTACTGTGGTGATTTTCTCTTCTTCTCCCTTCACTTTCTTGCATTTTCTTGGTAGCCAAACACCCCTTGATGATGACAAATCAAGGGATGCTTGGCTAATACCCCTTGATCCTTGAAGGGGAAGGCCACTAGGTGTTGTTTTTGGGTTTAGCTGCATGTTCTCATGTTCTTCATGTTTGTATTTTAGGGTATTTATGCCCCTACTTTTCACTGAGGTTAAAATCTCTTAAGCATGCTCTCTTTAATGTGTATTTGGCAAGCTTTTTGGGTTCAATGGATACTTTCATTAGATCTACTGATGCCCAGTTAGTTGTCTCCTATTAGTTATTGTGGGGTAGGGTTTTTGAGATGTGTTTTCACTACTATGGACATTTATGCCTAATGAAATTCCATCTTTCAAAAGGAAAAATCTTAGGGTTTAAGTTTTAAGCTAAATGAGATCGGTCGAGAAATATTTATGTCATGCTCCCAGCGAGGAAAAGGCAGGGCACATGTCGGTTAACCTAGAACTTTAAGCCCAGTGGCCCGAGACTTCAAGGATTTCTCTCTTAACTTTTTACTTTAGTTATTTCAGTTTGCAACCATTCACACACTGTTTTCCACACACCCTATTAATCCAACGAGAAAACACCGTTTTCAATGCACTGTAACTCTTCTCTCACGAAGAAAACCCATATCTGTGTTCGAACCTAGAGCCACTATGCTGCAGTAGCAAACTACGTTAGTAGTAGGAATCCTAGGTTATAAATTTTGTTGATTCCGAACACCTACTTGGCCTTATAACGAATCATAAGTACAGACTTGGAGATCAGGCCCCGATTTTGGGCGATTATAAATAGCCCTTATAAGTTTTAGTAAACGACTCCGTCTTCAATACCCGGGCGGAAGGAGGAAGAAGGACTGTATATATTTTAGAATAGATTTTTATTTTCTTTTCTTTTATTTTTCTAGATTTGAACCCCGATTACACGTGGCCAGAAGCGATGGGTACGGATTTAATTTCTTGTCTTTCTCTTACCATTCTTTGCACCGAAGTGTGGAGTTTGAATAATTTCTAGAATTCATTGTTTGTTTATTACAATTACAGTGGGTGTGTTGATCAACGATCCATTGTCGATTGTAATGCTACAGTATTGAAGCAGATTTTCAGCAGGGTGGATTCCACGAGTTGAATTCAGTCACTACTGGCATCATTTAGAGAGAAATACTTGGATTTGAATTTATTTGATTGATGTTGTTATTGAATCGACCAGTTCCCAATGGTAGCATATAATACCATTTGGATCATTTCTGCTCGATTTCGAGGAAGTACTGTGACCACAGGATGGAGATTAAGCAGAGTTAGGAACATTCCACTTGTGTGTATGATAGACTACCATTGATGAACTACTAAACAAGTTCACTCGATAAATTCCTTTTCACTCATAGCGATGTTGGAGTGGAATGTTACATCAATGTAAATAATGAAAGACTTCACCTTAATCGAGGAAATTCCTAACCATGTTGAGAAATCTAATCAAAAGGGAAGGAAAGAGGCAAATTTGCGATTTAAAGGATGAGTCATCAATTGAGTTGTAGGGAACACGGTAACCACCTGCAAAGGGAAGCGAAAATCTGCGATCTCGAGAATTGGTGAAGTATTGAGAAAGAAAAATGCCCGGATCTTGAGAAGGTCAAAAATACAAATGGTGGTTGGAATCCTTGTTTTTTTTGAAAACGGGGCCTACAGCTTGGTGAATATTGAGAAATCATTTGCATTGTAAGGCATCTTGGACAAATCCACATCCAACAACGGAATAGAAGTAATGCATATTAATGCGAGGGTAGGTACATTTCCGCAGTACCTCTTTGATAGTGTTCCATTTCTCATGGGCTTGATTCGATCCGATGTACCGTTTCTTTATTTTTATTTTATTTTTTATTTTTTTGTTATTTGTAACATTTTAATTTTCCTTTTATATTCACATTATCGTCTAAGAATGTATCTTCTAAGATTCAAACCATCCCATTTATTCATAGAGTTGAATAGTGTGGACCTTAAGTAGTAGGAGTAGTTGATTCCCAATTCTTCTCAATCCTTGTGGGAATGATATATGGACTTACATCCATTTTACTACTTGTATGACCTGTGCACTTGCAATGTCTTAGATTAAAACCATTTTCAAATTAAGCAATACAAAGTCATTTTATCAGTTATATCCAAGTAACTCGAGTGAAATGATCTTGAGGGAATTGTAAGGCTCTGCAACTGTAATCCAATTTGAAGGTTTTAGTCTATATAATCATGGGCTTAAACAGTGTTATTTTACCATATTAATGGAGTTTGAGCACTTTCTGTGTGTCGGCCTAATTAATCAGGTTGGCATGTTGACCAGGACACTGATGCTACTAATCAAATGTTATGGCAAGTTTTGTTGTTTTTGCAGGATATTTATACCATGGATAGGTATTCAACTAAAGCATGTAGAAATCAATTGGAATCAAAGTAGAAAAAGGCAAAACCAAAAGCGTAACAGAGAGATGCAACAGTCCTTGTAATTTTAGCAAGGTTAATTTTATGACCTGAATTCTACCATAATCATGACCCCTCAGAATTTCGCGAGTGGTGAAATTGCCTTGCCCTTGGAAATTGCCTTCCTGCCACTGTTCCTGCTACTTTTGACTTTATTACTCTTTTGTCACTTTTTGGATTTCTTCCCAATTTGTCCCCCTGTATTAGTCTTTGTTTTAGTTATTTTGGTATTTTGTATGAAGGTTTGGCTTTAAAATCTCGGAGACAAGACATTGTAAGGAAGTCTTTCATTTTTTTATCAAAGTTTTGGAGGGAAGCTTTCAACATTTTCCCGCTTTTCTCATTTTTTTCCCTCTTTTTCTCTACCTTTCTCACTAGCAAAACACCCTCGGAGGATGACAACTCAAAGGATGAGTGGCTAGAACCCTTTCCTCCTTAAGTGAAGAGTGTTTGTTCAAAGATCCTAAGACAACTAGAAGTTTCATGGCTTTCACACAGTACTCAGCGAGCATTTTATGTGTTTCCTTTAGACTCTAGGTTTAGATCCATAGTGGACCTTGTATGATCATATTTGATCATCTTTTAGGGTTCGATGGATGTATTGATAGATCGCTCGATTCATTAGTTATCATCTATTAGTCATTGGAAGGTGATGAGAGACTTGTTTCCATTTATGCGAGACCACACTAATGCTTTCAGTGAATACCATTTGGATAGTTATTAGGGTCGAGTTTTATAGCTAAATGAAGATCTGGTTCGGAGATGACTATAGGTCATCCTCCCGACACGAGAAAAGACACGAGAAACCTCATTTGCCACAGGAACCTAAGCTCGGTGGCCCAACACTTGAGGAATTCTCTTTTACATTTTAACTTACATTTTATTTTCAGTTTTTCAACAATCCCAACCATTTTTACCAAATCCCAACATCAAAATGGGTGCCAATTTGAGCTTCCTTTGTAAGTCATTTATGCGAAGAAAACCCATCACATGGATGATCCATAAAGCCACTATCTTGATAGCAATGCTAATGATAGGAGGAATTATTAAGTATTAGGTATTAGGTATATATTTCTCTAAAAAAAAAATTAAAAAATATATATTTTCTTTTAAATATTTTTTTTTAAAAATACAGTCTTTAAAAAATAAAAATAATAATAATTTCCCTTGATACCAAAATTTCACTTGGAGCCTACAATTTTCACGGTTGCGAGTGCACTCATATTTTCTTTTGGCCACTAACTTTTCATGGGAACTCTAGTTTTTGGGTGATCTTGATATCGTTGGAAATCTTAGAGAGTGTAGAATCTAAATATATGGAGAAAGAAAACTTTTAATATTATGATAAAGGTTTAATTTTTAAAATTCTACAATTGGTCACTTTTAACCTCTCTTTAGTTCTTCCACCTTGATCATTTGAAGCCCAGTGCAGGTGAATAGGAACCTCTTTAGGAAGCATATTTTTTATCTTGATTTCATTCTTGTAACATGATCATATTTGCACTATTAATATTTTTGTTTAACACTTTTCCTCTCTTTTGTTTCTTGTTTCAGGTGGTTCCTCTTCTCCACAACCGGCTACATTTCTCCAAAGAGGTATCACTTCCTCCCTTAAATTACCATTCCATAACCACATTGAGAGACTGATATAGGAGGTCGGTTGGGGAGAGTTAAGGAAGGAAGTGTTGATTTATGTTTTAAGCAAGTCTATTTTGTTTAGTTGAATGGCTTACTAGTTAGTTTTTTTTTTTTTACAATATAATTCCATGTTTTTATAGTTTTCCTAGTCCATGTTTGATTCTGTTTAGAAATATATATATATATATATATATATATATATATATATATATATATATTGTATTAGCGACTTGCAGTACTGATAGAAATTGAAAATTTGTTCCAATAATTGTTGATGTTAGAATGGTGTTATGCTTAGTTGAGTTGATAACCTATTGAAATTCTTATTGTATTCAACCTTTTTTCTTCCACATTGAACTAACCACACACTGTGCACATTAGATTTCATTTATAGGCTGAAAAACTGCCTTGCCTTCTAAGCCCTGCAAAATTCCGGCCTAGTACCTTTGACCACCTTTATTAGGTTAAGACCCTTGAACAAAAGACCAATGAGTCTTTCAAGGAAAGAAAAAGAGAAAAGAAAAAGAAAAAGAAGAGAAAATAAATAAATTGTGACGCTTTGCATTCAAACCCAAGCACGGTCCGAGGGGTATATGGCGAAAGTCTTTAAAGCCCCATGCCCTAAACCAACTGATTGGGAGTCACCGACTTTGTGCTCATCACATTGCTGGATGGGTAGAGTTTACCAAATTGTAGTGCTGCAGTTAAGTGAACTCATTAAGAGTCCGTGAAACCTAAAGAGTTAGTGGTCAAAATATCCTATGACTTCCGATGCCCTCAACCTTAATCGGGTCGGGAGTCATCACTGACCCTCGCATTTTGACACTCGTGGAGTTCGATACCCTCAACATTGCACCCTTACACAAAAATAAAGAGGAAGTTATAGAATAAAGTTAGGTTCTGATTCATTGAGGTCAAGTTAGGTCACAGTTTAGATAAGAGCTAGGTCGTGTGTATAACGCTTAACAATTTATTTTCAACCTAATCAAATCAAAAACTTAGGGTTTTTGCGGAGTGTCGTTAGTTCTCTAGAAGTCGATAATCGCTTTTTATACTTGATTTACATAAGACACACTCTTTCCAGATGGTCATCGAAATGGCTTTGATAACTCATACTGTGTCAATTTTATCACTAATGATTTTGAAAACCATTTTTGTGTAGATATATTTATAGCTCATCTTGCTTTTATTTGCTTTCTTCTTCTTTCATTGCTAAGAGACTAGCAATGTGTCGGATGGGAAGAGTGGTTACTACCCAAATAGTGCTATATTACACCCTTATTAATACATCTGGCTGAAGACTGCGTAGTGCAATCACCCTTAATTAACCCAGCTTGGCATGATAAGGACCTCAAAGTTACTAATCAAATGTTATGGCAAGTTTGTTTCTACAGCTATTTATACCATATATAGTGAGTTCAACCTAAGCATGAAGAAATCAATTGAATCGCAGTTGCAAAGGCAAACCAAGCACAAATGAGATATAAGAGTCCCCAAATTTCTGAGAAAACATGAAATTCAACCCGCCAACTTCAACTGCAAACAAACTCACTCTACTCTACAAAATTTCAGAGGGTCGAAATCACCTCGCCCCTCGCGAAATTTCCTTCCCCGCCACCGTCTTTTCGCTGACTCTTGAATCTTTTGTCACTCTTGGATTTGTTCCCACCTGTCTCTCGTACGGGTCTTTTGTTTTGGTTATTTTGGTATTTTGTATGAAGGTTTGGATTTAAAAGCTCGGAGACAAGAAATTGTAAGGAAGTCTTTCATTTTTTTATCAAAGTTTTGGAGGGAAGCTTTTAGCATTTTCCCACTTTTCTCAATTTCTCTCATTTTCCCTCATTTTCCCTCATTTTCTCTCCCTTTCTCACTAGCCAAACACCCTCGGAGGATGGCAACTTAGAGGATGAGTGGCTAGAACCCTTTCCTCCTTAAAGTAGAAGGTTGTTGGGTAAAGGATCCTAAGGCAACTGGAGGTTTTCATGGTTTTCACACAGGTACTCACTGACATTTATGTGTTTCCTTTGAACTCTAGGTTTAGATCCCTTCGATGGACCTTGTATGATCCATATTTGATCATCTTTTAGGGTTCAGTGGATGCTTATTGCTAGATCCACTCAAATTCATTAGTTATCATCTATTAGTCATCAGCCGTGAGTCAAGGAGATCATTTCCATCAGTTCGAGACCACTAATGCTCAGTGAATACCATTTTCGAAGGATAGTTATTTATGGTCAGTTTTTTTAGCTAAATGAAGATCTAGTTCAGGAGATGACTATAGGTCATCCTCCCCAACACGAGGAAAAGACCTGAAAAACCCTCATTTGCCCTAGGAACCTAAGCTCAGTGACCTAACACTTCAAGGAATTCTCTTTTACTTTTTAACTTATTTTATTTTCAGTTTTCAACCATCACAACCCACTGTTTTTACCAAATCCCAACATCCAAAATGAATTCACCAATTTGAGCTTCACTGTAAGTCATTTATGCGAAGAAAACCCATCCCTGTGGATGATCCTAAAGTCACTATACTGCAGTAGCAATGCTACAACATTAGAGGTATTGTGTATTGTGTGGCCAGTATATATTTCTTCAAAAAAATTAAAATATATATTTTCTTTAAAATATATTTAAAAAAATATTCTGCCTTTAAAAAATAATAATAATAATGATAATTTCTGCAATGCAAAATTTCGCAAGCCCTACAAATTTCAATGCATGCAAATTCCTCGCACTTATATTTTTTCGGGCCATAACTTTTTCATCCGAACTCCGTTTTGGGTGATCTTGGTATCGTTTGGAAAGCTTAGAGAGTGTAGAATCTAAATATATGAAGCAAGAACACTTTTAATATTTATGATAAAGGTGTAATTTTTAAAATTCTCCAGTTGGTCACTTTTAACCTCTCTTTAGTTCTTCCACCTTGATCATTTGAAGCCCAAATGGAGTAAATAAGGCCTCTTTGGGAAGCATATTTTTATCTTTTTGATTTTCATTCTTGTAACTGATCATATTTGCACTATTAATATTTTTGTTTAACACTTTTCCTCTCTTGCTTTCGTCAGCGCTCCTCCCTCTCCACAACCTGGCCACATTCTCAAAGGAGGTATCAATTTCCCTCCCTTAAATTACCATTCCATAACCACATCGAGGACAAATGTAATCTCATTGGGAGAGTTAAGGAAGGAAGTGTTGATTTATGTTTTAAGCAAGTCTATTTTGTTTAGTTGAATGGCTTACTAGTTAGTTTTTTTTTTTTTTTTACAATATAATTCATGTTTATAGTTTCTAGTTCATGCTTTCAGTTTCTCATTTTCAGAAAAAAAAAAAATATTGTGAATGGCACTAAGTAAGATGAGAAATTGAAAATTGTCCAATAATTGTTGATGTTGTACCTAAGGTCATGCTTAGTCGAGTTGATAACATGTCAAATTTTATCAGATTCAACCTTTTTTTTCTTCCACATTGAACTAACCACACACTCGTGCACACATTAGATTTCATTTATAGTTAAAAATTGTCTTGCCTTCTAAGCCCCCGCAAAGTCCCACCAGTACCTTTGACCACCTTTACTAGTTAAGACCTCGAACAAAAGCACCAATGAAATCTTCAAGAAAAGAAAAAAGAGAAAAGAAAAAGAAAAAGAAGAGAAAAGAAAGAAATTGTAACGATTTGCCTTGAAACCCGAGCACGGTCCTAGGGGTATATGGAGAAAGTCTTTAAAGCCCGATGCCCTAAACCAACTGGTTGGGAGTCACCGACTCTCATGGGCCATCATCAGACGTGGTGAGTTTAGCAAATTGTAGGTGCCGTAGCTTTGAACCACAAGAGTCCCGTGAAACCTAAAGCGTTAGTGGTCAAATATCCTTACGACTCGATGCCCTGCACTAATCAATTGGAGTCACGTGAACCTCATTACGTGGACACTTGTGAGTTTGATACTCCCAGATTTCACCTCACACAAAAAATAAAAGAGGAAGAGTAGAATAAAGCTAGTCCCGATTCATCGAGGTCAAGTTAGGCCGCTTAGGTTTAGATAAGAGCTAGGTCAGGAGAGAACAAATAAGCTTAATGTGCTTATTTTTGAAACATAATCAAATCAAACACTTATGTTTTTATGGAAGGTGTCAGGTTAGTTCTAGAAGTTTATTAATCGCTTTTGATACTTGATTTTACATTACACATACCTTCGGGATGGTCATCGACGTATTTCATAACTTGCCGCAAGTTTGGTTTTATCACTTCAATGATTTTGAAAACCATTTTTGTGTAGATATATTTATAGCTCATCTTGCTTTTATTTTCTTTCTTCTTCTTCCATTGCTAAGGGACTAGCAATGTGTCGGATGGGGGGAGTGGTTACTACCCAAATAGTGCTATATTACACCCTTATTAATACATTTTTTGAGCACTTTTTGCATAGTAATCAGCCCAATTAACCCAATTGGCATGATAAGGACCTTTCAATGCTACTAATCAAATGTTATGGCAAGTTTTGTTGTTTCTGCAGGCTATTTATACCATAGATAGGGATTCAACTCAAGCATGAAGAAATCAATTGGAATCTACGCAAAAGTGCAAACTAAAATAACAAAGAGAGATACAGCTACGTGAAATTTTTGTACTCTCAAGAGGTGGTTATGAAATTTCGCAACCCCTCGCGAATTCGAATTGCGAAATTTCGCGAAATTCTCGACCCGCAACCCCTACAAAATTTCAGAATGGTCAAAATTACCTTGCCCCGCGAAATTTCCTCCTTCCACCGGCTCCTGCTGCTGACTTTTGACTCTTTTGTCACTTTGGATTGCTCCACTCATTCCCTCTGTATTAGTCTTTTATTTTCAAGTTATTTCGCATTTCAGATGAAGGTTTGACTTTAAAAGCTCCTGAGACAAGACATCAGAAGGAAGTCTCTTCATTTTTTTATCAAAGTTTTCGGAGGGAAGTTTCTTCAAGATTTTCCCCAATTCTTCTCATTTCTCTCATTTTCCTCATTTTCTCTCCTTCTCACTGTACTCAAACACCCTGAGGATGACAACTTTTGGGAGGGACGAGTGGCTAACCCTTCCTCCTAAAGTGTAAGGTTGTGCCAGTAAAGGATCCTAAGGCAACTTGAGGTTTTCATGGTTTTCACGCAGGTACTCACTGACATTTATGTGTTTCCTTTGAACTATAGGTTTAGATCCCTTCGACGGACTCGGATGATCCATATTTCGATCATCTTTGTGGTTCATGGATGCTTATTGCTGCATCCACTCGCATTCATTAATATCATCTATTACCATTGGAAGGTGAGTTAAGGAGACTTGCTTTCCATTTGGTTCGAGACCACTAATGCCCAGTGAATACCATTTTTCGAAGGATAGTTATTTATGGTCGGTTTTTATAGCTAAATCGAAGATCCGTTCGTGATTTACTATAGGTCATCCTCCTAACATGGCGTGAAAAGACTCAAAACCCTCATTTTCCTAGAACCTAAGTCAGTTGGACCTAACACTTGCTGAATTCTCTTTTACATTTTAACTTATTTTAATTTCAGTTTCAACCATTACAACCCACTGTTTTTACCAAATCCCAACATCCAAAATGAATTCACCAATTTGAGCTTCACTGTAAGTCATTTATGCGAAGAAAACCCATCCTTGTGGACGATCCTAGAGCCACTATACTGTAGTAGCAATGTTATAACAGTAGGAGGTATTAGGTATTAGGTATATATTTCTCTCAAAAAAAAAATTAAAAAATATATATTTTCTTTTAAATATATTTAAAAAAAATATTCTGTCTTTAAAAAATAAAAATAATAATAATAATAATTTCGCAATGCAAATTCTAAGGTCCCACATCTACAACCACGTCTCTACTCATATTTTCTTTTCGCTATAACTTTTCATCCGAACTTCGCTTTTGTGATCTCGTATCTTTTGGAAAGCTTATAGATGTAGAATCTAAATATAGCGAAGAGAAACTTTTAAGATTATGATAAAGGTGTAATTTTTAAAATTCTCCAGTTGGTCACTTTTAACCTCTCTTTAGTTCTTCCAACTTGATCATTTGAAGCCCAAATGGAGTGAATAAGGCCTCTTTAGGAAGCATATTTTTTATCTTTTTTGATTTTCTTATTCTGTAACATGACTATATTTCCAGACTATTAATATTTTTGTTTAACAATTTTCCTCTCTTTTGTTTCGTCGTGGTTCCTCCTCTCCACAACCTGGGCCACATTTCGTGAGGTATCACTTCCTCCCTTTAAATTACTATTTCCATAACCATCGAGGACAATGAATCTTGGCTGGGGGGAGAGTTAAGGAAGGAAGTGTTGGATTTATGTTTACAAGTCTATTTTGTTTAGTTGAATGGCTTACTAGTTAGTTTGTTTTTGTTACAATATAATTCTTATGTTTATGCTCTAGTCTATGCCGCTCATTTTCAAAAAAAAATATCAGAATGGTCACTTATAAAGATGAGAAATTGAAAAATTTTTCCAATAATTGTTGATGTTAGAATGGTGTTATTCTTAGTCGAAGTTGATACAACCCGTCAAAATTTTATCAGATTCAACCTTTTTTCTTCCACATTGAACTAACCACACACACTCCGTGCACATTATATTTCATTTATAGTCGAAACCGTCTCTGCCTTCTAAGCCCCGCAAAAGTCCGCCTCAGACCTTCACCACCTTTAATAGGTTAAGACTCCTTGAACAAAAGACCAATGAGTCTTTCAAGAAAGAAAAAAGAGAAAGAAAAGAAAAAGAAGAGGAAAAGAAAGAAATGCTGACGCTTTGCTCAAAACCCGAGCACTCCACTCACGAGGGGGTATACGGTAAAGTATATAAAGACCAATGCCCTAAACCAACTGGTTGGGAGTCACCGAGGGGTATAATTGTTAATATATATTTATATAGAGAGAGATTGTTTTTTTTTTCTTAATTAATAGTATATTTTTTTAATGATTTTAATATTCTTCCTTATAGATAAAAGAAGAGAGTAGAGAGATTGAAATTGCTTTTTGAAATAATGAAGAATAAAATGGTGTCATCTAAAGGGAAAATATTAAAAAGGCATGGAAGCTTCTATTCCGTAATATTTATGAAGAGTATGTATTCATGCACCTTTTTCAACAAACAAATAACAACCTAACTACTAAGCTAATCTCACTAACTCCATGAGCTATCTAGAATGAAAGTATTTTTAAATTGTTGTAGAAAATAGTTTGAATCATGTATTTCTATTTTTAAGTTAACTAAAATTAGGAAGATCAAATAATTGGAAAGAAAACATAAATCTGATTCCCCAGTAATTAACAAGGTTTCCAAATTTATAAAGATGATTTGCTTAGGGTTCTCTGCCCTTGTTAGGAGGTTAGAGATAGATATCTCTCTGTATAAAAGGTGGCTTTCTAAATCATAAATTCAACATTTAAAACATACCTATGTTTTAAAAATCGGACCGGTCAAAGAATCGAAAAGGTTACCAATTCATGGTTTAATGATCGAATCGTGGTCGAACCTCTATCAAACTGATGACTTCATAAATATATATTATATGATGTGATGCCCCTATCTCGAGGGTCCCATTGACAATCCGTTAACTCGTGGAACTCAGAAATATCGGCATCCATTCGTACATGTGAGGTGTTCCGAATCAACAAAATTTATATCCTAAAGTCCCACCGCGTACAAAGCTACCCCAAAGATACCGTCGAGAGTCGAACTCAGTGGAGGTTTTCTCGTACAAATGATTCAGAAGTGGAGTTCAAAATGGTGGATTTCACTCTCGATTTAAGTGAATTATAAAAAACAATGAGAATTGGCTGTTTGCAAAGTTGAAAATAAAAATAAGAAAAAAAAATGTAAAATGTAACCCCTCAAGTATCCGATACCGGGCCAGGGATCCTGTGGCAAATGCAGGGTATCCGTGGTCATTTCCTCGCATTGGGGGAGAAATGACCCTATAGTCATCTCCCGAACCTGGATCTCATTTGAAGTATGGAAACCCAACCTAAAATAATTATCCTTTGAAAATGGTGTTCACTAAGCAAAGAAGGTCACCGATGCTGAAATAAGTCTCCTCACTACCTTCCAACGGGTCATAGAGGGTAACCAATGAATCCGCATCTAGCAATAAGCATCCATCGAACCCTGCAAGCTTACCAAATAATAACCATTCAAGGATTCTGGCGGATAAAAACCGTATTATAAATGGAACACAAAACTACTCATGAGTACCTACGTGAAGAACAAAGTAACCTCCAAATCCTTTAAGATCCTGCACCCAAGAATTCTCCGTCTTAAGGAGGAAAGGGTTTTAGCTCGCTCATCCTCCGAGTCACACCCCTGAGGGTGTCTGACCACCCAAAGTGGAAAAAACAGAGAGAAAATGGAGAGAAAGGAAAAGTATTATAGAAAGCTGAAAGCTTCCGCGCCAAAATTTATTACTGAGTGATCGACCAGACAGTAGTCCACTCTGCTTTATAACGCTCTGCATCAAGTGAAATTACAAAACAAAAATAAAACCAAAAGCTGGTCATACATAAAATTAGAAGAATGCACTGTAAAGAAAAGGTCAAAAGCAACATGGCGTGAGGAAAGTGAACAAGTGGCAAAACGTGCTTAACAATGGTCATAGGATGAATTGCTGGTCGTGGAGCAATTCTCGCGAACCGTGATTTAAATTTCAGTTGTACGGCAAATTTCAAGAACCCCGCAAAATGCTCGTCAGGCTCCATTTTCACAGATTTTCTCGGGTCTCTAATCAGACGTTTCGAAGTTTGACTAATTCTTCGTATTTGGATCGACTCCAACAATTTCAAGATAAATAGCTTCAAGTAAAACTACAAAATTAGCTACAAAATACGCACGCGAAAAGCATGGACTCACGTGCAAATCGGGTTAATTATGTTGATTAGTACATAAAAAGTACTCAAAATCTGCAATAAACAAGGCTCAAAATAGCACTTTTTGAGCACTAATCAGTTTCCCGATATCACACTCATTTATTGAGACCCATTCATGCATATTTAATTCACAAATATACAAAAATATATGATTAACTATTTAATCCATCACCCATTTAATGCTCTTTTCATTTCTTTTTCCTCGTTTTCTCATTTCTCTTCCTTTTTCGCTATTCCTTCCTTCTTTTTTCCTTTCTTCCCTCTAATGAATTCTTTTGTCTTTCGCATTTTCTCCTCCCTCGATCAATATCGACCGACCACAAGTGGGCGGTTCTTCCTTCCTTCCTCATGCCATTTGCGTGGCCCCTTAATTTTCCTTCTTCATTTTCTTTATTTCAATTGCATCATCCCACATGTGGCTAATCGCGAGCCACACATTCGCGCACCACATGGCTCTTCCGCGTCACTTTCGGGGGTGCCATGCGCATCTCCAACCATGTCATGCGTCATTCGAGCAATTCTACGCCTCAAAAACGTACCGAATGGTTCTAATCCAACGAAATTCAACGTGGTAGCTAGATTTCGCGAGACGATTTCAACGATGAAGTCCGTTTCGTCATCCAAGATCTAGAAAAATTTCGATTTTTCGACCGAAATCACTGTTTTACCTTTTTTCAAAAATTTGGATTTTCTGGGGTTTCACACTTTTTACTCAAATTAAAAATAATGTTTAAACATTTATAATATGTAAATGAATATTGATAATATTTATTAAATATATTTATTGATTTATTAAATAATATATTGAAATTTGATTATTATTATATATATATATATATATATATATATATATATATATATATATATATATTTATTTATTTATTTATTTATATTTCTTAGCTTATTTAAATTTGAAATTTTGATGGAAAATTGTGTTTATATAATAGAAGCTAAGGATGATCAAGTGGTTTGCACTATAACTATTCATTGTCAAGACCAAGGTTCCAATCCCTTTGAACTAGATTTTATATAATTTGAAGGAGTACAAAGCCAAAAGCATAAGCATGGAGCATAGATGTTACTCTTGCATTGAATAATAAGTGCCACGGCTCGCGACACTCAAATTCAAAATCGTCATTTGCTTTGGAAAAAATTGAACTGCCTTTCAAGGAACTACTGCATATCCGGGGCTGGTGGTCCAACCGTCAATTCAAGCGGTTCGATACTAGTTCAATTGAATGGCGGTTCAAAGGCTTGAACCGAACCGAAAAAAGTGCGAATCAATGGTTGGATCAATCCGACCGACCGATTCAATTTTCAAAAAATTTGAAAATATGTTTTCGGTACCATTTTTTCTCCACAACATATAAAAAATACGTTTTGGGCTAATTTTTTCAATAAAATTCTGGTAAAAAACTCGAGCCAATTTTGGCTTGCATGATATGCAACTTTCTAGGGTTTGAAATCGTCCCCACCCAACCCATTATTGAATTAAAATAGAAAAATATTTTAATGACGGTTCGGTACCGATTCGATTGAATGGCGGTTCAAAGGCTTGAACTAAACCAAAAAAAGTGTCGATCGACTACAATCGGTATCCGACGATGGTCGACTAGTCCCACCTCAACCGCCGATCCGATTTTCAAAAATTGGAAAATGCTGCCAAAGACATTTTTTTTCTCTACAAGATATAGAAAATACGTTTTAGGCTAATTTTTTTAATGAAATTCTAGCCTAAAATTCAAGTCAATTTTGGCTTGCATGATATGCAAGTTTTTGGATGAGAAAGTGTATCGATACTAGAAAGTTGTTGGGGTTGAACAACCATGCTTTAACGCCACCTACTTTTCCTTCTGGATGAATATATATATATATATATATATATATATATATATATATATATATATATATATTAAGGACTTAGGCATAGTGTAGTAGAGGAGCAATAGTAGTATTAGGTGCTTCCTCGGTAGAGAAGAGCACTATGAGAAAGAGGTAACTGCAATATATAATACTTATGACGGCTAAGAGAGATGTCCAATGTGTGAGAAGTTTGATGAATGAGTGGCTTTCTGTTTCTATGTTGACATCTATTCACTTGGCATTACTACTCTGTAATATTATCTTCTCATGGAAACTCAAACCCAATTCTTCTTACAAATGTTGAAAAACACTCATCATGTCCAACTTTCTCAAGTAATGCCCTTTTTTCTTACCTTCTCTTCCTATTCTCCTTCCTTTCTTACAAAGATTTCTTTGAAATCTATGTACATACGGTCTTCTGTTGTTTGTTGTTGTCTCCTCTAATCACCACCATCGATGGTAATGGTAAGATGGAGAGGAATGAGATTCGTCTTGGCTACCAAATCTTGTAAAATATTGGAATGGCTAGTAGCCCACGTTTTAATAAACGTGGGTTAAATAAATCAAGAGAGAATGTCGGTTGATGGTTGGACCGGTCCGACCGGCCGCTTCAGTCCGATTTTTAAAACATTGGAAAATACGTTTTCAACACCTTTTCTTTATTACAACGTATAGACAATACGTTTTAGGCTAATTTTTTTTTAATGAAATTCTGGCCTAAAACTCTAGCCAATTTTGGCTTGCATGATATGCAACTTTTTGGAGTTTCAAATCATCCCCACCTAACCTATAGTTGAATTAAATACTTTGAATTAAAATAAGAACATATTTTAATGAGAAAGTGTACCTATATTAGAAAGTTGTTTGGGTTGAACGACCATGCTTTAACGCCACCTACTAACAGTGGGGGTGCTTCCTCGGTAGAGAAGAGCACCATGAGAGAGAGGCAATTCCAGTGTATAATACTTATGATGGTTGAGAGAGATGTCCAGTGTGTGAGAAGTTTGATGAAGGTGTGGCTTTCTATTTCTGTGTTGACATCTCTTCACTTGGCATTACTACTCTATAATATTCTCTTCTCATGGAAACTCGAACCCGATTCTTCCTCCAAATGTTGAAAAAAAATTCATCTTATTTCGAGGCTTTGAGAAAACCTATACTTCTATAAAAAGATATGTACTCCAAAGCAATGTTTTAAAAATCTAACTGGATTAGTCGGTCGGACTAATTAAACCATGAACCTACAACAAAATTGATTAGATTCAAAGGTTAAAATTGTTTTTTTTTTAACCGATCGAACCGATGATTGAATCGGTCAAACCGACGGTTGAACCAATCCAATCTATTTATAATTATTTTTATTGGACACATATTAATTACCTATTTTACGACATCACCGCCTGTTCTAATGCTTTCGATCATCTAAGCAAACCAACGAACTCGATAACTCTTCCGATCTCGCTCATCGACCATTTTAAAATGTTGCTCCAAAGAGAAAAAAAAATGGGAGATTCATTCAATAAAATCGTGCTAGTTTAAACGCTTTCATTGGCACCGTCTATGGAAACTGATTCCTCCCACCACTATTCTCATCTCCCGATTCCTCTCAGAACTCTTAGAAATTGTTGCCACCAGATCTTTTAAGCTTTTGTTTGCATATCTATTCTTCCTGCGTGATCTTCTCCATCTTCTTATCATAATTTCCATACTCAATTCATCTTAATATGGGTAAAAATCTATCAGATTTGATGTTGCCCCTGCTTGGCGCACCAGATCTATTCCACCCGGAATCGTCGAAACTCGCCATTTTTTGCTAAAACATCCCGGAATTACGGTCGATATTGAAAAATGCATCTTCCTAATCAATCGCCCAAGGTCGCCGATAACGGCTTCCCTTTCGGATAACTCTCAGAGGAGATTGCTCCTAAAATCAACCGAGGCAGAGTTTTGACGTTCGTTGATCTTAGTCAAAACAAGCTCCACAGCGAGATTCCAAATTGCCAATCTAAAACTTTTTTCTGTCCTTATTTGGACAGTTGCAAGGATGGAGTTGCTAATGGCACTCACCAAGTAGTAACCACACGTCAAAGGCCCACCCACCCTCTACCTTTTTGAAGCTCCTACTTGTCATTGGGCTGCTCGTGTGCTCGATTACATTTGCAGTTGCAACCATCATCATTGAAAAATGTATTGTTTACACTTTAGAGAAGGGTGATGATACCAAACGATGCTTACTGAAGGTGACAGGGAAGGGTGCTGAATCAAGCATTTCCTACATCGGTTGAGGTTTCACTTCAATGTTCGAGTAAGTTATTCTATGTTATTGTGGAATATTGTGATACAATGTACGTGATTCTGATCTAAGGTTCATGACTCTTACTCTTAGTTAGTACCAAGGTTAAAAATATCGGTTTCGACGGATATGTCGATACTTCGATTTTACAGATATATCGGTGGATATTTTTACATGAATATCGATATATCGGAAATTAACAAAAATACTTTGAAATTCATGAAAATACTTTGTAAAAGCCAGAATGACATAAATAACGAAATATACATTGATATTACATTGCAATGGTGTTTCAAAACCAAATGAAGATCGATGCATTCCATCAAGAACATTCACTAAGGATCCCATCTCATGAAGACAATACTCATATCAAGACATAGTGTTTCGATAATATTGATTATAAGATCATCATGCCATGCATAAATGTCTGACTTGTACCCATAATCACGGATATAAATTCGCTCACCTTACGCCGTTTAAACTCGCTGCATTTGATACGAGTTCGAATGGAATTCAGGATCACGAGGGATAGTTAATCATTCCATTCACCAATGGAACTCAAGGATAAGGCTAAATCCATAACTCATTATGTTAGGAGGAAAAATGTTGGCATCATTAGATGAATCCATCAGATTGAAAGTGTCAATGCTCATAGACTCCAAAATAGCCGAAAAACGAATTCTCATTATGTCAGCAGCCATCCTTCTTCGTCGACTTATATGCATTCCAATGGCTCCACACTGACTAACTCTTATAGACCTGTGGTCTTCATCTTCTGTAGCATGTGTGAAATCATCTTCACTAGTGAATGGACTCAATGGATATTCATTTTGTTGTTGATCTGCATTATCTCCACCATCATTTCCAGTATCACTACCATCATTGGTCCCCTCTCCTCTTAAGCCATTATAGCTTGTAGTAGAAGTACCATCAAAACTAGGTCTATTACTATGTTTAACACTTGAATCAAAAGAGGGTCGAGGTGTGACAATGGGCTGAAATAAGTCTCTAGTGTCTTGACTGAAACTTTCACTATGAACTTCTTCAAATAAAACCCGCTCAACATCAACACCTACTTCTCAAACATGTGCAGCAATTCATGGATCAGGATTTCCATTTCATCATCTAAATGGAGAGGTTCAACCCACTGGAATAATTGATTATCCCTCTTCTTCACCAAACTCTACCAAAATGTCGAAAGTAAATTAAGGTAATATTATTCAAGAATCCTTTATCGACCGTCATATATCTTCGTGATCTTTAGTTTCCATGTCAGAGTAACAAAAACTAGTCAGTTAGAGCCAAGGGTAAGCTAGCCAATTTCTTTGTTTTCAGATGGATCAAAGCAAATGTGTTCACCCTTCCTACACAAGATGACGCTATTGGGAAAGAACCTTAAGAACCAAATTCCTCAATGCTGGAGCGTGGTTTCCTATACATAAACCACCATTCAACATAATAATAAAAATTACTAACATTCAAAATCTAATAATAACATGGTAATGGATCTTTACTTTAAACTTTTAATGAGAAAAACAACACTCACCAGAACCATTAAATTCTTGATGTTATTGTTACCATCACCGAATCCCTTTTCGACATCTCGGGAAATATTATAAATTATGGAATTCAAAATAAACTTTAAGTAAATCAATATATGTGTAAGTGTAACCAAATAAATTGAATCAATTAATTAGAAATATATTCTATTAATGTACTTATTTCAATATTACCAAGACTTACAAAGAGGAAGATAATTTTCCAAATACTCATGAAATGAGTAAATTAAGGTCACTACTAACTCTAGATCTATATCAAATCTGGATTAAGATAATATGCTACAAAAGTGATTTAGAATTAGTATGTGATAAAAAGGAAAATAATATGCATTAAAGTGATTATCGCATAGTTACCTGCCACATGAAGAGGATGTTTGAGGGTTTTATTCCAACAATCAAGGATGATTTTTCGACTCCATTCTTGTACTTTCAGTGCAGGCGTAAATTTTTTTTCACCACTCAAATCAACTCATACCCAAATGGCATCATTTCGACGATTTAATCAACAATGCGAGAACTATATATAAAGGTCATAGATTGACACTATGTTGTGAGACCTTCTCCCAATATGGATGATTAAACACGAGTCCTTCCAACCTCACGTCTACAATCCACGTCCGACTAAGCTTGTGAGAAGCTCATTCATCACTAATAAAGATCTTCTTCAAATCAGCTCTCTTTTTTAGAAGACTAGCTAGGGCGATGTAATTTGTCGCAAATCTTGTTGCTCCTGAACGCACAATTTCTCGACCACAAACTTTTCTCATTATTGCAAGCAACCAACCATGATCAGAGATAAAGTCAGGATCTTCGCGCATTGGTAATCAAGTCGAAGTACTTTCTCGTTTACTCAATGTCTTCAAACATAAGGTCGCTGCAATGTGCCGCACATGGAGTCTAACATACCATACTTCACATCACTTCGTACCTCTCGCAACGTCGATCCACGGTCTCAGAATAATTTGGTAATAACATTCGCTTTCGCCAACTTCCTTTATCACGCCCTTCAACAAACCATAAATGTATTTCATGGTCTTCGAGACATCCGGCTGCATCAATAGACTTAAGAAAAAGTGTGCTTCCTTTATAATATACCATGAATTAATGATGCTTAATTTCGTGGGACTAGTCCATCCATCACATATAATTGTGCACCCATAGGTCTTCAATTTCTCCCTTTGAAGATTCACATAATCTTCCATGTCTTTATACTCCATATCTAAATACTATTGTTTTTTGATTTCATATGGAGAGGTGCTCTATTCCCATGTGCCTACAAGTTAAAATAAATAATTATATGGTTGGCAACTATAATATAAGATAATAATGTTATTAGAAATTGAAAATGGATTTTCACATATTAGCTTGTTGTGCACCAACAATCATGTTTTTGAAGTGGTGAGAGTCTATTTTGTGAGGTGCAACGCTCTCATATATGAAGAATTTACTGATTAATCGGTTCATCATTTCTTTATCGCACCTCCTTTAAAAAGATTTTTGTAATACTTTTGTCTTGTCATGGAAATTAGATAATGATGGGAGCAAGTATGTGTGATGGATCCGATTGTCTCACACTCGAGATCTTTGCACGCTAGCCTTACCGGATCTGATGTGATCAGGAAGGCTCTCGTATGAGATTATATATATTAGAAATGTTTGTAAATTGCTTATACTATAATAATAAATTTAAGTTAAAAGATTTACTAATTTTTCTTGTCTCTTATAAACCCTTTTTCTTGTCAAGCCGATTTCATTCACTAAATTGATGCATGATACGCCGCTCGATACCGCCCGCTCACACAGTTCCTGTCACGATACATATAGACATCATCATCTTCCTCCTCATTTTCCTCATCATCATCATCTCCATCATCATCAAAGAGATATCTATGGCTACCACCCATTGTGCCTCGCAGTTCAACTCAAATTTCTTCAATATTTGCAGTTTTCTTTGCTTTGGCTTTATTCTTTTTAACTAAAAGTTGTCTCATTTCTTTTTTAACTTCAGGAGGCACATTAAGGCACTTTTTGCTATTTGAGTGGGGATCTGTATGTGATAAGTGAAATTTAAATCAAGTACTTCCGCCACTTTTAATGACCATACCATAAAAATTGCATACGGTGCCATTTAGTTCCCTTCAATAAAATTTCCAAAATGTGATCACGCACTCCGCATTGCTTCCACTTCCACTATCCATCCTATAAACTTCAATAATTGTAATCAATTCATATTCATAATCTCAATCTAAATATAAAGTCAGATCACCATATTACATTAATTAACAATTTATTATATTTCAACACTATAATCAGAATCTAAGTCTAAAGTTACATTAAATATCTAAATATACATAATATATATTCATATTTCATACATTAATTAACAAATTTTATATTTCATATTCATAATCTCAATCTAAATATAAAGTTACATTAATTATCATAAGTTAAAGAAAATGTGTTTTTACATTAATTAAAAATTTATTATATTTCATATTCATGATCGTAATCTAAGTCTAAAGTTACATTAAATATCTAAATATACATAATATATATTCATATTTCATACATTAATTAACAAATTTTTATAATTCATATTCAGAATTTCAATCTAACTATAAAGTTGCATTAATTATCATAAGTTAAAGAAAATGTGTTTTTACATTAATTTACAATTTATTATATTTCATATTCATAATCGTAATCTAAGTCTAAAGTTATATTAAATATATAAAGACACATAATATATGTTCATATTTCATAAAATAATTAACAAATTTTTATATTTCATATTCATAATTTCAATCTAAATATAAAATTGCATTAATTATCATAAGTTAAAGAAAATGTGTTTTTACATTAATAAATATAAAATATATATACTAAATATAAACAATCTTAATCTAAATATAACCAACACTACTAAATTGCACAAATGTAAAAATAATAATAATAATTAATATGGAAACATACCCACGCTGCGTAAATTATGTATCGAATGCCAAGACTCGAACACCAAAATTGACAAAAAAATATTATTCTCCAAGACGGCTAATAAATCAAGAATTGTTTGAGAGAGAATTGATTAGTTTGATATGAAAACTAGTGATTTTAGGGCTATTTATAGATTTTTCGGAGTCAAACTATCCGTTTTTTGGTCAAAAACCCTTTAAAAATGAATTATGTCCTTAGATTTGATTTTGGATCAAATCTAACCATTAGATCTTGAATTTTTGAGACAAAATCTCAGCTTTCCACGTGTCCAACAATTCTGGCCGTCAAATCTATGCGATTTTTTTATTGATATATCGTCGATATCGACCAATATATCAACCAAAATTGTAAAAAAACTGCATTTTTTTCCCTACACTGCATATGTAACCGATATTATGTCCGATATATCGGTAAATAATCGATATATTGTTGATATTGACTGATATTTTTCGATTTTTCCTTAATTCAACTTTTGTTTGCTAATATTATGTTGAAAATGCCCGACATCCAAAATATCAACAATATATCGCAACATTTCCGTCCCTGGTTACTACTTAGTATGAACTATGACGTAGCATCATCAAAGGCTAGCATACGTTGTGGATGTGAATTAACATCTTTATGGCTGGGACCATTATGGGCCTCGCCTAATCGTGCCATGTCAAGATTTCGCTTTGGGCCTAGGCCCCACTATTTAAACTTGGGGCCACACATCATCTAAATGGATACAAACTTAATCCATATATATATATATATATATATATACATCTCTAAAGTCAAGACCAGTATGCTTAAAATAGCGTGAGGCCCTACAGTTGTATTTTAGAAATCAAATCTCAACAAAGATCTTTTACAAAGTCAACTTGTATTGATGTCAGTGAAAGGAATTTTTTTTTTCTCATGAGCATGGATTCGACGCCCAGAGATTCATACTCTGGGTACGTAGAACTCAACACCGGCTATTGGGGGGTCTCCCATCTCCTAGTTTATGAGTACATACTCGAACCTGTCTTCAGCCATGTACTCACGCTTTTCCATTTTACAGAGATGATTATTCCCAGATATAAACAGAATGGTTTGTTCAAGATGTTTCCCAACAAAACTTAGAACATCTTCAGTAATTGTGAAGAAAAATATTAGCATTATTATATGTTAGCCAAAATAATTTTGAGATTTAGCTTAAGCTAAAAGGGTGTGAGCTCCAACAGTGAGCATCTAAAACTTTAGTTATCCTAAATCTATTCCAATTTTACTATCTCTCTTCCTTAATAATTACATCATATACATTTCATTCATCTATATCACTCCATACCCAAAATGGAAATTTCCATCATATACCAATATTGCTTGTGAATAGTTCCTAGCAATATTTACCCAAATATTGATGACAATCACATTAGAAATTTTTTATTCAAGGATTTTTTATTTACCCAAAATTCGTACTTTGCCCCGCTTCTTTTTTATTCGCTTTCTTTTTATTCTTCGTGGAAATGAGCCACATCAAATGTGTTGCAAGACATGCTTCGTCTGGGTGAACCACCAATCACCCAATGGGCTGTTATGAAAGCAAAGTTGTAAGAAAAGTACATTCTCTGATTATATAAGAGCCACCTGTTTCTTCACTATGAATGATCTAAAACAATGACTCTTAGTGAAATAATATTCTACTAAATTTGAGGAAGTTAGACTTAGGTAGTGAGTCTCCATGCTGAGGACCAATTTGATGTCTCGCACTCATGAAAGTTAATGGTCTTAGGTTTGACATTCAAAGAATGGTTAGACGGTACGCTCCACACATTGTGTAGAGGAGGCATACTAAAAAGTCGTAGGAAGCTTCTGAGGAAGTTCAATAGGCTCCCTCCTCTTTGCACACACAAAGTCAGTCCAGTCCCAATCCACGCTATCAAACTGTAATACGTTTAATAAATATTAGGAGCAAAGAGTCTAGTTTACATAACTCTCGTCCTGTTGCTTCTTCTATTGCGTCTAAGGCTAGTAACTCATCGATTGTCTCAATATATGTCAGATTGCGTCTCGTTGTCCCCAACGCATTTTGGCATTAGATGTTGAACAAAGTATTTGGAAAATGAGTAAAAGACCAAATGACATCCTTTACTTATTCTGGTGATGAAGATGGTCTTCATGAGAATTGTGATGAAGATGCTGTGTTGGTGTGGTTCGAATGTGTAAGTATCCAGTCAACCAGATAATGATCATTGAAGACATCAGTATATTTTTCACAATACCACACAAGAGTGGAGACAATGAAATGGAAGTTAGTTATTACTGGGTAGTTCAATGAATGTATTTTTAAGGATGCTGTTAAATTGTTAACTGAAAGTAGAACCTATCCAAATCCATTTAGAGAAGTCAGAATGAATTACACTTTGTCATATCTTAAGCAGCCCAGCCTCGGTCAAATGGGGGGATTATAAGGAGGAAATCTATTCAGAGGTGCACCACGGATGTTGCCTCATGTTCTTAGGCCGCCCTTTGGCTTTATGATCTGATTTTTACCAATTTTGCAAAGATAACATTTATTCAAGTACAAGGGTAAGAACATTATTTTGAGACCCGGCTAAGCCTAAAGTTTGCATTATAACCGACATCTCTAAACTTCCTGAAGGAATTTGCATATTTTAAAATGTAAGCAGTTTGAGAGAGAGGGATTTGAGACTGGTATGTGCTTAGCATTAGTGGCAAAAGAAGTTCTCTCTGATTCTTCGATTGTCGATGTTCCTTTGGAAGTGAAGACTTTGGTTAGATGACTTTGTTATATAAGTTCGATGAGTTACCTAGTTGAACTGACAATTTTTAAGAGACATCCAACATGCTATAGATTTAGTTCTGTGTTCTCTCAACCCGCTTAACCTTCCACATTATAGGATGAATCCTAAAGAAAGAGATGAGCTGAATAGGTGCAGAAGGGGACTTAGATAGAGGATTTGTTAGACATAGCTCTTAGTCCTTGTGGCAAGGCGCTTTGTTGACACCTAAGAAAGATGACTCTTGGAGAATGTGTGGATAGTAGAGCCACTACAAGATCACAAATAACAGGACATCCTCGCTTGAGGAGGTTAATTGTTAGACTTGTTAGCTGGTTCTAGTTGGTTCTCTAAGATAGATTTGGCAGTGTTATCACAACAAATTTCAGGAAGAGTCAGAGGATGAGTGGAACTCGCATTAAAACACAAGATGGTTTGCTGAGTGGTTAGTCATGCCTTTGGTTTACCCACGCTCCTAGCACTTTCTTGGCGAGAGCTATGACCCATGTCCTGCAAACCCTCATTGGTAAATTTCAGTGGTCTACTTTGATGACATATTGATCTATAGTCAACTGTTGAAGATTTAAGACACCTAAGACAAGCTTCACTACCTTCGCGAGGCCAAGCTTTATGTTAACCTTAAGAAGTGTTCTTTTATGTAACCACATGTGCTTTTTTTAGGCTTTATTGTGTCGGAACATGGCATTTCAGCTGATCCCGGGGTGGTGTTAGAGCATAGGAGTGCCTCGAACCACAATCTACTACCGAGACTCGTGAGTTTTCATGGCTTACTTTCTTTATAGGAGATTTATAAGGGATTTAGGCACTATTATGGCTCCTATCACTGGAATGGCAAAGAATAAGGAGTTTCAATGGTCTAATGCTGCCAGCCGTGCATTTGAGAAATCATGTCAGAACACTGAAAACGCTTTTGAGATATCCCGATTTTACTAAAGTTTTCAGTTGTTTCAAGTGATGCACTGTGGTGTAATCATCTGTGTGTCTGAAATGCAGAAGGTCACCCCATAGCTTTCTTTAGTGAAAAACTCAATGATGCTAAAGAAGAAGATATTCTGCACACAAAGAGTTTTATGCTATAGTGCGTAGTCCGTGTTTTTTGGAGATTTTATTTGTTGCCGACCTAATTTGGTGTTGTTTTCTCGACCATCAAGTTTAAGATATTTAAAACCCTCACAAATAAATGAATGCTCGACATATGAAGAACTTTGAATGAATATTCTTTGTGATTAATCATCGTTTCACTGAAAACAGTCATGATGAATTGAACATTAACTATTACACTTCACTGGCGGAGCGTTTCATATGTCGGGTTTGATAGATTGAAAATGAGTATTCGCAGTGCCCAACTTTAATATTTATAATGAGGTTACAATTACAACCGGGCCAAGAGTATCTAGACTCTGTTGAAATGGGGTTTGCTTAAAGTGACTAAGTAACAATGATGCTTCATATGTTACAAATTGCTTTTATATAAGTTATGCAATCAAAATGCTTTGCCTTCCACTAGTTTGGTATTCACTGAAGATGCAAATTGTTATTATTTCTTGAAACCTTGAGATTGTTTATAATTACTCTAAAATTTTCATTCGTTTTCTTTATCCTCGATCGATGGAAAACTATATTATTAATCATAGTTCGGTAATATGTTTAGGTGTTTGGTTGGGATAAAATGAAGGTGTTTGGGATTTAATTTGTCATCAACAGTTTTGCTTTATAATTAATCACTAACTGCTCAACGGGTAAAAGTCCTTTTCAAATTGTTACGGTCACCACCAAGACACCTATTGATCTTGTTCCTTTATCACCTCATGCGTACTTTTGAACCCGCAGAAATTTTTGCAAAATATCCATGACTTATATGTCATATTTAGCAAAAATCATAATGAGGAGCATAAACTGCTGTCGATGTGCATCAGAGATCTAAAGAATTTAATGTAGGTGACTATGTTATGGTTCGCATTCATTCCAGCAAATTCATAAAAAATCGTTTTCAAAACTTACAAGAGCCATGTCTTTATTCTTACTGGCTTCAAATGGGATCTAATAACATTCTTCTGATTTAACAATGACATGGATATTATTTATATTTTCAATGTGTGAGGACTTGTTACTTATCAGGTACCCTTTGTTTCTACTTGCCTTCTAGTGTGGTTCCGGCGAAAAGCTAGCAACGGTGCACCCACTGCGTCATCACTTACGACGCGATTAATCTGATGATGCCCGTGACTTCAGATTGGGTTTCTCGTCGCTTTCTTATTAATGGTATGGTCGCCCGATTGGATGCCACGGATATTGTGAGGATGATCTTCACTTTGGATTTTTCGCTTTGTTGATTGCTACCTTCTCACTCTTCTAGCTTCAGTTCTTTTCAACCTTAGAATGATAAAGGAGCAGTCTCTTATATAGCCTAAACGAGATAGGAACAAGTCCATTTAGATGACTTTTATTACTTTAATTATTTATTTTATTTTATTTTGATTTATCTATTAGTATTTTTAGATTTATCTATTAGAATTTGGGATTATCCGTTACATTTTTGGGATTATCCATTGTATTTTTGTTTGTGCTTATAATAGCATCTATGTTATTGTTTTCGTAGACTTGATTAATATTGAAAAATTCATACCGCTCCGCTTTCTTTTTTATTCGCTTTCTTTTATTCTTCTCAGAGTCGAAGCTATATCAATGTAAAAGCCAAGACATGCCGCTTGGGTGGTTCACCTGCATTTGGAAGCATGTTTTGGTAAACACACTGCCAGATGATCTTTGTGTGCGATTGGTTAATTTCTATTTGAAAACCAACTCGCTCACTATCAAATCATTTGCCACCAATCAATATTCTCAACAGCAACTTTTCAACCAATCGAGAAAACATTTGGATCCATTCTACCATGAAATTAAGTGGAGCATTGAACCTTAACTTTTGTGATGTCCATCGAGGTTGTCTAACCTCTGTCTATCCACCTCTTACCCCAAAACACCATTAACTCCTAGGTCAGGTATCGCTATGAGCCATCTTCTCACTGACGGTGGGCAGTTTGCCTCGAGGTTGGTAATCTAATGGAAGTTGATATTATAAAGTTGAAACTCCATCACCAAGTTAAACCGAGGGTCTCTTGTTGTAGGGTAATCTTATGTGAGGTTGAGCAATTGAATGATCACCAGTTCATTTTACTCAAATTGTCATGCAAAACTATTGTCCTAACGAATGGCACATGTGGAACCCTAGGGAAGGACTTAAACCCCCAAAGGTGTGTGGTGACCCGACGTGCTTCCTAACAGCCTTAATTCATAGTCACCTATCTCATGTTTACCCGCATGTTTTAAAAAGTAAATCCATTTATTTATTGTATGAGTTTGTTGTTCATGGGCAGATTGACAAGGAGCCACTGGCACATATTGAATTTAAATTACGCATCGGCTGCAAAGTGATTTTAATCAAATTGTGCGTTGTTGGCATCATGATGACTGTGTAATACAAACAGACTATCATTTAGATCTTGAGATAAGGCTTGTAGTCTTAAGTCAAATTATTGAGTCTCTAATTGATCATTCAGTTAGGTGAAGAAGAAGATGCACAATATCACTTTGGTATCGACATTGCCGAGAGATAAAATCTAAAATTTCACCAGTAAAGAAATTTATAAACTATATGTTAATGCAACAAACACAAATCTTAAAAAAAATGTAATGTGATTATATATCAGGCTTGAAAAATAATTAAAGAATAACTAAAAAAAAATAATTTTTAATACCTTTATGCTCATTAACAACCGGAACTCAAAATAATTCAAACAAGATATACTTAAATAGCACAAATATTAACTGAGTTTTCAAAATAAAAGAAAATATACCCGATGAAGAACCTTTAGGACACCTACAATTCTTTAGCGAGGTTGCAAGCGAAACAAAAGTTGTGTGCAATGATGAAGGCAGGCAATGATAGGAACAGAGCGCGCCAGATATCCAAAGAAAGAAGAAGGTAGCAACCTCGCAAAGAGAGAATAGAAAATAAAAACAGAGGAACTACACCGTAAACAATAATGATCATGTCTTCATCATCAATTATCAACTTAGTATATATAATAATATATATACCGGGCTTCGCGGGTGCATACCGGTGACGGTTAAAAGGTGTGAGACCCAAAGAAAACTGACAAAGAAGTTTCCTGTAAACTTCTTCCAGTAATCTGCTATCTTGAAATATCACCTTATCCAAACTCGCCGACCGACGACGATCCGTTGGTCGACGACGACACCGCTTAATAAAAAGGTTGAAACTTTCGGCGCGGGCGGTAACGGAATGTCGGGAAACTCCTTGTTCATGTCGTAGATGAACGGGGCGTGTTCGCGAAGAGGGTTTAACTGATTTTCGCGACTTAATCGATGGCGGAATGTGCATAGCCGCAAAGGCCAGTGGTGGTGCTCGAGCGAAGAAGACGAGGAGGATAGTAGGAAGTCTGAACGAAGTATTAAGTCCTGATGATTAGGGTTTTTTTTTTTTTTTTTGTGCCGCAGAATCGATTTTCGCTGACTCAGAGCAATTTAGCAAGCAACCAAAAAACCTGATGCAGCTCGACTACGAAGAATAAAAGGTTCATGTTAATGGTAACGTAAATTCCGAATTTTTCAATAATTAATCAAGTCTACCAAAACAATAACATGAGATGCCATTTATGCTGTCAAACAAAATCCTAATGGATAATCCTAAAATCATAACGGATAAATCCAAAAATCCTAATAGATAAATCTGCACACAATAGATAAATCCAAAAATAAAATAAAATAAATAATTAATAGTAATAAAAGTCATCATTGACTTGGGCTTTCTATCTCGCTTAGGCTCATATGGGTCACCCATGCCCCATCATTTTTATCATCTATTTTTTTGCTTTTGTTCTACTGCTGGAGATGCTCTTAGTAAATTTTTTTGCTTTTCTCCATACTAGAATTTCAAAATTGGTAGGTGCGCTTGCATGGCAGGTCGTAAATAGTAGTAAAAAAAATTTCTATTTTTTTTGTTTGAGGAGGGTTCACACGGTGTCCAGGTTCTCCCCTTCGATGTGTCGTGTCCTGCTTTATCTCCTTGTTTTCTATTTGATTCCATCTACTCAAAGAAGTCTCGTCATCAATGGAAAATACTAAGAGATATCAGCGCCAAAGGTAACAATCTTAAATTATTCTTATGAATTGATCTACAATCACGGTACTATTCAAGAAATGTTCTCCTTTAAAACACATCGTTATTTTAGGCTAATGCAACAAGAAAAGGTAAACTTACAAAAAATATATTTTGAGACGAAAACATGACTGAAAAGTGAGTGATCAATATTATCTATCTTATATCTTTTATTTGATTTAAGTAAGTTTCCAATTTTTCTTGTTAACTCGATTATGGTACGACCAAAAAAAAAAAAAGAGAAATCACAATAATCACTATTATAATACTTTTGATAAGAAATACAGTTGAAAATCTCATGTATGGTCTGCTGTTTGAAAGAATTGAGTAAACCTAATCATTCTTCTTTAAGAACATGATTGTTGCAAGTGAAATTCTTCATCATTTATGCCTTTGGTGACTAGCCTTCAACGAATTTAATTCCTCAGAGACAACATAAGTCCCACAGCCTTTTATACCAGATTACCGCCGATCACCTTAAGCCTCGAGTAGCATAAGTCCATATATGGTCCTTTATGCCTTTGGCGTACTAGCCTGATCTATCCTAGACTTCGACGCGATAAGTCCCTACATGATCCTTTTACTGCCTTTAGCTACTAGCCCAGACAACCAAAACCTCATCTGGGCCTTTGTCTTCCAAAGAGGCCATCGACCGAGACAACAAGCCCTCACGGCCCAAGGGGCCTCAAAGACTACGCGTACCTGCCGTGACGACGAGGAGGTGGGCCATCGGCCTGGGGCTCGAACTCAGCCAAACAAGAGGTTACTAGATCTCGCACACCTAGTCCGTCAACATTCAAGATTGGCCTGAACGCCACTCTGATGACAAGAGTCTACAAGCTTTAGGGCCCGTCCTCTCTTCTCGCCATGAGCAGCTCTAAGCCCATCAAGGCTTAAGCCAAATATAGGTCGTATGCTCCAATCCAAGGTCATGTCCGCTAAGGCTTAACACCGGAGCAACGTCAAACTCTTCCGCCATAACAACTCCATTATAACAAAAATGAATTAAAATAGGTCGTTTCTAAGAAGACTTGGGGCTAGACTCTTACGTCCGAAATAGATCGACGTGTTGAAATAAACTCATATGCTCGAGATGTACGCCGCATGGTTGAGCCAAACTTTATACCCGAGACATGTTCGATATTTGAGACCACTTTAAAACTCTCCAACGACCCAAAAGCCAAGGGAAGTTGATTAAACATGCCGGTGTAAATGAAAACTCTCCGGAAGTTGTTTGGTAACTCCGTCTCGCAGACGGCTCAGATGAATAACAAGGGACAAGAGGAATCGACCATCATCCTCGTCAAACACCACCAGTTACTCGTCGAAAGTGGATCAAGAGAGAAAATCCCCATACGTTGTAAGGACCCATTAGTTGACTGAACAACCTAATGCTTGTGCCTTGAGAAAGTCTATAGTTGTATAAAAAAGAGTTGTACTCCAAAGAGAAAATGATTCATTCAATAAAATCTTGTTAGTTTAAACGCTTTTCGAAGTATGTCAGTATATATGGCAAGGAATTCTAAATTCTTTTGATACTGTTTGGGAACAACACATCCGTCTCAATTTCATTCCCAATTTTCACCTTATCGTATGTATACAATGGAAGTCCTACCATAGGTCAGATATGTATGTATGTAGGTTAAAATTCATTAGTTACTTCTTTTCTCGTTAACTTACTTTTATCCTTCCCATGGAGGTTAGAGATTGATGTACTTGATTTGTATTAGTAATAAAATTAGGTTTCCGTTTTTTCTTTTTTTTTCTTTTTTTATCTTCTATCAATGCATATAAGAGTATAGTTTCTTTTGATTTGCTAGAAAACATGAGTTTGAGGAATACCTTTAAGTCAAAGTTTAGATCTTAATTTTAAATTACTAAGAATCGAATGTTTTCTTAATTTTCTGGGTTTATTTTAGAGGTTTAAAATGTCATCACTAATTTTGAGTTCGACAAGAAAATCTTCAAACAGAACTGGGTTTGATAATTTGGATATTTATTGAAAAATGTGTATCAAATTAAATGAAGTTGGATCTACTTGGTTAATTTTTTGATAAATACATTCATAATAGGATGGGGATGTGTATGAGGCTTTGAATTTGGTGGTGGTTGTTGATGTTGATGGGGGACCGGATTTCTTTTCATTTTATTAACTGGCCTTTAATCTCATGCATGTACGAAGCATTTACGGCAATTGAATCCCACTCGGAGCGTCCAGTCTTTAATCACGCCTGCAACACATCAATTTGTTCGAGTAAATTCTTTGGCGGAACTCTCCTCATTATAAGCCCGAATTCCAATGCTTGGACGGTTTTCCACTTGCTCTTTTATCATCGGGTGATCACGGATGTGTGGCGGAAAACTAGCGTTCACGGCAGTACGCGAGTGGGATCGTTATTGCTGTTTTGAATGAGGCCCAGACACGGCTGAGTACTACGAAAGATAAAAGAAAGAGCTTTGAAACATTGGCAAAATGAAGCCACTTTGTCGGTAACAACACCCAATCCAGAGAGAGTCTCTGATACGAGGATCTTTGTAGGGGTGTATAAAGTACCAAGTGTCATATTGTAGTATCTTGAGACTAAAGTAGGAAATGGTTATGGAACCGGAGGAATTTGTGGTATTAAACCAGGGTGAAATGGTCATTATGCAAATGGATATGGAATTAGAAACAAATTAGAGAGATGGGCCGTAGTAGAAATTGAATAAGAATTCACAATTGCAATAATTAAAGAAGGGTTATTTGCAATTAATGGAAAGTTAATTTAACAAAAAGGAGAAATTAAAAACCAAAATGTCATTTTGGTCTTAAGGTGCCTAGCAAGGCGCAGGAGGAGAAGAGAAGGAAGCGAAGAGGAAGAGAGAGAAGGAAGAAGGAAGAGAGGAGAGGTTAGCAATCGGGTATGCCTGCCTTTGTCTTACAGAATCAAGTGTATTAGATTTCTAGGGCTTGGGTATGGAGATTAGTTCTCCTTTGATCTAGGTTTTGTGCAAGAGCACATGAAGCCTTTGAATGGTTGGGGTTATGTGAGTAAAACCCCAATTGATGTAAAAGAAACTTGGAATCATCAAATTACATGATGTTTAAAAAGAATTGGTGGACCTTAGGTAGTGTTCATGGTTTTGAATGCAAACCATTTTCAAGAAGCAAGCAATGAATTAGAAAGCAAGCAGATGGTTTTGAGTTAAACCATTTTTGAAAAGAAAGCATTGGTTTTAAATTGTAAAACCATAATTAATAACAAAATAATGGTTTTTTGAAAAGTTAAACCATTTTGACAACAGCCAACTAAGCAAATGGTTTTGAATATTAAATATTTTCAAAGCAGCAAGCAAATGTAGTTTCAAAGTGTAAACCATTTTATAAAGAGAGCAAGCAAGCAAGAAGAAAAGAAAAATTGAAAACAAGGCATTCCCTAGTTCTAAGCAAGCAAGCCCAGGTCGGGAGGTATTCGTGCGTGCACGGTGGTGGGATTTCATACATACATTGTAGTTTTGCACGAGTAGGCAAACTTAGGACATACATCTATGCATTTAAAGGGGAATGAGTAGCCGCGTACGAGGTATATAAAAAGTTTACTGAGCTCTAACTAAGTATGGTGATGGCGACACGAGAGTCCCGATTCCACCATATTCAGGAAAATGAAAAAAGGGTGGCGGAATGAGGGTCCTTCCAGACACGGTTGAGCATAGGTTCCGTGTTCCTTTAGAGGCGTGATATAGTAATATAGGCCTCCATTGGTTGATGTTTTATAAGTATGATCGCATTTGTTTTGAGAAAAATCAACCATTGGTTCGATGTAAGACCGGAGGAGTTTTAAAGCAAGCGGTTAAGCCAGGGCTCCGTTTAGATTTCAAAGCGTCCGGTTAGAATAGCTCCCGTGGGTTTTATTTTCAAAGCATGTGGTTGAATCGAGCTCATTTTTATGAAAAGTTTGAGAAACTTTTAAAGTAAATGGTTTGAAAGGTTTAGAAAACTTTTCAGAAACAAGATAGAACAATGACGAAAAATTATAGGAAGTTTAATAGACTTCTAAGCAGCAGAAATAGACTTTTGAGATTTTAAAAGAAAAAGCAACAAGCTTGACAAATGCAAGCAAGCATGCAAGAAAGTTTTAGAAACTTTTAAAGAAAGCAACAAAGCAAGCAAAGAAAAGTTTTGAAACTTTTAAAAGCAAGCAAAGCAAAGCTTACGGAAAATATTTGTAAAAGAAAGTTCTACATATTTGAAATGTTTCGAAAAATAGTTTATAAAGCATACACCTCACTGAGCTTCGTTGGCTCATTGGTACGTATTTTAAAACTGTACTCCGGTGCAGTGCGCAGGCGAGTGGAGCACAATAAGTTTGTCACGACATCGGTATAAGTCTTTGTGTGAGAGTATATTTTGTAGAACATACTTTGAATATGTATAATGTATATGCTTATCTTGTATGTACATAGTTTAGTGTGATGGGAATGTGATGGTATCTTTGGTTGCATATGTTTGGATATAGTGTAAATTGAATTGTATACGAGATTTGGAATTTAGACATATTACGGCATCATCTTTATAGAAGTTTTTAAATTTGCTAAGATTTGCAAATCCTAAGTTATAAATAAAAGAAAAGAAATTTTTATAGGAGGGGTTTAAGCGAGCGATACGGCAAGCTTCACGAGGGGGATTTCTGAGTGGGTGGGGTATTGGTGGGGATTTAAATGAAGTGGTCGCTGCCTTGCCGCCCGTTGGGGAATGGGGTGTGTCATCCTGTATTGAAAAAGAAGGTAGCATGGGGAAATGGCTTTAATATGTGTCGCTT
Organism: Tetrastigma voinierianum; assembly: GCA_016808115.1. Lineage (NCBI taxonomy): Eukaryota > Viridiplantae > Streptophyta > Magnoliopsida > Vitales > Vitaceae > Tetrastigma > Tetrastigma voinierianum. The sequence continues at coordinate 82,944 of JAEQBH010005258.1, read as the reverse complement.
TTGTCTATATTTGTCTTCCAGTAAGCAAAGTGGTGATTGTGTTAAAGTCGATGTAAGGCGGGTGGTTTGGCCATCCATCTCTTTAATTGATTCTCGCTCAAGAGGTTTGTTGGTTTTGGTTGATTCATGCGGTTGAAGACTTACTTTTAAGGTGATAAGTTTATTGTAATGGGAATGTTCCGTTGGGAAATTGGTGGATCCATACATGGGTGAAAGCGTACCATAGCGAGGCATGGTCATTTGCGGAAATAGGTGCCACCATGACATTTGATGGGTAGCTATGAATTTAGGATTTCATAATTATCTTGATGTGGTTGGTTTAATAGAATATGGTTAGGTACGCCTTATCCTGTCGTGATCTGTTCTTGATGATAGAGGTTATTTTTCTCTCATTATATTAAAAGCGAGAATAATTTGCATGAATGACTTTTCAACTTGATTTTTGTTCTGGGCTTCCACGAGATCCAAATCATGCATCTAATTTGATGAATTTTAGAAGGATAAGTTGGAATCTAATTATGAAATTTCATAATCGACTAAGAAGAATTTATGGCTATCACGAGAATCTGATTTACTTAACTTGCCTTTTAGGTTAAACATATATTTACCTCTAGAATACCAAGGATTATTTGAAGACTTCTATTAGTTTCATTGAAAAACAGAAAATTTAGAATGGGTAATGGAGAATGGTATTTGATTGAAATGGATGAGAGTTGTTCGCAGGTTCTAATTTCCCATTATTTTGAGAGAATGTGAATATCTGTTCCCTTTTGATCAGAAAGTTATATTGGGTCCCCGAGTATATAAAGGGTTAACAACTTCTTACTAGTAGGGGCTAATCATAGTAAAGAGATTCCAATCTCTGAAAGAGAGCTTAGTGTCTCCATAGTCGTATACTAGTAGAAGGCGTAGGTTATGACTTGATCCAATAACTCTTTTTCTCCGTGTAATCGTTAAAAATAACCCAATATCAGAAAAAAAATGAGACTTGTAAATGTCATCACTGTTATTCAAATTGTAAATGACCTCATTTGTCGATTTAACATGGTTTGAAAGGAAAATAAGGCGGCGGCGTTTTGGAAATGTAGTTTCGGCCCAGCGGCAATAAACAAGCGGTATTCTAATTTAGATTTTGATAATCCACCAACTGGATCTGCCCCACTATAATTTGCATGTTTTTGGCTTTCTAGGGAAGAATTTGCTCCTCAGTTTGCATTTCTTTTACAAGATCATGGGCTTTGATTATTTTAAAATTATGAAACTGTGACAATACGAACATATTTTTTGAATTGGACCCTCTTCTATGCTCTTAGGTGCATATATATTAGTCTGTGATGAAGCAGGAGGAGCATTGCTTTTTATGCTTATTATTACATATTGTCACATATTATAGTGTAGCATAAGTTGGTATTCCTCAAAATCAGGAACAGATGTTTGTTTGTTTATATCCATTGAGAAATGTGCAATACTTGCCCAACATAGTAGTGTAACGGATAAAATATTTGTAACTAGAACACGACATAGAACATTTCAATTAAGGGAGAGGCGCAATTTGTTGAGAATAATTGGCTTACCTAGCACTAGGTGATTAATATGTTCCATTTAAACACGATTTCTCATCGGTGCTCATTTATCCTTTGTTGGTGCTGCTTTTGGCCGTCTGAGATGTCATAACATCTTACGTTATATCCAAATCCTCCCATTTACTTAGAGCCGTATTTTGTTTGGTCCACACCTTTACAAGATTTTCGGGCTAATACTTCACTGTTCTTTATGTCTTACTTGAAAGATATTAATTATCTAATTGATATGATGTTTGAAAAATTACAAATGATCTCTTAGGCATAGTGGACACATCACATCATCTTTGTTAGTAATAACAAATGAAGAGAGCCATTGAAAGTGGATCTGATAGATCCATGTGATAGCGATGGTAGGAGGTCGGCCGGTCCAAAGTCGATGGAACACCCAGCTTCTTGTGGCGATGGTTGAGGCTATAAATTATCTATTTATCAAGGTCACTAACAAATTAGTTTAGTTCTCTCATTTAATACTTGAACACTTGCAGTCTTTGCTGTTCTCTTGATTGAAGTGATCTTCTCCTTTGCAAATGGAGTTTCACATGAGGATCCATAAATACTAGATAAATAATCTTCTGGACTTGAAATAGAATCTTCATAACATGGGTGGTGGACCAAACTGGTTATTAATCATGCCAGGAATTCTCTCTTGCATTGCTTTTTCTCCTTTGTTCTTCTTCCAGGAAGCAAAGCAATAGCACTGTGAAGCTCTTGTTTGTTATTGTAGTTCAAATAGGTAACGTTAACCGCAATATTATGTACCTCTTTTGTGCTTTTATTTTATTGTTGTTATTATTATTATTTTGAATAATGATGCACACTCCTGAAAGGTTTAAAGAAAAAAATTTTATGTTTGGCATATCACAATTGATGTCTGACGAGGCTGTGACCCACAATTTGATGTTTTCATACGTAGATTTGCTAATAGACATGGCTTGTATATTCACTACAATAGCAATCCACATACATATGCTTATCATTTCATCAAAACGATGTCAGTATAATATGCTTCCTTTTTAAGTGGAGAAATTGTAGTGCGATGGCTGTATCATTCTTGGCATTGTTGTTGGAACGAAAGAAAATTCTAAAAAACGAGGAAATAATGAGATTTAATATGTGGCCTAGGGCTTTGCTAGATAGGTGCGAGAAAATGCAAGCTTTATTTATGTCATTGAACAATGTATTGATGCTTTATAAAGTTGAGATCGCATCATGAATCGGTCATCATTGTGGCTATAACGGTCGAGCAGTTGTATCATCCTTCAACACGTAATTAGAAAATAACACTTTGTTATGTGCCTTGGGGTGTGCTTACTTCTTTTTGAACTTTCTAATTGGGAAGGTTAGCCCCGAGCATAATTCCCCTTCCCTTTATCTTCCATATGTTGTTTAGCTACGTTTTATTCTCATGAAATGGACAGCGAAATGCATATCCTTTTTTCCTTTCGAGGCAAATACTTATTATCTTGAAAATTAGGTCGATCATTGGTGTGTCAAAAATGCAAAAGTCCGTAGATTTACAGGCCTTCTTCCACAATGACAAATACAGTGGATCCTTGGAGACACAAATGCGGATAAGCAGTCAATCGTAAACAATTTAAGGCTGCACTGACTTCCTAGCTAACTGGATCAGCAAAGTGAATTGTGTGTGAGGAATCAAGATGACGGGTTTTAAATCTGGCTAAGCACCTGCAATCATACATATGTCATTGTAGCATCACTTCCAAGGGCCCAATAAGGAAGTTTTTCTTTTCCTTTCCTAGAAAAAAGCCACTCAAGTTTATATGATATGTGTTGCCTTTTTAAGATGCCCAAAATACCCTCTTGATCACCCCTGTCACATCTACGATCATGAGCTCTTTAGACTGTCACGAAACACTAACCATTTCGATGGTAGAGCCGTACTACCATGAAGGCGAAGCAAATTCACACCCAAGCTATTTGTGCGGTCTTCTTAACAGCCCTCATCTTGCTTTGGTCGATTTATATCCTCCACAGCCCTAATGTAATGATCTCTATTATTCGATGAGTCCTTGGTATCTCAACCAGCCCTCTTGCAGCCAGTTCATGGTCAGAGCCTCCAGTTCAACTCCTTGAGCTTCCACTTCTATAGCAGGATTCTTCATTCTACTGACAATCTCGCCCACAGTAACTTCCACTTTCCAGTTCTTAGTAGTACCTCTGCTCGAAGAATTTATTGGCATAAAGATTGGTTAAATGCGTATATTGCCTTGTGAAATATGGGTTTGAGCACTTGACCCACATGTTCAAAGTGGGTTGATTTACATATGCGAAATTTGGTAGACGGTTGCTTGTCATCGGTGTTTTCGTAATTTAATGAGCGATTTGAGTATGTCAGGCCGCGATAGTGGCTGCATGTGCCAAGATGGGTGATGTTGGTTTTGCTCGGAAGCTGTTTGATAAAATGTCCCGGAAGGACCCTATTGCATGGAATCGCGATGATTTGATGCAGCGCCAATGTGGGCGGAGTCAGGCATTGGCCTTATTCAATTTAATCTGAGGAGGCGTGAAGGTGAATGAGGTGTCCGTAGCTGATTTTATACGCATGCGCACACTTAGGTGCATTGGATCAAGGAGATGGGCTCACGTTTACATGAAAACGACTTGATGACGCGACCTTTGGGAGCGGCCCTCGTTTGACATGTATTCAAAATGTGGGAACATGAACAAAGCCATGGAAGCCTTTTGGAGGATGAAAGAAAAGAATGTATATACTTGGAGCAGCGCCATTGGCGGGTTAGCCATGAATGGAGGCACAGTGAGAAGATGTCTGGGATTGTTTTCTCTCATGAGAGCAAAGATGGTGTTCGACCCGAATGAAGTCACGTTCATTTCGGTTTAGGGGATGTAGCGTGGTTGGGCCCGATTGAGAAAGGTCGTGGCATTTTAGCCGATGAGTAAAGTATATGGGATTGAACCTCGGCTTAGGCATTGTAACTATGGTTGATTTATATGGTCGAGCTGGTCGCTTAGATGAAGCTTTGAACTTCATCAATAGCATGCCCGTGAGGCCTCATGTGGGTGCATGGGGAGCACTGCTTAACGCCTGCAAAATCTACAAAAATATGGAAATGGGTGAACTTGCCTCGAGAAAGATGATGAGATAGAAGGCTAGGAACCACTTAGGTGCTTGTAATGCTTTATTAACATTTTATGCCGATACGGGGCGGGACGGGGTGGAGTAATGTGAGGCAGACAATGAATGTCAAAGGTGTAAGGAAGCAACCTGGATGTAGTGTTATAGAGGTTGGTGGCGAAGTTCACGAGTTCTTCGTCGAAGATGAAATCCACCGAATATCGCTGAAATCAGTAATCTTTGGGAGAAGTCGCGAGAGGTTGGAAACTAATGCCAAGTGCGTGGCTAACACTAACCTGTTTGTTTGACATAGAAGAAAAGAAGGAAAGATGCTTTGTTTATACATGATGAGAAGATTGCCATTGCTTTGGTTGTCAGTTTGGGTCAGGGGTCATCACCATTAGGATTGTGAAGGAGACACTCGGGGTGTGTTGGGATGCCATGATGCCGCAAAATGATCTCAAGCTTTAGCAGAGAGATTATTGTGAGATCGAAGCAGTTCCATCATTTTTAGGATCGGGAGTGTTCTTGTAAAGGTATTGGTGATAGCCTTTTTTTTTTAACCATGTTTCACTGTTTTGGTCAAATCCGGTTTTTTTTTGGTTTTTTAATCTGTGTTCACTATTTTGATCCATTAGTTTAAGTAGGCTTCACCGCACAGGCCATTAATTTTTGTGTGCTATCTACCATGATGTTGTTTCCATTTTTAAATTCAAATGAGGGCTACAATGAGATCAAAAATACATCATGCTAATTTTTTCAAGACCCTTGTGGCCATTTAGCTCCTGACTATCTTCATCTGACATTTAACGTAAAGTCTAGTGAAGGAGATGCGCAAAATACGCTCTTGATCACCTTTCTTCATCTTTGAATCTAAAAGAGTTATAATCAAGAGCTCTTTAAGATCTACTGCATAACACCCAACCATTTCGATGGTAGGGCCATGCATACCACGACAATAGAATTCATAAACCGACTGGAATCCAGCCAGGCTAGGGCCAGGACCGGGAAGAATCGGATCCTATCCTCACAGTTAAGAAAAAAAATTATTATGGGTTTCATTCTAATACAGGACCTGTTTTTTTAAAAACTTTTTTTTAGAATTAGGGTAAAAAATTTATGTAATACTTATATTTTTATATAATTTAGTCAAATTTAATAATCATTTATCATTTATTATTATTTATTTACAATTAGATAATTAATTATTATTTATTTATAAATAAATAATTCATAGTATTGTTATAAATAGATGATAAATTATTATTTATTTATAAATAGATAATTCATACTATTTATTTAAAAATAAATAAATTTTATTATTTATTTAAAAATAAATAATTTTATTATTTATTTATAAATACATAATTAGTATTATTTAATTATAATTTTTAGATCGAAATTGTATTTATAAAAAATAAGTACTAGAAATAAATAACTATTAAGCAATCAAGTTGTTTCCATCTTGTCAATAGTAAGAAAATAAATTAAGTGAATAAAATACTAAAACATTAATTACTTAATTAGAGATATAAAATAGAAAGAAAAGAAAAAGCGGGATATCTTCAATGGCATACTTAGTTCACAGTGACCACAGTGCGCTAATCACCTTCCTCTCTTCTTCTTTTTTTCTTCTTACTTCCTATACAATGTATTAAATTGAACTTTCTTTTCTCTAATCCATTTCAACATATTATTTTCTATTCTTTTTTTCTCTCGATTCACTTTTAGCCATAAGAGTAGGCTTTTTTCTCTTTTTTCTTCCTCCACGATTCCTTTTAGCCCTAAGTAGGGCATATTTTTATTTTCATTTTACCTAAAAAAAAAAAAAAAAAAGTTTAATAGGTGAAAAAAGCCTAGCAGCTTAGAAATCGATTGTTACTGAAGAAGAAGAAGAAAACCAGAAGAAAAAGAAGTGGAGGAAGAAAGCGTGCCTTTAGAAGCTTCTTTGAGTAAGCAGCATGAACAAGCATCTCTTTGCGGCTTCACACGATCTCGGTGAGCACGAGCAGGGCGTTAGGTAGTGATCCACACAGGAGCACCTTTCGAATCTTATGATTCCTAGACTAGTGAATATCTGACATCAATCATCATAAAGTATGATGATTGTTTTTAATAATAATGTAAATATTAATAAACTAGTAATAGAAAGACATTTATTAACTTTTATATCGTTTTTTTGTCTCGCACTATATGTTCTGTAACGCCCCAGCCAGGAGTCAGTTGACTGCCGTCGATCGGAAACACTCGTGAATGTCGGGTGACCCGACATCTCACAAAATAGGCGAGTCTCTTTGTACGGGAGCTCTACCTAAATATAAACATATCCCAAACAGTAAACTAACATTTATATGAATTAAACTGTACCAGGCCCATAAACCAATACTCATCGACAATTCCCAGCTATATGCAATAGTTCAAGGAGGTAATAAAATTATCCTTATACATCATATATCAAACTTAGAGAGTTCTAATACATGTGTACATAACAAAACCAAAGCCACAACCCGACTTTCTTCTAAAACGGCCTCTAGGATGGTGATCTCTGACCGCTCCTGCCACGAAAATAATATCCCTCGGCAGGTGAGCTATCGCCAGTAGAATCACCACTAATCGTTCTTCCAAAACAAGTGTGTAAATCTTTCAAAAATGCTCACGCATTAAGAAAGTGCGTTATCCTACTTGAATGTCTAAATAATCAACCCACGTCCCGAGTCCTCACCGACTCCCTCATACTTGCCTAAGCCATGTATGAAAAAACTTCTTTTTCAAAACAATTCTTGTTGTTTTCGAAACTATACTACCGAAGTATCGGTCAAAATATGGGACTACCCTCTGAGGCGAATGTGTTGGAGAACCTTCCGAAACAGTCATGGTCCTCATCCGAAATGATCCGTTGGACCGTCTCCCAACCCCTCTCTGGAAATTCATCCTGTGAAATTCCTTTAAAAAAAAAACATTCAGTTTCGCAATTTTCATGTCATGCACTCACCTAATTTCTAGTACCGGTGCATGTAGATGCATTATGCCATTTCACACAATATATACAACACATGAAATATACCATGTATATATTTACATAATTTACAATTACATCATACTTAATTCAACAATATCTTATCTTTAAATTATTACTTGAGCTAAAACACAATCTCATCTCGATGGCCCATACACACAATTATATTCCATATAATTAAGCAAATCACAATTTATGTCCAATGTCCTATACACACAATTATATTCCATATAATTTGTGATCATATTAATACAAAGTTCATGTACATTAACCTGTCCATTTTCCACACTAATCAAATACATTTCATATTTCAACACAATTTATATATCTTGATATGCATATATTCTCAATTCTACAATTACACCACATGTAATTCAACAATATCGACCATCACCCCAGATTAAGCTCAAGCGAGCAAATCACAATCATCTCGATGGTCTACACCACAATTATAATTCCATATAATTTGTGACATCAGCCTAACACCTCGAAGCATTATTTATTATTGCTGATCCAACCAGTGACTCAAGCCTCCCATCCATGATTTCCAATGCGAAACACATGGACATTTGTCGGTCCATTTCATATAAATTGTGGCTTGTTTTACAGGTCCAGCGACAAGTGGAGTTGTCCACGGGCGGCCCGACCCTCCTCCTACATCGGTTCCTCTTGGTGGGCCAAGATTCATCTATTCCCGGTCTCTCACCAAAATAGAATTTAATGCATAAATTCAACATAAGCATTGATACGGTTTCGGACGTTCATGGTATCCAGAAAGTAATCTAAAATTTTCATAGGTTCTAGATTTGGGACGTCCAAAATAGCCCTCACGGCTGCTGACTCTGACATCAACAAAACACTTAAATAAGGGTTAAACAAGTAGGATAAACCCTACCTCAGGTTTGTAAACTCCTGGCAGACCCAGCCTGAAGCTCCAGCACATTAGAGCAACTTTCCCTTCTTGTAGAAGGTACGAGTCAGTGCTTGATAATCCACTAGAAAGTGGCTCTCTCTCTAAAAAAATAAAAATCTGCACCCTACTATCGACCCTCCTCCCATACGCCCGTGTTGGTCTCTTTTAATTTGGGGGAGCATCACTATTTAATTTTGTCTTTCTTCATTTTAAAACAAATCCTATAATGCCATCTATATCCCCCGAAACTTTGGATTTCGACGTTTTAGCACTAACTTTTCGATCCATTTCCATCATTTCTCTATTCATGCAACATATATAACATGTACACATGTTATAGGTGACTTTTGTCACATCAAAATTCATTTTAAATTTTTCGATGCTCGATGCCTCAAGCGATGTAAGTGTTTGTCTCGGGTCGGCCCGAAGTCGACGTGCTAGCTAGATTTTGCGAGATTATTCAACGGTGAAATTTTTCGTCATCGAGATCTAGAATAAATTTTGGATTTTGACCCGAAGTACGATTTGCCTTTTCCAAATTGGAAATTTATCGGGTCTTACATGTTCTTATTCTTTTGTTCTTTTTTTTGTTGGTAGATGTCAAACTCCAAATCCAAAAATAAGAGACTTTTCTCGTCAGAAGAACCACTAAGATTAGATGACTAGTGACAATGTTAAAAATGATAAGGAGCAAAAAACAAAAGCATTACTACCACCCTGGCAAAAAAATGAGGGAGGTCTTTCACGATCGTAAAGCAAAAGAAATAAGAGTAATTATTAGGTGGGCAGATTTATGGAAATGGTAAGCATAGGAAATTTGATGCATGTCTTTGTGAAAATCAATTACCATATATATATATATATATATATATATATATATATATATATATATATATATATATATATATATACCTATATATATATATATATATATATATATATACCTCTTCTTTAGGTTATTAAGTGACAGAGGGCGCTTTAGTCTTTACATGGGAAAGCCACAAAAAAAGTTTCTTAGGTTGCTTGATGTTTTTAGCTTCTAGAGCTTATAAGAACTAATAAATTAAATATAAACTTGTGGAATCATTTCTTATCAGTCTGATTCTGATCTGATCTCAATGGAAAGTATTATAATAGTGGCAGTTCAAACAGTAGTCACTTGCTTTCAGTATGACATTTTTATCATCTAATTAAGTGGATTTAGCTAGGTCATGAAAGTTCCTCAAAAGAAACATCAGATTCAGTTGCTGTTGTTGTTGCTGCTGCTTCTCGATCTGAGGCTAGTCCAAATGAGTTTTCATTTGAAGAACTGGCCGCAGCTACAAACTTCATCTTGTCAAATAAGATCGGCCAAGGCGGCTTTGCAAATGTCTACTATAAAGACCTGAGAGGCGAGGTCTGTACCCAGGCCTGTTGTTGCATTTCATCATAGACTAAGGAAAATGAAAGAAAAGGACTTAATATATGAGAAGGAAAAGCATTGGCAAATTTTGGGATGACAAATTTATAACAAGAAATGATTTGGTGATAAACATTGAATAACTACATTAACAGTTGAAAGTGCTACTTTCAACTGGTGCTCGATCTTCACAACTCTGCCTTCTTGTTATGTGATCATGTTTTTATATTATGACTTTTGCATTATATATATTTATATTATTACTGTGAGACTGCTCTCTATGATTTGTATTAGGACAAAGGATTTGAGAATACTTAAAACAAGAAAACTATTAAATTCTCTTCATTTGAAAAATTCACTTTTTGGATTTGTTAAAGGTGGTGATGGCAATGGCTAGGACAACTTCTTTCTTTTTACTGGTTATATTTGGTTTTGTTCTTAAAAATCCAATGCAGGAGACAGGAGTATTTAATTTTAATAGGATATTTAATTTATTGTATTGAGGGTTCCTTATATATTCCTTGTCTATGAGTTCATTGACGGTGATAGGTTGTTGAAAAAATCTGTGAGAGATGTTTTGTTTAGCAGTTACCACTATCAGGCTGCAGAAAATGATATTTATCACACAAATGTTATAACTACTAAGGATGATATTGGGTTGGACTTGTCTGATGATAGAAAGCGTACAAGGGATTAGGAGTGAGTATGATTCAGTTAATCTAACTAAGTCATTAAAAAAAATTAATCGTCGATTTTAGTTTGATATTTATATAAACTACAAATCTAACCATCAACATGATTAACCAAATCTTTGATCAACCATTTTTTCGATTAATCATATATACGTTATATATTATATAATACTAATATTATATATTATATACATTGTATTTTACTATAATATATAATATGAAAACAATATTATATATTATACTAATATCATACTAATATTATGCTAATATTATATCCAATATACATTGTATTTTATAGTTTTAATATAACATTAATATTTTTTTATTTTTTGTCGGTTAATTGAAACCATGGTTTTTGTATTTTATAAATCGAAACTGAAACTTATGTAAAACAAAAACTAAAACCGAACCTTCGATTCAATTAACATATTTTTCAATTTGATTTCGATTTGGTTTTATGGTCAGTTTAGTTTCTTAAGTTTTTTTGCGCACCCTTAATGCAAACTAATGTTTATACTCCAATGGAAACTGACAATTTTTGGAAGTATTGGTATTACTGGTGTTCCATGTATTGACTCAAAATGTTTCTTCATCTAACCAATTTAATGTATCGGTTGCACCTATTGAGCAAGTCAGCCGTGAGCCGTGATAGGCCTTAGCTGGAACTATCGTGGACTTGGCATTTAACATATCTCTATCTCTATTTTAGTTAGTGTTAGATTTTTGGGCTGGGTTTTGCCCAATTCATATCCGCTCATTATAGGAAAGAGGTTAATTCCTATTTGAATATTCGTTGGATGAGATAGGATAAGTCCCTTATTCAAATAGGACTATAATCCTTTATTTGTTCTGTTATGATGGGATAAGTCACATATATTAAATAGTCCGCATCATATGGTGTATAAAAACATAACATAACAATGCAGTTACATCATCCCCATCGCTCTCTGCTAAAGCTACCTCTTGAGAAATACGTCGTAAATTCTTGTAGATGTGAGTTCATGGATTGATTAGGGGATAGCGGCGCTGTGGCTGTGCGCTGCTGAGAACTAGAGGCGTCGCGGAGGCTCGTAACAATAGGATGTTGACATCCGTCGTTAGGTTTATTTTGCATTAAGGTTAATGACCTTTTTGACCCATATATTTATATATATATATATATATATATATACCCGTCCTTTGTACATAAACCTTTGTGATGATTTTACGCAGTTTCAATAGTTCTTCCACTTCCATGACAAATTCTCCCACTTGTGTCTCATAAAGACTAGCAGTCGATTGATGGGTCATTACCCTGATGATATAACATAATAAATGATTTCTTTATCTCGTATGATGAGTCGACGAGAAGAGATAAAGAATAACATGAAAAAAAGATATAATTGAACAACCGTACATGCATCTTTTGCTAATTGCATACGACTCTATAATGGAATTGACTTTTACTTGTCATCGAAAAATGTAGGATATATATATATATATATATATATATATATATATATATATATATATATATATATATATATATATATATATATATATATATATATACTAAATACGTATTCTTACCTCTGTATGTATGAATACTTACACATATCGTATAGCTAGTAAAGACTTACAAGCCAAATTTCATTTTCTAGATGGAAAATTTAGTCCATGAGGATAAAGTTATGGGATGTTTTGTAGTGGATCGAGATGGTAGAAAGAGAGGTTTGACCTCTTTTATGGGATAAGAATACTCAGTGTCATCTACTTATTTTATTGATAAGGAAATATCTAAGGCATCAAAGGATATTATCGGTATCCAAAGTAGTGTGTGGACAGGGAGACTCTTGGAATCTTCTTCGTCAACAGCATGCTTCTTCTACTTTGCCTTGGTGTGTTTTAGGTGACTTCAACAATCCTCTTCAATGTTTTGAAAATCGAATTGGATCGATCGATCCGATCGATCGGATCGTCGACTAGCCACAAAATCAGTTTGATCCAATAAAAAAACTAGTTGTGAATCGAACCGAATGAAAATCGTTTGAATCGACAATCGAACCGACGAACTGGATGAACCGATCGGTTCTCACCAAATCGAGTTGTTCATTCTCACAATTTTTTTTTAAAAGTTAAAACAACGTTGTTTTGATGCTTTTTATATTGAAACGATGTCGTTTTGCTTAGGGTTAGAAGGTTTGTAGGGTTAAAAGGTTTATAACTAAACAAAAATTCAATCAAATACTAGAGGCACATTAGTTCGAGCATGAGGAGAGGAGATTCTGAAAAGCATTTCTATCGAAACATGCGTTGTGGTTTATTTATTTATTTTAAATATTAATAAAATTATATATTATTATTAATTAAGTATATATTTATATAAATAAGTTTCCTCCATTTTAATATGTTTTCATATTTAAACATTATATATTTTAAAATATTTTATTTATATAAATAGTAATAAATAATATCTTTAAATATTATTAATTATATATTTTAAAATTTAAATAAAATATAAAATAATATATTTATTACGTCAGCGGTTGACATGATCCGACCAATAGGCAAGTAAGCCAGTAACTTTTAAGTTCGGTCGCGGTGTGGTTTTATTCCTCTTTGCTTAGATGATAAAAATGGATGTACTCCACATCTTGAATGGTTATATCGTGGGTTTTGGCAAGTAATTTCTGATTACTCTTCCTCTTGAAGGCCATAAATATACTTGGGAATGAGGCTGGCGTTTTACATTTGTGGAAAGAGAGCTATGGTTTCAGAATCACTAGCCAGATAGTTTTTTTCCTGACTCTCGTTAGCAAAATTTAATCTCATCTGCCTCAAACCATAGTCCACTTCTTTTACACACTTGCTGTCGTGTTCTAATTAAAAAGCATCGTCAATTTAATTAGAAATTTTGATTTGTGTTCTAAAGCTATTGCATGTCATGGGTTTTTTTCGAGTCAATTTAAGCACCAAATTGCTCAATGTAAATGGGAGTCGTCAAAAATGGGGTGTCAAATATCATTTTGCAATCCTCAATAGTGTTTTGGCATCTCTAAACAATGTTTTTGTTCCAATGGTTAGTGTCAAAATGGGATGTCATTTTAATAATTCAATGTTTTTTATTAAAAAATATAATTAAAAATTACAATGTCTACCCCTTCCCCTAAATAAAAGCATTGTCTTTTTCCCTTCTTTCTTCGAACCATTACATTATTCCTCTTCCTCCCTTTGCTCAGACGGTTCTACGCAATTACAACGGCAGCGAATATGGCGATATCACAAGGTCTGCGACAAGAAATTTAGGGTTCAAGGAACCTAAAGTCCAAGGAAGATAGGGTTTTCAATATCAAAGGCAAAGATTCAAAGAAGCAGTACACAAATCAATTTTTAGGTAAGTTCCTTTCCCCTTTACTTCTCTGTATTTTTATAGAAATTTGGATGGAATATAGTCTTTGAGGAAATTTATTGGAGAACTGACCACCAACGGCTATTTGCAACCGGTATTCTCTCTCTAAAGTTGTCAAATATCTTGGCGCCAAAAACGCGGATGGTATTTTGCCTCCCGTTGGAGCACGATTTTTATCGTTGAGGTATCATTTTAGCCAGTTATGAGGATGAAAACACTGATAGCAACTCAGAGTTAGGTTGCTCTAAGAAAAAAATTGCTCCGATTTATTGCAGCAAAAAGAGGTTTATTGGCACCAAAGAGCCAAAAATTTATGGTTGCAGGGTGGTGATCTCAATATTACGTTTTTTCCATGCTATGGCTACAACTCGTAAATAATTTAACAGAATTGAAAGGCTTCAGTCTGATGATGGATCATGGGTAGAGGATTAAGTGGGTATCAATGATGTTGTTATTTCTTATTTTGTTCATCTTTTCTCTGTTTCTAATGATCAAGTGGGATCAGCAATCTGTGCCCAAAGAGTGTGTTTGGTTTGATAGGGATCAACTATTTTGTTATTTCTATTTCTTATTTATCTCTTTTTCACATGCTATACACAAAGAGTGTGTTTGGTTTGATAGAGTTTATTGTTTTTAAAATGTATTTTTCTTAAAAATATTTTTAGCTACAAGTATTTATTAAATATTTTAAAATTAAAAACGTTCTTCAAAATTCAGACAATGTATTATATGTAATATAACCTTATTTTTAATATTTTTTATAACTATAATTTTTAATATATTACGTAATATTTATGAGAACAGTATGTATTCATACACCTTTTTCAACAAACCAATAACAATCTAACAACTAAGCTAATCTAACTAACCCCATGAGCTATCTAGAATGAAAGTATGTTTAAATTGTTGTAGAAAATAGTCTTGAATTATGTATTTCTATTTTTAAGTTAACTAAAATACGAAAGATCAAATAATTGGAAAGAAAACATTAATCTGATTCCCCACTAATTAACGAGGTTTCCAAATTTGAAAAGATCATTTGCTTAGAGTTCTCTACCCTCTTCAAGAGGATTTAGAGAATGGAAATGTCTCTCCTGTATAAAGGGTGGCTTTTTTGTCCACCCCGACCCTCCCCTCCCCCTTGGCGGATGAAGAGGGTGCAAAAAATTATCTTGGGATGTATCACCCCATTCTCGATGACCAGGTGTGGATCGGAACGAGTCCGGGTTGCTAGTCGATTACCAAAACATATACAAAAAATAAAATAACCGTTTAGGCCGACATTCCATTTCATATAAACACTTTCAAATATGTGCGGAAGCGATTTCAATTCGGTAGGCCCATAAACATTTACATTTAACAAAATGCATTTACAATGAAGGCATTCCATGCCCATTCAAAATAATATACAAAATCGTTTCAAAGTTTAACTCTTTTGATCGCAAAACATCAATTGTTCAAAAGAATGATGGATGCATATGATGGAGTATATACTTTTACTCCACAGCTTTCTTGATGACTCTGTACTCCTCGATCTTGTCCTTCGTTCTTGTTCACTCGGTATCTGCGCATAGATAAAAAAACTACGCACTAAACATTTTCATGCTTAGTGATTCTATACGATTTTATCTTTATTTCAGTTTAAATTAAATCATGCAAATTCATAAAACAATGCTTTCGTACTTTCTTAAATGACCAATGTAGTACAATACATACATAATTCCATTTAATCAATTACTATTCATTGGTCATCTCAAACTATGCATTTTCATGTGCAACAATCATTCAGATCATAAATCATGCACTTTTTTATTCTGTTATCATTTTGCATTTTTAAATTTCTTGTCAATTAGCGCATGCTTTAGTGTACAAGATAACAAATCAGGCCACGATCCCGTTGAAATTTGTAGAGCGATGCGTGTATATATATATATATATATATATATATATATATATATATATATATACTATATATATATATATATATATATATATATATATATAATGTAACCGGTGGGTGTACACTACCGTCTTGTCCCGCTAGGCTCACGGACCCGGTATGCCACAATAATACGTTTGTTCGACTCTTATTAGTATACCAATTTATCCTTAACTTCAGATTTAGCAGTTAACTTACTTATTCTATTAAGGGCATTCAAATCATTATAAGAAAATACAAACAAGTATAATTTTTATACAAACAAATCATTTCAATACTCACATGCAAGTTTCATGTCACATTTATTTCACAAATCAGTTGATTTCTCAAATTCCTAACTTAAATCAACTTGCAATTCATTTCACAATTTATTTGCATCAAATCAATTTAAAACAATTCAATATGCAATTCCAAACATTTTGGAAATAAATTAAATAATGAGAGAAATGTGTAGAACAAATCCAAAAAGTTTTGCACTTTGATTCCAATCCTCAAAATCTCGATCTCAGCTCGAGCTTTCCTTCTCGTTAGCCCCTATTCCAATATAATTAAAGAACGATATTATTTGTGCGTACTAGTGATTTTGGTTAGCATTGATTTTCGGAGCTTAATATCATATTCTTAATCTCATTAGCAAATAAGGGCAAGATACAAACCCGGTATGATTGTTAGTTTTCCAACTTTAATCCATCACATAACCAAAATACTAAAATTTCGCCCTACCTTTTAATCCTTTTCCAACATTACTCTTGATCAATTAAACCCTCCCCAAAGGAAGATTAAGTCAAAAACCTCAAACAAACACTAACACCACATATAAGGACCGTTATTTTCCAGTTTGTACTCTCTGGACTTTATTACCCAAAAATTATTCAAACGGTATTCAAAAATTATAAAACTCTCAAGTTTAGTCCTTTATATATCCAATGAAATCTCTGAAAATTTTCAATTTAAAATTCCTTCTCTAAGGCCTTCAACCACATAACACAAACATGATAAAACATGCTTCTTTTTTTTTAAACAGCAATACCTTTAAAACGTCTCACCAAAATCAATCCTAATGTTGTCCAAAATTAACTTCAAACATTGATTTTATTAGCTTAGACCAAGGTCTAACCAACCCTCAAAGCACCCAAAATCAGATTATAAAACCCGAGTGATCAGTTTTTTAACTTTAACATCTTAAAACCCTAACACATCACTTTGACTTGTAACAAAACACTTTCTAAAAATCAAATAAATTCCCAAATAAATTTTTCTAGTATAAGTTAATATTTCGAAGACCATATATTCCTTCCAGAGACCTTTAATTATCCCAACAATCTATTTTCATAAATTCAAACACATAGCCAAAAACGAGTCCCAAACTCAAGTTCGGCATTTTAATGCCAAATTAGTTAGCTCACTAGATCACCTCTTTGTTATTCACCGATTTCTGGGGTCTTAACTCCATAAATTGGTAATGGTTCCTTCACTTGGCTTTTGGGGAAACTATGGTTCTAAGGTTTCTTCTCCAATTGGAAGCACAATTTGGATCTGAAGCTTCAGTGTGCATTTTACATCTAGACTACTCTAATTTACCAAAACATAATGCGCACATAGCTCCACTTTGACAGATTTTGGGCACTTTGGGGTTACAATTCTTATCTATATGAAGTAAATTATTCCCCTAGAAGTCTATTTTACCCATAATTTTGAATCACTCAATTTGGATGAGTGAAACTCAACTTATGGCCAAAACACCATAATAACACCCAAAACAGAGCATACCCATGAGCTACTTGAACTCACATTTAAGCCCATATTCGGGAGCCTTAGAGCTATAATTTTATCCTAATCCCTTCTCTACATTTGTAGCCCTATCTCTTATGGTTCTTTACCAATTGGAATCACTTCATTTGGATGATTATAACTTAACGTATAGCCAAAACAAGAATAGAGGTTTTGACAAATTTTTGGCAACATTTCATTTGAAAACCAAACATTCTCCTTTTTACAACAATTCCTCAAAACCAATCCAAATCAATCAAAGCAATGCAAAACAACCTCAAACTGAGCTAAAACCATCCAAGAACACTTTTATACCACATTTAGGGTTTTATTAAACCCAAACATAAGTAGAAAGGGGGTTAGGGTTTGGTTTTTCATACCTTAAATCTTGATTCTCTTCATTTCTTCTTACCTCCTTCTTCCTTGATCCTTGTCCCTTGAGTGCATGGAGAAGAAATCACAAATCCCTCTCTCCCCTTTCTCCTGGCCGGATGTGCCACCCAGCCTTTCTCCCCTCTTTCCCCTTTTTTGCTAATGTGAAATGGCATTTACAAGTCAAATTTGGTCTTAAGTCTTAATTCTTTATAAGGCCTTGTTTGGCCTTCTCATTAAATCCACTTTTCTCACATTTTCCATTTAACACTTCATTTCTTTCATTTCATTTCATTTCACTTCATTTACATTTGTAATTACATTCTTCATTTATGACCCTTGGTTATTTGACATTTTACCAAATTTATTTGGCTTCCTATAAATTTTCGAGTTGTATATTTTTCGTTCTTAGGATTGAAGTTCTGAAAAAATTTCATTTACTTTATTTTATACCCTAAACATGTTCTGAAACTGTTAGGGTATTTTTAGGGCGTTACATGGACTCTTTACTTGATTTTTCAAACATTGGTGGGCCTAAGTCTTATAACTAAATCAAAATATCATATACAAAGATACAAAATAAAACTACCATCGTAGCGGTGTTTATAGTGTCAATACACTCTGATCACGAGTCTCATTTACATATACATATACAAAACTATACATTTACGTTTACATAATCGGAGCGCGAAACCTCACACATAATGGACTCATGCAGTTTGTTGGCCCAGCGGTATCGCGGAGAAGATCACGAGGCGTCCTCCCTGCGCCTACATGAATAAAAACCCATGCTAACCCAGCGCTTAGTAGGAAATATATGACTTATACGCGGACCTTTGTTTGGGATAGTGCCACATGCGAATTCATGAATTTGTATTTATGTTTTATGAAATTAATAAAAGTGTCGTATTTATTACATTTAGCTATTTTGTGCATAATGTATGAATGAAACGTCCCATCCCGGTTATTAATGTAACCATAACCTCGTCTGTACGAGTTATAAGAGGATCGAGTTATGGATTATAAATCAAATTGTCGTAATAAATTAATTGAAGTTTGGGGATCTTCAAATTAAATATTCTTGAGGCGGTCATTATCATTGAGAATGAAGTGACCTTAATCGGGTCACTAATGTGGCGACAGTAAAGTGGAGGCTCCATATATAATAAGATTATGGGGACGGGACAGCGCTACTTCGAATTCTTTTAAATCATAGTTTTTCTCAAGAATTAAAAGCGGCGGCTAGATGATCATATGCGGGATTAGTCACGATCTGAGTAGTCATAGACTCTGTTTATGTCAGTGGGCCTTTTGAGTCATGGGTTAAAGCCCGTTATGGAATGGGCTGATACTTGTGTCTTAGAGGCCCATTGATGTATCTGGTAGGAATGAACTATGGACATGGAATCAGGCCCTTCTATGGAATTTGGACAGTTAGTTCCACCAAGTGTTAAGTTGCAGGCTGAGCTTTGGCTGTTTATAACGAGGTTTATAAATTAGCGTTCGCTAATGGATTAATGGAACTTAAGGATCAAGATATAATTAGAGGGGCAAAACGGTAATTTCACTGAGCTCTAGTTATGAACCACTTCTTGGAGGATAGACGCATGTAATGATTTAAATCAATGGGCACTCTAAATTTCGATAAAATCGTCACTATGGGACAAGAAGTTGTTCAAGTTTTTAGTGGAATAACTGCGAAATTAATAAATTAAAATAATTGATTGAAGAGTTTAATTAATTGTGAATTGTGGAGCTTGAAATTAGAGGTCCATGGGTCCCAATTCCATCTCCTATATTACTACAATGAACAAGTCATGATTTGGAATAAATTACACTCTATGATCAAAGCTTGGAAAATAATTTTCCTAGGCTGATTCTGGTAGAAGAGTAATAATTAGGGTACATTTACAAATTAATATTAGACTGATTATAGATTAAAAGTAATAAGTAGAAGTTGTTACATAATTAATATTGGACAGTTATAGATAATATCGTAGAGTACATTACAAATTAATCTTGGACAGTTCTGATTATGAGTAATCATTATGGTACATTTCATATTAATCAAGACCGTATGGGGCAAATTTGCAAATATCCAAATTGGTTGGATATTTATGCAATTTGGGTTGATTATAAATAAGAAACCCTAGCCCCAATTAAAAAAAAAAAAAAAAAAAAGAAAAGAGAAAAGGTTTTTTCCAAACCCTAGTCTCCTAGAGAGTCTCTTCCTCTTAGAGATCCCTTGCCTCATGTGTTGAGTACGCAAGGTAGATCTAGGCAGAAAAACTAGAGTTTATTGTTCTAGATCTGAATTGTTGGTGCCCACACACCTCAAGAAAGGAGGCGGAATTGAGAGACCTTAGTGCGGGGGAGTTGTTTCAACCTACTAGCCAACAAATCTTGTAACACCCCGTCAGAGTACAGTACATGACCTTTGTAGGGGTGTATAAGAGTACCAAGTTTCACACTGGAAATATTTTGGAGACTAAAATATGAAATGAAATTATAGAACCCGGATTTGTGGTATTAAACCAAGGGTGAAATGGTCATTAGCAAAAAGAATATGAAAAATCAAAATTTAAGTGTAGAGATGGGCCGTAGTAGAAATAGCATAAGTTACAATTGCAATAATTAAAAGAAGAGGGTTAGTACAATTAAGGCAAAAATATGAGGCTAAATGTGGGAGACAAACAAAATGATTCATTTTGTCTCACACTTTGGCTAGGGCTTCACAATTTGGTGAGAGGAGAAGAGAACCAAGAGCAAGAGGAAGAGAGAAGAAAGAAGAAGGAAGAAGAGAGGTCCAAAGATTAAGGTATGCCTTTGTCTTAGAATCAAGTGTCGTAGATTTCTAGGAGAAAATTTATGGAAATTCGATTTCTCCTTTGATCTAGGTTTATTACCCAAAGAGCACATGGAACCTTTGAATGGTTGGGGTTATGTGAGTAAAACTGATTGATGTAAAGAAACTTGGAATCATCAAATTACATGATGTTTGAGAATTGGTGGACCTTAGGTAGTGTTCTTGGATTTTTCACCTAAGGTTTTGGGTTTTGAGTTTCCAAAACACCAATTCATATTATTAATTGTTTTTAGATGATTTCCAAGTTAGTTTTTGAGGTATTATGAATTATAGAAGTTATATGGAGTGAATTGGCATCAAAAGTGGGAGAAATAACCAAAATCTGGGCATTTCGGGTAAGTCCTACCGGTACAATAGGAAGTCCTACCGGTGGGAACTTTCATGTCATTTTGGCCAAGTCCTCACAGGTAGAAGTTAAGTCCTACCGGTAGGACTTGATACAATTTCTGTTCCCAAACCAATTTTAGTGTCTTCCAGCCATAGCACCTCAAGTTTCTTATCTGGGTTGAGTGATTCAAGTGGCTACATAAAATAGACTTCAAGGAGAACAAAACTTAAGAAGTATGAATCGTCTAATTCTTGTCCTAAGTGGCCAAAAATTCACTCAAAGTGGGGCCCGTATTGCAAGAAGAAAATTCCCTGCATCAGCTTTGGACATAGAGCAGTCCTGGTTGTTTCGAACGTAACTAGAGTTTCGGTGCTCCGAATTGGGTGATTCCAGTTGGGATGAGCCATAGCACCTTAGCACTAAAAGAGTGAAGGAAATGTGACTAAGTCTAGGAAGTACGTTAAGTTATGCGATTAATTTGTCGTCGTATTCGTTTGAGTTGTAGAGTTAAAGTAAAGGCGGGACAAGTGTGAGCTGTGCTCAAGTTAAGCAAGCAAGAGGTGAAAGTGTTCTAAACTCATTTTTCCAAATACTATTATTATTATTATTACAAATTGCTTTACACTTTGGTATTTTTATCGTTTTGAAAACAAACCATTTTCAGAAGCAAGCAATGAGATGAAAAGCAAGCAAAATGGTTTTGGGTTAAACCATTTTGAAAAAAGTGTGGTTTAAAATTGTAAAACCATAATTAAATAAGCAAGCAAGTAAGTAAATGGTTTTGAAAAGTTAAGCCATTTTTCAAGAAAGCAAGCAACTAAGCAAATGGTTTTGAATAATTAAACCATTTTTCAAGTAAGCAAGCAAGCAAATGGTTTCAAATTGTAAAACCATTTTACAAGGAACAAGCAAGCAAGCAACTGATGAAGGTGTGAAAACAAGGCCTTCACTAGTTTAAGCAAGCAAACCCGGTCGAGGTATCCGTCGTGCACGGTGGTGTTAGGATTTCATACATGCATTGTAGTTTTGCCTGGTGCGACGGAAACTTAGGACATACATCATGCATTTAAAGGAAATAGTGCTTGCGTGCAGGGTATATAAGGTTATGATAACTGATATAAAGAGTGGTGGCGACACGAGTCAATTCCACCATATTCCACTTGAGAAGAATGAAAAAGGTGGCCAGCGGACAAGGTCCTTCCATGACACGGTGGTATAAATTCCGTGTTCACTAGGGCATGATAAGCAAAAATAGGCCTCAACGATTTGATGTTTTATAAGCATGATAAAAACATTTTGAAAAATCAACCATTGGTTCCCGATGTAAACTAGGAGAGTTTTAAAGCAAGCGGTTGAGCCAAGCTCCGTTTGAATTTCCAAAACGTCAGTTGAGAGCCAACTCGCAATGGGTTTTATTTTCAAAGCATGCGGTTGAGCCCGAGCTCAGATTTTATGAAAAAGTTTTGAGAAACTTTTAAAGCGAGTTTGTGAAGGTTTTAAAGAGACTTTCAAACAAGATAAAGCAAGCAATAAAAGAAAAAGTATGAGAAGTTTTATAAACTTCTGGCAAGCAAGAAATAAAGAGTTTTACAAGCTTTAAAGAAAAGCAAAACAAAGCTCAAGCAAGTATTAAAGTTTCATAAACTTTTTTAAAAGCCAGCAGTGAAATAAAAAAGAAGCAAGCAAAGAAAAGTTTTGAAAAAACTTTAAAGCAAGCAAAGCAAGAACTACGGAAAATAATTGTAAAAGAGAGTTTTACATTTTGAGATGTTTTAGGAAAACAAAACCTTTATAAGCATACACTCAACGAAACGGTTTCAACCATTTGTTCCATTTAAAACTTTATTTTCAGGATTACGGGTGCTGCAAGGCGGCTGGAGCCTGATAAGTTAGTCACGACATCGAGTTTAAGTCTTGTCATCTTAATTATATTTTGTAAGAACATACGTTGAATTTGTAATGGAACATATGTATGTACATAGGGTAGTTTTATGGGAATGTGTTGGTATGCTGGTTGCCATATTTTGGATATAGTGTAGATTGGATCTATCTGAGTTGGAGTCAGGCCCAGCCATCTGCGTAGATCATCTTTGCCCAGGAAGTTTCCATTTGCTAGATTTTACCAAATCCTAAGTTATAAAAAAAAGAAAAATTTTATAGGAGGGGTTTGCCGAAACCCAATGCGGCCGCTTCACGGGGATTTCTAGTCGTTAGGAGTAGCGGTACGAGTTCCACGTAGGTGGCGGCACTGCCTTACCCAGCCAGGTAAGGGGTAAGAGGGTGTGTCAAATCACATAAGCATTAACAGGTATAGATCCTAATCTTCACCTTTTTGATATTAATATGTGTTTGCATGGGTTCTGCAAAATAAATTTTCTAAAAAAAAATGATTTTCTAAAAATTTTAAAACCCTAATTCAGCTAGCGTTTGATTTTATTTCCATCAATTGGTATCGAGTGGTCCATGTAAATGCATATTAATATATTTTTTTATTGTGTTTGAAAATTGTTTTGCTTGATTCATGCATGAGTGGGCATTACGGCATATTTTAATGTGATTATTTGTGTTTGTGTATGGATGGATGAGGGTCGTTAATTATATGGAGTTTTTGGGTTAAGTTTTCTTATTTTCCCTAGATTTTGTGTAAGCCATTATTGGCATCAGTTTTTTTTTGTATTATTGTTTTGGATTTCTACACAAGGAGGAGCAAGTTTATGGGCCGGAAAAATGTTTTCCAAGGTTTATAGGATTGGGCTTGGGCCAAGAGATGTAATAGTTGCCAGTAAAGAAAAAAAAAAGGTGTTTTGGGCCCTTGGTGGACGGAAATTACACAACGGGCTTGGACATGAAGATGGAGCAGCTTTGGGAATTATGTAATTGCAAGAAGCCCATTATGTAATTTAAATTTTTTTTTCCATTATTTTTTTCCAAAGGTTGTAATTATTAGAAATATCCAAAACACCCGGCCCTCTTTTATTTATTTATTTATTTACTATATTTGAATAACATGCCCATGCATATATCATGTCATACATGAATGCCCACCATATTGTATCATGCATACCATGCCCCCAGAAACATATTCTGCTAGGAATGTTTGTTTATTTCTTGGATTGAATAATAAATTAAATAATGGATATAGTTTAATAGTTAAACTTGGTAATTTCAATTTAATTTAATTTGGGCTTCAGCAGCGATTTAATAGTTAGGCCGTTTAACCTAGATTATTCAATTTTAATAAAATGATTGATTTTGTTAGATGGTAAATAAGCAAATAGGCCCAAATATGTTTGGACTTAAAGTTAGTTGAATAGGCCCTTTCACTATAGAGCTAGGTTTACCTAAAAGCGGTTAGGCCCGATGAGATTGGATTAGTTTTAATATTAATAATAAACCACAAACGATTAGATTGAACTCCTATATGCCTATTTAATTTAATAGAATTAGATTCTTATCACCTAGTAATTAATTATATAGAGGATATAATAATTTGCTAGGATTATAAAACATATGATGTTTTATAACTAACATAAAGTTTAAAAATATTAGGTGGGAGGAGGGCGTGACGATGTGCCTAGGTCTCATCGTTAGTCGACAAAATGAGTTTTGGGTAACGTGCACAGTGAGAGGCACCCCTTGATTAAATCTCCCTACGGAGGGTGTACTGAGGCCTAATATCATCGTTGTAGCGAAACTTCCTGCTCGATAGGTTTGGATGATGTACCTCACGGCGACAATCTTGGGTTAAGTTGTTAGAACTGAAACGATGGGTCACACTTGAAGATACAATTAAGCGGTTGGTGTATCTTGACCGAAAATAAAGGTAGTTAATGTAAATGAGGAAAATATATGAGATATTTTGAGTCTCATTTATTAATTTGAAATTTAATTTATAATTAGTATGTCACCCTCTGGCGGCATATTAATTGTAGGTTAACTTACCTTGGATTAGTATTTTGTTTTATGTGTTTTAATTTCTATGCATTCATGCATCCGTTTACTATTCAAAAATATATATATATATATTTGATGTTTCTTCTTTGCATGTAATAATCGTTTTTATTTAATTTCGACAATAATATACGCCTCAAACCCCATAATTCTTTACTGCGAATGAATCCATAGCAGAAGTAATTTTGTAAAGTGGAAAAGTAATGTTAATATCGTCTTTGATCTGCGAGAACAATAGATTTGTTCTGTTGAGAATGTCTGGGAACATGCGGCTGATGTCGCTCGTAGTGTCACGAGAGCCATATAGACGTTAGTTCAAGACAATAACAAAGCGGAGAAACACTCTTCTAGCCCGACGTATCGGACAATACTTGAGAACAACATGAGAGGATGGAAGCGCCATTGAGATTTATGGATTTCCCTCGAAACATGTTAGAGCAATTCAGAACGGTCGCGTCATGAATCTACTAGAAAGTACATGAACGCGAATATGAGTAAAGGTACTCCTGTTCGTGACCATGTTCTGAACATGGCTAATTATATAAACGAGGCAGAGCTGCACGGGGCCATAATAGATGAGCGCGCGAAGTGGAGTATATCTTGGATTCACTCATCTGATTTCCTTGATTCACCGAGTAACTATGTTATGAGCAATTTGGATTACAATGTAACCAGTTCTTTGGATGAATTGCAAACCTTGAGGCCATCTTGAAGACAAGGACTCAAAGGTCGAAAGAAAAAATATTGCTAAAACCAAGGCCTCGTCCTCTTAACAGTAGAAGAGGAGGAAGAACAATAAAGTGCCTCTGCGGGAGAGGCCCAGAAGAAGAAGCTGAGTTTGCTCCCAATGACGATAAGAAGAAGGGCTCCAAGAAAGAAACCCAAAGGGAAAATGTTTCCCGCTGTAGTCGATGGGCGTGGAAGAAAACATGGCGCAATCTCTCTCGGCTGAAGGAGAAAAAGAAAGTGAATTGATTTCTTGGTTTAGAAGCAAATTTAGTGGAAGTTGATGAGTCGATCTGGATGGTGGTCGGTCCGCTGTATATTTTTTCTTCTTCTGGTCTTGGATTCTTCCCGGGGCTTCGCGATGGGAGTGCTCGATGGTAGTCGAATGGCAGACGTGTCGGCCGGTTGCGATGGGAGGCTGTTCGTTTAGAGTGGGGAATAGAATTTCTTGTTTTGAGCAGTATTTATTGCATTCACGGATTAGGAAAATTTTGATTTATGTTTCTAAGTTGTATGAACAATTGTTTCTTTGTTTCATTTTATAATAATCAGTTATTATTTCCAAATGGTTTAAACATTTGTCATGCAAATAATGAAAATGGGCTTTACATTTTAAAAGGCTGACAAACGACGCTCGCTTAACGAACTATTTAAGAGGTAGAACATCCTAACTAGCCTAAAAACCCAAAAGATTCTTGATAATGATGACATCTTTTTATAACACAAGGTTAGGACAACATATAATCTGGATGGGGTTAACGGGTAGTAAAGGATGGTCCTTTAAAGAGGCAAAGTTGGCAATCTTCAGTCCCGTGAATCATGTTTGGAAAGCGAAATGGTAAGAGATCTTTCTCGACCAAAGGGCTTTAGGGCAAAGGAACCACTTGAACTTGTACACATTCGGATGTACCGCGGACCTCACAGATAGTCGAACTAAGGGTGATTCTGAATCCTTAAGTCACTTTCATTGGCGGCTATTCTGGAATGCAGTATGTTTACCTAATCCCGAAAATCGAAACTTTTTGGAAAGTTTAAAGAATTCCTAGCGGAGGCTGAAAGACAACTAGGTAAATCCTTATTATATAGCTATTCGGATCGAGGAGGTGAATATCTTGATCACGAGAGTTCAGATCACCCTAATTAGGCATGGCATTGTATCGACTCCACACGGCACGAAGCGCCCGCAATGAGCGAGGCGTGGCGAAAAGAAGAAATCGAGCGATGCGCGGCGCTGGTTGGAGTCTATGATGAGCTACTCCTCATTGCCACTATCATTCTGGGGATATGCGCTACAAACTGCAGTCTACATTTTGAATGTAGTTCCCTCCCCAAGTCTATCGACACACACCGCGAGGATTATGGAGTGAGTGCGTGAAGCGGTTTACGTCATGTCGGAGTATATGGGGGTGTATACGACACATGTTGAAAGGAAGGCGGGAAGCTAGAACCGCGACGAGTATACGTTTGGTGGTTACCCCGAGCACGAGGGGAGGAGTTTGTTCTACAGTCCTCGAGATAAGAAAGTATTTGTATCGCCAGATGCTACCTTTCTTGAAAATGACTACATGGCAAACTTGAGCCTCGAAGTAGGTTGTACTAGAGGAATTACAATACGAGCAGATCGGACCCGACCGTGCTCCGTTGCGGGGAGCGTAAAGACTACGGATCTATACGAGGATGTCATTGCACCTCGGCGTGAGTGGGAGGTTTCTAAACAACCAATTCACTACACGAGGGGTCGGTGAAGCAAATGTTATTTATGTGATACTAGTGATGGCGATCCATTGTCACTCCTGAGCATGCGATGGATGAGTCACGATAAGGACAAAAATGGCTACTTGACCATGGAGCGAAAATGGAATCATGTATTCCAGTGCGTAAGGAACTTGTTGATCTTCTGGTGGAGTCGAGGCCCATTGATGGGTCTGGAAATGGATCTATAAGAAAAGAGAGGTGTGGATGGGAAGTGGAGACTTTGGCTTCAGTATGTAAAGGCTATACACAAGAGAGTCGATTATGAAGAGACTTTCTCCCGAGTAGCTATGCTTAAATCCATTCGCATCCTTCTTTCCATTGTCATTTGTTCTCGGTGTAATTCTGGTCCATTTTGCCATATCTCATAATCGAGGCGGCTGTTTAATGAAAAAGAAGAGATCTTGATAATCTAACTGCCTTGGAAGAATATCTTCATGTCGACCTGACCAGCTGCCAACTACTGTGCTACTGAAGTTAACTGAGTGTCACTCCATCCACACCTCTCTTTATATAGATCATTTGCCCAACAGACTTGGCTTGACGAGGACCCGAACATAGTGGAATAGCAGATTTCCATTCTATTTCAATATTTGACCAGCCATTGTCCTTTATCGAATCATCCAATAAAAATGCTTGCTGACAATGGATAGTCATCTTGGCATGCGGTGCAACAACGACTGCTTCACCAGCCTGGCGTAGAGGTGGTTGTTTAGAAAACCCTCAGCATAATAGAAGATACTGGCTAACATGCAGCTATAGAATGTGAGTATATAACATTGCGATTCCCGTAGCGATTTAGCAGTCGTGTGCGACTCGGTCTCTAGTACAACCTTACTTAGAGGTTTGAGAGACTGCCATCAACGGACATTTTCAGAAATTGGCATTTGTCAATACAAATACTTTCTTATCTTGAGGAGGCTAACACTACCGCTACGGGAAGCAAGCAACAAATAGATGCATACTTCTGGGCCAGCGGTTCTACTCAAGTCTTTCGCTAGACATATGTGTTGTACACCCAGTATACGGGTATGGCATAAACTAATTTACATTCCACAACTCTGAAGTATCAGATAGTCTTAGGAACTACATTCAAAATGTGAAGCTGCGATTTCTGGCATATCCCAGAGATGACAGTGACGTGAGTAATAATGTAGACAACCATGTCGAAAAGCATTCGACACAACAGCTTACCGCGTTAAATTGTACTGTTGTGTGGTTCCGAAATGGCATTATTTGAGATAATGCCGTAGCGGTGGAGTGATAACGTCGTATTCTCCTCGACTGGTCGTGTTTGGAAGCCTGTAGGAGTGGCACGAAACTTTCAAGGTGATGAACATACTCGTACCACAAAATAGTCGACCGATAGTGGCAGCTCAGCAGCACAGCGGGCATTGATCATGGTATCCCGAGTAATACGAGGCTAAGTGATTTCCTTTGCCTAAACTACTGGCGAGAAAGATCTCTTGAAATCGCCTTTCGAGCACATGATTCGCAGTGAGAAAGACTGCTTTAAGGAGACCATCACTTTACGTCGATATCTATCGAGATGTGCCCTTAAATACGTGTCATCATTATCGAAAATCTTTGCTTCAGAGATGTTACGCTCTAAGCTGAACCGATGTTAAAAGCGACCGTTGTTGGCAACCATTTCATTATTACATGAAGCAATGTTTAAACCGATGCAATATTTAATACGACCAATAACAAATAAAACGCGATGCATTCATCGCATAATACGAGTCGGGCTGCAAGCAGCTGTTCCAAGCAGAACTGGTGATTTAGCTCACTGATATCAAATGTTTAGACATCGAGCACTTTAAGCTCACGGAAAGGGCTTAGCGTCTGAGGCAAATGGTTGGTGGACTGCAGTCATCGGATGACTTCCACTGGGGCCCCAGCACAAAACCGATCAGAACACTGCTGTTTGCTCGAAAACCGCCGATATAATCATTACCATCGAACAAAAACCGCTGGGCTCTTCTTTGGGCCCACTCTTTGTAAACACAGCACGAGAGGAGAAAGCGACTGCTTCTCTTCAGATAACTGCTGGGAGAGAATCACCACTGTTTCTTGGCTTGTTAGAGAGGATGAGGCATGACGCAGCCTAAATCTTTGAGTCAGCATTAATGAGATAGCCTCGAAAGTTTGTAATTCGTCGGCATTGGCCCGTATGGCTCGACTTGTTCGCAGCATGGTCTTTGGTAGTGGCTCGAGTGGCAATCGGTATTATAAACTACCTTTGATTTATACTGGTAGCCATGTTGAAGGCACATGGTCGCGAGCAGTACTTTATACGTCTTCGTGTTCGTAGTAGCTCAGCCGTAGTGCGACATTGGAATTGTTTCAGAACATGTTTGGAGAAACCGCAGTGCCGATGGCGGTCTGCCATATAAATGTTGCTTTAGCTTGATGATGGCTTTAGGAAGCAGCTCGGGCTTTGTTATTGGCAGATCTGACCGTATGATTAGAGTACACTACGGCGGCAAGGCTGCTGGTTTGCGAGACTCGGTGAAATAAATCTATTGTTCAAATGAGCGGCTTTGTATTAACATCGCTTTTCACTTTACAAAGTATGCGTGAGATTTAATCGCAGTAAGCAACACAGTGTCAATAATGAGAATTAAGCAAAAAGCATCCATGCGGCAACATCAAATATATATTTTTTTTGGAATGGTAAGCGTGATGCGTAGTCGAAACAAGAACACATAAAGCAAAAATACTGTCAGGTAGAGACCAACACAGTAATATGTGAGTAGAGCAGGAATAGATTATACTAATTATAAATTAAAATTTAGTTATGCCAGTGTAGGCAGGAACTCAAAATATCCTCAGTAACTACCTATTCAGTCAAAAAATCTGATCTTCCAGTTATTGTAGCTCATTTCTTAAAATGTATTGTATTAGGGTTCCCAACAACAACAGTCTTTAGCAGTAAGGCTCGATCTTGGAATGTCATCCAGAGGCCTGTGCGCAGGAATTTACTAGCGATGACCAACAGTGAACAAGGCAATCGAAGTCTTGAAAAGCCACCTAAAGCTACTAGCGATGCAACAGACTTTAAACAGGCTGATATATTGCAAACTTATATTACAGTTATGTTTATGGTGCTCTGTAAGTATTATATCTATATAATTAATTGCTGGAGTGACTCAAAAGGATGCAATTGCAGCCAAATTGAAATAGGCGTATGAGGCCTGAGCCAGACTGGGACTGTAGTTAAGAGCAATCAGTATACGCCAGACTAGGTAAAACCTAACACAAGGGCCTATTCAACAACACAGGGTATCAAACACAAACCTATTATTTGTTACCATCTTTAAAATCATCTATTAAATGAATAATCTGGTAGCAGCAATAACTTGTAGTAACTGTAAGTAGGTAAGAGAGCCTGAGTTGCTTTATTAAACTATATCCCGATATTTAATTGTCATCGGCAATAAACTCTCCTAATACTAAGATGTGGTATCATGATACAATATAGTGAGCATTCATGTATGACTATGATATATGCATGGGCATGTTAATATAGTAAATAAATAAATGTAAATAAGCAGTGTAGAATTGTTTTAAACATTTCTAATAATTACAACCTTTAAAAATAATGGAAAAAAAAAATTTTAATTACATAATAGGCGCTGCAGCCACATAATTCCCAAAGCCCTGTATGTCAGCAATAATACGATACGAGCTGGCTACGCAACTGCGGCAGCTGTGCAATATAGCGGCCCAAGCAATGCAAACGCTGGAAAGCGCACCGACATCGTCAAGGCAATAGTCTGGCGTGCGATAATGGCACGCATCTGGGAAAATAGAAAACCTAACACAAAAACGCCATATAATTTTCGTCATACACACAAACGCGCGGTAAAGCTATGCACAGAATGCCCGCATAAATACGTAAGATCGAAGCTGTAAACGCGACAAAAAATATTGATAATATGTTTACATGGACGCTTCTGATATATTGATGTCAAAGCGGCAGATGGGATTTAAACCACCGGCTCTTATTTTTAGAAAATCTTTGGCCTGGAGTTATGCGACTTATGTCAAGGTGAATCGAATCTATACTGTTATTGTTATAGGAGATTTGTTGGCTGAAACAGGGTTGAAACAATGATGAGCTTAAAAGTCATACATTTTTCGAGTCCATTTTTAGATTTATTTTATTCTAAAAGGGTGATTTATGTGCGGGAAATATGGAATACTTCTGGCTGGCACATTGGGGAGTCAAAGCGAAATTGCGGTAAAGGACGAATGTGGGTGACGATGCGATGGCGGAATTTGAAGGATATTACACGACGGGAGGCGCGAGGATTAAAGGATTTGATGTCATAGAAACAGCACTACGTGATCGAAATACATATTAAGGTTGCAACTACAAAGCTCGGTCGCAAATGAAGAGTAATTGAAGACAAAAGCATTTAGTGAAAGAAACTCAAAGTCGAAGCAACCGGGGAATTGATGAAGAAGACATGATGTCGCGCGAGAATTAAACCCGGTCTGATGGACAATGAGGTCGCGACACCAAAGAAGTTGCTCGAGAAGATAAACAATTGACTGAACATTTATGTCGCGACATTTGGATGCAGTCACGACATCAACACTGAATCAAGCGGTCGCGACGTAACTGCAAGAAACCAAGGTCGAAACATCATTGAATGTGCGACTATCGGTTGCATTGAAAGAATTTAGCGGCGAATCCAAGTTATCAGCGTGCGATTCTATAAGAAAAGAAGGTCGCGACAACGCACGGTTGTCGTGACATCAATTACACAAAGACGAGGTCGCGACATCATTAAGCGGTCGCGACAACGAAGCAAAAGACGGAGGTCGACATCGAAAGAGTCGTGACATCCATTTGCAGACGGAAGGTCGCGTGACGGTAATTTGTCGCGACATCAAATCTAAGAGGTAAGGTGGCGTCGATGGTACATTAAAGCATCAGTTCAAAGAAAGAGGTCGCGGCGTCGGTAAGCTATCGCGACATCGGTTCCAAAGAAAAATTGGCAGCAGATCAAGGCCCATCGACATCGGTTCCACGAGACATGTCGCTGACGAGCAAAGGCTTACGCGACGAAGCGGTGCGAGTCGCGACAAAAGAATTGATGTCGCGACATCAACATCAGTGGGCGATTGGCGAAGTCAAAGAGGTGCATCGAAATTAGGGCCCAACTTGAGAACCACTATAAATATGTAGGCGCTGCGAAGGAGCATGACTCTTGGCGACGAAGAGATGCAGGTTCTTTGAAGGCTCTGTATTTAATTTTCTTTTCTTTCTTTGTTTTTATTTTAGATTAGTTCGTATTTTTGTTTTAAATTTGGATCTGAATGTTAGCTGTTAAAGTTTTAGCTGAATGCAGATTTATATTTCTTCAAATTACTATCTGGTTGTTTGAATTCCAGACAAATTTTGGATTTCGAACTACCAGTTTCCTAATTACAGTGGTTTCTTGATCAACAAGCCAATGTATGGTGTAATCAGTGGTTTAGAAACTCAGCTTCCATTGAAATGACTCTATCGTCAGAAATTATCTTTCCTGCATAATTTTATTCATCGATGCTAAACTTCAGTTTGTAAATCTACTTGCTGGTTTTGTTTATTTTGTGGAATTGATCCCGATATCGATTATCGCCTACCATAAGCAGTTGTCTCGAGCTCCCGATTTCCGGGAGGCCCTCGAGTGACATAGGAAGGCATTCCACGAGTGATGAGCAATTCGTGGACGGTATGCGAACCTGCTATTGGTGATTTAATGTGCTCTGTGTGATTAAATGGATAAATCCTCTTTTCACTTGGAGACGAGAATGAGTTGAACGATTTATCAATTTAAACATACAGAGAGTTCGCCTCAATTCGAATGGTGAATTCAATCCCGTGTTAGCAAGGATCTAATCAAGGAAAGAATGAGCTGTTCTAATTTTGAGGAGGAGAAACCAGTATAGTGTAAATCTGTGCAATGACTATAATTTAGGAGCTGGGTTCTGATCCAGGTTGAGGTATGAAGTATTGAAAAGAAAAATACCCGAACAAGGCGGCCCAGTTAAAGGTAGTTATCTAACCTTGTCTTGAAAGAAGCAGTCAAGGTTAGATAATGAAAAGCGGAGTTGGAGAGATCATTTACTTTCATACTCCTTGGACTAGTTTTAAATGCAGTGGTTAAAAATGAAGCAAAAATTACGAGTGCAATACGGAAGGAATTAATGTTTCACAATAGTTTTATTTTAATTATCTCCCTTTTGTAGATATTTATTCGATCTAAATTTGTTATTTTATTATTTCGATATTCGATTCATTTGTTATTAATTCAATTCTTTTTAGTTTTCATTATTTTAAGGCTTTAAGATGAGGATTCAAATTTATCTATCATAGTCGAATAGTATAGAGCTTGGTAGTCGGGGTAGTTGATTGAAAATTCTTGAGATCTACGGGATCGATATACGGACTAAAATCCACTATTACTTGTTCAGCATTGCACTTGCGAGTCGTGGATGAAAACCAAAGGAAAGAATTTATCGATTTTAAGAAACCATTTTTAATCAGTATAATTGCAAAGAAATATAATTAACAAGTTTCATGGCATTATTGCTGGGGATTAGACAATAGTCATTTGGTAATAGTGTCATAAATTTGTATATGTCTTTTGGTCCAGCGAACAAGTTTTTGGCGCCGTTGCCGGGGATCAAAAGAATTTAGTAGATCAATATTCAGACGAAAGAAGGAAATACTAATTTGGACATTTAAAAGAAAAGAAGCGAAAATAGTTTTTCAAGCGTGGTTATTTTTAGCCACTAACCTTTATAGCCATATTGAAAATATTTGTTGAAGCGACTAATCCTATTAATATTAGTATATTTTTATTTTAGGAAAACTTTAATACGTAGGAAACGAGAACAACGTGCGATTCCGGTAGATCTTGAATTAGAGAACACTTTCGGAAGCTTGAGGAAAAGCGAAGGGCGAGAAAACTTCGGCTATGGCGGATGAAAGGCAAGACGGGCGAAGAACACAAAGCAGCGGCAGAAGGCCTCCAATCACTGATACAATGGAGGACTTTTGGAGAACCATTATTCAGGATGAATACTTTGCAATCAGACGACCTCTGATTGATGCAAATAACTTTGAGCTGGCTTGACAACGATTACAGTGGTTCGGCAACAACGGTTCTTTGATCTCATCCCACAGAAGACTGAATGAGCACACGGGAAGGTTTCTCGGGGATGGCAAACACGGTGAAGTTAGATGGGGTGAGACCGAGAGGTCCATAAAGTACATTTATTCCCCCATTTCTCTAAGAGATACAGCAGCCACATGGTATGAATCTCTACCATATGGTTCTGTTGATACTTGGGAGGAGCTTGTAGAAGCCTATTTGGGTAGATTCTTCCCCCCATCACTCACCTCAGAAAGAAGGAGGGAGATAATTGTGTTCCAGCAGGGGGAAGATGAGAGCCTTTATGTAGCATGGGAAGATTGAAAGGTTCTTTGAAAAGATGCCCGATGCATGGAATAGATCTAAAGCGGATGGACATAGTGTATCACATGCCTTGGGCCAAATACATCTAGGGCATTATTGATGCTTCATCTTTGTGGAGCCTTAAGCGTAAGAAGTGCTGAAGGCGAGATACGATTGAGGACTGCGAAATGCAATATGAAAGCTCCATCGAGTTTTCCAAGAGTAATTAGCGAGAGGAAGAGGAGTCATGGGCAGGCAAGATGGCGACCATGGAGGCTTGAAGTTAGATGCCATCATGCATAGAATGGACAAGCGAGAGGAAGATGCACCTTGCTCATGAAATAGGAGGCAGTCGAGGGAACTATTGAGAGGCTGGCGATGTACCCACTAAAGCTGTTTTATGATCTTTGAGGAGGTTAAGTACTTGGGGAGCAGTTATCGCAGGCAAATCCCAGCTTGCCGGCTGTATCATCGGCGAGGAACCATGAAAATTTTCATATGGTGGAGAATCACAAGGCCCAAGGCATGGACGGAGATCCTCGGCGAGATATCGGCAACCGCAGGTTCCTGCGATGCTTGATGGGGAGGTGAAAATAGAAAGCAGTACTAGAGTCGGAGGAGGGCTCGACCATTTGAGATCAAATCTTGCAATTCATGGGGGGGACAGCGAAAGTACATTAAACCTCCATGAACAAAAGTTTACAGAATTGGAAGCCTCAAGTACCAATTCTGAATTTTTGAAGACCATATGCCTCCTCGAGAACCTAGAGACACAAATAGGGCAAGCGGCCTAAACACACAAGTGGATGAAG
The DNA here is from genome assembly GCA_016808115.1 of Tetrastigma voinierianum. Lineage (NCBI taxonomy): Eukaryota > Viridiplantae > Streptophyta > Magnoliopsida > Vitales > Vitaceae > Tetrastigma > Tetrastigma voinierianum. The sequence goes on along the minus strand of JAEQBH010005258.1, from coordinate 46,886 downwards.
ATGCCTTTCCAGTGACACGAGAAGAAGAATCCTAAAGGCGCATGGTTGTGCGGCTCGAAGTGGGAAAAGACTTGGTGGAAAGACGACAAAGATGAAAGCAATAAGGGAAGAGGAAGGCCTAGACAATCGCTGAAACAACGGAGAAAGGGAAGAAGGAAACCGGTTGTCGGGGGAGAAGAAGGAAGCAAGAAGAAAACCCGAACAATCTGCACTGCCAGTCCCATTTCACAGTTCTGCGAGAAATCAAGATAGAGGAACGGTTTGCAAGGTTTTGAAAACCTTCCGGAAAGCTGGAGAGATCGATATGCCTTTCACGAGTGGTGACTCGGATGCCGCTGTGCATTTTACGAAAGACATCTTGACGGAAAGATGGCTGAAGAAGGAATTGTGAACTTATTATAGCTTGCGATTGTTGTGATCCAGAGAGACTTACGAAAAGATGAGAGGATCGAGGAGCTTCACCATTCCTTGCACCATTGGAGAGTTTGAGTTTTGACTCTGCGACTCAGTGTCGATATCAATTTAATGCCACGATACATTTGCGAAGTTAAGTTTGGGGAGCTTACTCTTTACGTTGCCCTCCCAAAATGGCGGATAGAACCACGGCTGGCTTGAAGGAATCATAGAAGATGTCTTTGGTAAAGGTGCACAAGGGAAAGCTTATTTTTTTCAGGTTGACTTCATCATACTAGATATGGAAGGATTCACAGAATCCCTCTGTCTTTAGGAAGGCCATTCAGCAGCCCCAGGCGGCTTTGTCTGGTATCAAGAGGAATTCTCACTCTCGAGTTGGAGAAGAGGCGGTGACTTGTTGTCCGGCCGAGTTTGAGGAATTTAAACATGAAGGAAGATATTATCAAGTCAATAGAAGATGTATATGTCAACAATTCTGATTTTTACTATGGTTGTAATTCCCAACTTTCAATCAATGAAGAAGAGATGAATTTCCAGTATCTTGAAGGTTTTGATTCAGATTTTTTGCACATCGGTTTACATTCTACTGAAAAAGTGATGAGTCTTGAACAAAATGGGATGAAAAAAGGAGACAAAAATGAAGAAAAGGAATTTCATCAAGAAACCAGTGAAGGGCTAGTTTTAAGGAGTTGCCAAGTCATTTTAAAGTATGTGCTTACACAGGCGCCAAGAGTAAACCCATTAATAATTTACGCTAGACTCGGTGATCTTTGAGGAAGCAGGAGGTTCTTTACGGAAATTTTAAGGAATCATAAGGAGTCATGGCTTGGTCTATTGAAGAGTTAAAGGTATCGGTCATCGATATGCACAAAATGCTGCTTTGGAAGAAAATGGCTTATTTGTTGAACATCAAAGGAGCGAATCCAGTAATGAAAGAAGTAGTCGAGAAGGAGGTGCTCAAATGGTTAAATCTTTGGTTTAATGTAAATTTGAACTCAGTCCTTAGGTTAGCCAGTCCATGGTTAAAGAAAGGTGGATTTCTTGTGATCCATGATAGAAAGAAATGAATTAATTCCAACGAGGCGCATTAGCGGGATGGAAGTATGCACGTGATTACGGGAGGCCCGAACACGGCAACGGGAAAAGATCATTTCCCTTTACCCTTCATTGATCGGATGTTGGACGGTCGCGAGACACCCTCATTTTGTTTCTTGGAGCGGAGTGTCGAGGCTACAATGATCAGATTCGCGGTGTACACGAGGACGAAAAACCCACATTCACATGCCTATGTTTTGCCTTTGCCTTCGGAAGGATGCCATTTGGGGGTCGCGATGCTCTGCTACTTTCTAGCGATGTATGATGTCAATGTTCTCGGATTTAGTTGAGAAGTCATGGAAATTTTATGGATGACTTCACGGTGTATGGAGTCCGATTTTGAGATGTCCTGAACAACTTTGGAAATAATACTTCCAAAGATGCGAGATGACGACTAGCACTAAATTGGGAAAAATGTCATTTCATAATTAGCAGAAGGTATTGTTCTTGGTCATAAAATTTACCTTTCTGGGGCTAGAAAGTGGACAATCCAAAATTTCCATTAGTAAAACCCTTGCACCTCCTGACATTAAAGGGGATAAAGGAGTTTCTTGAGACATCTTTGGATTTTATAGGAGATTCATCAGACTTCTCAAAGATAACTGATTCCCTTTATGCGGTCTTGGAGAGAAGGACACAAGTTTAATTTTGATGATTCTGCAAAGTACCTTGCTGAAGAAATCAAGATCATATTGGTTGAAACACCTATCATGGCTGCACAGCGAAAATGGGACGGGGATTGAAATATTATTGATGCAGTGATTTCGCAATGGGGGTGTATTGGGAAGTAGAAAGAAAATATTCAGAGCCATATACTATGCTAGTAGAACCTTCAATGAAGCACAAGAAAACTATTCCACAACTGAAAAGGAGATGGTAGCCATAGTGTTTGCTTGTGAGAAATTCAGGCCATACATTTTAGGATCCCATGTTATAGTTCACGCGGACCATGCGGCCATGAATGTCGATGTCAAAAGAAGGCTAAGCCAAAATGATAAGGTGGAGTGCTGCTCTTGAAGTTTGATCTGAAATTAAAAGATAAAGGATGTGACAATGTGATAGGCGATCACTTGTCGAGTGAAAAGGAATGAAACGAGAAAGGAGAGGCGGGAGTGCAGAGAACTTCCCGGGATGAGCAATTTGTTTAAGGTGTCATTCGACTTCCATGGTATGTGATATTGTGAATTACTGGCTTGTGGAGTGGATTTTCTCCAGGAATTGACTACCATGAAAAGCTCGGGATGATAGCGAATTTTCATTAAGGATGACCAACTCTTTGTTTAAAGTGCAAACATAGATTCTTCAGAGATTGTATTGCGGAGAGTGAACAATGTAAAATCTTGAATGAATGCCATGCATCACCATATGGGGGGCATTTTGTGGAAAAGAACAGCTCCGCAGATACTCCATTCTGGTTTTATTGGCCCTATCTTCGAGAGATTGTCTTGAATGCGTTCAAATTGTGTGATAGATGCCGAAAAGATTGGAAATATCGACGAAATGAAATGCCCCTAAAAGGTATAATGGTTGTGCAAATTTTTGATGTATGGGGAATAGATTTTATGGGACCATTCCCACCATCATTTGGAAACCTGTATGTATTGTTGGCAGTGGATTATGTTTCCAAATGGGTGGAAGCAGTGGCTTGTCCAAGGAATGATGCTAATACATTTGTGAGTTTCTTCTGAAAAGAATATTTGAGAAGCTGATTTGAGACACCCGGAAGCTATCATTGATGATGAAGCCATTGCAAACAAAATAATTACCAAAAACTCATGGCGGTAGCGGGATCAGCATATAAAGGTGCTATCATCCGGACCCGATGGACGGGCGAGAGAGATTTCAGCGGGAGATTAAAGAATCTGGAAGGCGTAAGATTCGGCGGGAAGGATTAGTCTTCCAAACTTCGATGATGCACTTTGGGCTTCTGAGTGCATTCAAAACTCCATTGGAATGTCCCCATACGAAATTGTCCTTTGGCAAACCATGCCATTTACCTCTTGAGTTTGGAATAAAGCTATGTGGTAGTCAGTGAACTTTGATTTTAAAGCTATAGGAAGAGGCTGTATTGAATGTTGGAAGAGCGAGAAATGAAGCCCTACGACAATGCTAGAATATACAAGGACAAAACAAAGAAATGGCATGATCCAGTTCGAGGAGAAAAGAGTTGGAGACGGGAGAACAAGTTCTTCTTTTAACTCAGTTGAAGTTATTTCCGGGAAGTTAAAATCGAATGGGTGGACCATACGGTGAGTATCAAATTACTGCATTTTGGAGGCGATAACATTAAAGGCGTGTGGGAATGAATTTAAAGTCAATGGACAAGGCCGAAGCATTATCCGCGGGGAGGAAAGAAAGGAAGGCTCCCGGCTGGTTCATTAAGAGAGGGAATCGAGAACAACGAGTCGGTGGGACTGCTGGGCGAAGCGGTGATGGGAGCGACCCGCGAGATTCGATTTCTGATTTTGCTCTTTGATTTTTTAGAATTCACCTTGATTTTGTTTCTTTAGTTCTTATAATGATTAGTTAGTACTTGAAGTTAATTTTTGTTTAATTAAATCCTCTTTATAAAATTTTGCGAGTGATTATGCGAAATGGCTCGAGGCGAAGGAGCGAGCTCGGTACACAGCTCCACGGTGATTCACGAGGAAGGAACGACTTGAAAAAGGGGAGTGTTCTTCCCTACATAAATTCTGTTAAAATTTAATAGAATACATGTTGAATTGCTGTATGCAAATGATTTAATTGAATGCTAAGAATTTGCGAATTGATAAATAGTGAAAAGTTGTCTGTTCATTAAATTTGAAGCAATTGCAGACTAGGTCGCGACAAAAACTTATGTCGCGACGGCGAGAGCAACGAGTTGATGTCGTGACTCAGTCAGTACTAGAGGAAGAGCAAGAATGAGTGACCAAAAGGTATGTCGTGACAAATAAGCTCGCGACAACATAATGTCATGAGATACGATGTCGCAGCCAGGATGGCTTGTCCTCCAGGGAATAATTCATGTTGCGACATCAAATAAAAGTTTGCCAGCTGGGCAACTTTTAATTATGCCCTAAATTTAATGACAGCACAAAATTTATTCAACCTTTCTGTTTTGGTAACATTTATTCAAATCGGGGAATTAGATAGTAATTAATCACGAGAAAGCGAAATTCAATTCATTGAATAACAACCGATTGGTTTATAATGGTCATTTAGGGGAGAATAATCGAGAGGAGATTTAGGAAAATCATTCAATATTCATTGCCGTTCCAAAAATTTCCATGGAAACATCAAGAGAACAAGAATTGAGGAGTCTCATTCAATACATATATGGTGAAAACTTAAAGAAGAATAATAACCTCGTTCTTCCCGAGTTAAAATCATAAAAGGACGGGAAGACAAAGGGAAGAATAAACAAAGAAAATGAGGAAGATGGAGAAAAAAGAAAAGAAAGAGCTTGAGTTATGAACACGAGTTTATGGAATGAATGGAGTCGGAGAAAACAAACCTATTAGATTCCTTATTCCATAAACGATGTGTGTAATGAAGAAAGGTAGTTGATGGGAAGGTGGAAGAAGGGTTAATTAGAACCCATCAACCCGGGAGAAGCTCCAAGAAAAGGGAGAAAAGGCTCCAATTTGTTGAAACGACCTTGTTAGCTAGAAGAGATGTCACTCATGGAGGAGCTTAAGGTGGGTGGGCCAAATTTTAGGCAGGAAGCGCAATAACGAAGAAGATATAGGAATTTAGATCGAAATAAAGGAGTTTTCTCGAACTTGAATTCTGAGTTTTATTTGTAAGAAAAGCAGTTATGCAATATCGAAATAATTTGATCTTTGAATAAAATTTCTGTTGACTGACAAATTGGCTGTTCATTAGATCTGAATTGCATTTATGTGTTATTCTGTTTTATGTTTAGGAATTAAATAAATGATTCTGTTCTTTCTCAAAGAACAGAATTTTTGCATAATCAAGGCATGAATAAAGAAACTGGAATTAGGAGTATTTGCGATGTTGTTTAAGTGGTTTAGTTACGAGGTGAAAAGTAGTTCTTCTTGATAGAACAAAAATACTTGGTTAAAATAATGCAAGTAAGCGGTGAATAAGTACGAGTCTTGAAGAAATAATACACATTGGTCGACAAAACTTATGAAACTTTTGGCCAGGGTGGAATATCTTACGGGGAATTCGATTTAAGATTTCCGCAGTCCACAGAACTTGTTTGATTGCGATTGAGGCGAAATCATAGGTGGAAACAATAGCGGGGAAATGATAGAGGCCATCCTTGGCGGCAGGCCTTTTAAGCTGCCCTCGAAATATGCTTAAGCATATTCTCACAGTTCACGATTTAGGCGAATAAGCCTTAGTTCTTCCAGCAGCAGTGATTGGCCAAATTCCTTCACTTGCAATAAACACACGAGTAAAGAACTTGAATTATTCGGTTTCTAGTTCGAAGAAAAGTGTAGTATTAAGGAAGAAACAAGTTTGGGGGAATAATATTCCCAGATTTTGACAATTAGGGATCAAAAAGTAAAGAACGAGAAACTAGTAGAAATAAGGAATAAGTTTTGTCTTGGCCTATTTCCCTTGAGCAATTAAGCTCGTAGGGGTGTTTTAACACCTAGCACCTAATACTTGGCTAGTATGGGGTTGCTAGAAAGTTCTCTAGAGTAATAGAAAACTGAAGGCAAACATTGCACTATTCGACTCATAGAGTAAAGCGAAAGAGTTGAAACGAGGAATGCGCTAAATCAAGTACATATGGAAAGTGAGATTCCATAAAAGAATTCAAAAGAGGAATCGAGTGAGATTAAGGAGAATCGAGAAGAAACAAGAAAGAAAAGGAAGAAAGTTGGAAGAGCGACAGTAGCAGAATGAGATGGAAGGCCAGGTAATTTAAGAACTAAATTTTTCCATTATCTACTGATTACAGGCCCACGACATTACAAGCTTTGAAGACCTCATTGATTACAGAAGTTGAATTTACCTACATTAGTGGAAGTCGATAAGGAAAAACAAGCATATGGGATTTGATAAAAGTCTAAGAAAACTCCCGGAAGATTGACTAAATTCAACATGAAGTTACGAAAGTTGAAAGCACACACACACCGCAGAGCAAGACTTGTTAAATAAAGCATTTAAATACATTAGTTTATCAAAGAAATTTTGTAATAGAAGTATACTATATATTCTTGCATAAAAACTGTAATTTGAAAGAATAGTGATATCTTAGTCCAGAACATAAGAGTGGAATGAGAGAGGCTGCAATGTAATCTGAAAAAATGTCCTTTTGTTTGAGAGACAACCAAATCTTTCTTTCTTTAGCGAGGACAAGCAAAATTTTAGAATTTGGGGAGTTTGATGAGCTTAAAGTCATCTATTTTTAGTCCATTTTTCTGATTTATTTTATTAAAGGGTGATTTGTAATGCGAGAAATATGGAGATACTTCACGAGCTCTTGTGCGAGGAATTCAAGCGAAGTGCGGTAAAGGAAGCGAGAATGTGGCCTAAGCGATGCGATGTGTTTGAAGGAAATTATAGCGGGAGGCGCAAAGTTAAGTTTGATGTCGTGAAACCTTTACGACAATAGAAATACATATTAAGGTTCGCGACTACAAAACCCCGGTCGCAAATGAAGCGTAATTGAAAGACAAAAGCGAAATTTTGGCGTGAAAGAAACTCAAAGTCGAGCAGCAGAGAATTGATGAAGAAGAAGAGCGTGATGTCGCGACGCCATTCGAGAGTCGTGATAGAATTAAACCCAGTGCGGTGGACAATGGTGGCGACACGAAAAGAGGTACTACGAAGATAAACGATTGGCGAACATTTGTACGCGACATTTGGATGATCGTGACATCAACAACGGATCGAGCGTCAGCGACATCGACACCAAGAAACTAAGGTCGCGACATCGTCGGCTAAGAAAGTTCGCGACATCATTCAAATAATTGGCGACATCGGTTGCATTGAAAGAAGGTCGAGACAAGATCAAGCTGTCGCGACATCAACTACGAAGAATTGCGACATCATTCGGCGATCAGCGACAACGGTTCTTATAGAAAAGAATTCGCGACAACACGGTTGTCGCGACATGTCTAAGACTTGAGGTCTACGACATCATTAAGCGGTCGCGATAACGAAGCGGAATAAGTCGCGACATCGAGAGGTCGCGACATCGTTGCAAAGGCCGGTCGGCGACAACGATGACCATCGACATCAAATACAAAGAGGTAAGGTCGCGGCGTGGTATTTGTCGGCGACATCGGTTCCCGAAGAAAGAGTGGCAGCGAGAATCAACTGTCGCGACATCGGTTCCACAAGGCATGTCGTGACCCGAACAAAAAGGCTTCTCACGGCCAAAGCGAGACAACGAGTCGACAAAGGGTGATGTCGCAACATCAACAACCAACTGGGCCAGTTAACCGAAGTCCAAAAAGAGGTGCATCGAAATTAGGGCCCGGCGAACCATAAATATGTATTGGCCCCGAACCGGCTCTTGGCAACGAAGGGAATCTACGGGTTCTTTGAAGGCTCACATTATTTTAATTTTCTTTTCTTTCTTTGTTTTTATTTTAGATTAGTTCGTATTTTTGTTTTAAATTTGGATCTGAATGTTAGCTGTTAAAGTTTTAGCTGAATGCAGATTTATATTTCTTCAAGTCTTGTGCAGTTGTTTGAATTGAGACAAATTTTGGATTCGAACACCGGTTTCACAGTCACAGTGGTTTCTTGTTCGGCAAGCCAATGTATGGTGTAATCGATAGTTTAGAAACCCGGGTTCCATTAAATATTTCTATCGTCGGAAATTATATTTCTGCATAATTTTATTCGCCGATCTTTGAACTTCGATTTGTAAATCTACTTAGCTGGTTTTGTTTATTTTGTGGAATTGATCCCGATATCGGTGTCGCCTACCCATAAGCCAGCGGATTGTCTCAAGCTGCGATTTCAGGAGGCCCTCGAGGTGACCGCAGGGAAGGCATTCACAAGAGTGATGAGCAATTAGTGGACGGTATTCGAACTGTATTGGTGATTTAATATTAACTCTGTGTGATTAAATGGATAAATCCTCTTTTAAGCCCAGAATGAGAATGAGTTGAGCGATTTATCAATTTAAACACTCTGAGGAGAGTTCGCCTCAATTCGAATGGTGAATTGATCAGGTGTTGGCAAGGATCTAATCCAAGGGAAAGAATGAGTTACAATTTTGGGGAGGAGAAGCGTATAGTGTAAATGCGTACAATAGTATAATTTAGGAGCTCGGGTTTGATCCGAGGTTAATGGTATGAAGTATTGAAAAGAAAAATACCGAGCAAGGCGGCCCCAGTCAAGGTAGTTATCTAACCCACGTCTTGAAAGAAGCGATCCAGAGGTTAGATAATGAATAGTGGAGTTTGGAGAGATCGAATTTGCACTTTCATACTCCTTAATTTAGTTTAAATAATAGTTTTATTTTTCGATAGGCCCTTTGCGGATAAATTGTTCGATCTAAATTTGTTATTTTATTATTTCGATTATTCAATTCATTTGTTATTAATTCAATTCTTTTAGTTTTCATTATTTTAGGCTTTAAAAGATGATTGATGTCTATCATAGTCCAAATAGTATAGAGCTTGAGTAGTCAGGGTAGTTGATTGAAAATTCTTGAGATCTCTGTGGGATCGATATCTGGACTAAAATCCACTTTATTACTTGTTCGACCTGTGCACTTGCAGAATCGTGGATCAAAACCAGGAAGAAATTTATCCAGTTTTAAGGAAACCATTTTTAATCAGTATAATTGCAAAGAAATATAATTAACAAGTTTCATGGCATTATTGCTGGGGATTAGACAATAGTCCTTTGGTAATAGTGTCATAAATTTGTATATGTCTTTTGGTCCAGCGAACAAACAACTCCCTGCACCAAGGTCTTCAATTCCGCCCTCCTTGGCCGAGGTGTGTGGGCGCAGCGGTCGGATCTTGAACGATAAACTCTAGTTTTGCCTAGATCTACCTTGCGTACTCGGCACATGAGGCAAGGGATCTCACAGGGAAGAGAGATACAGGAGACTAGGGTTTGGAAAAAACCTTTTCTCTTTTTTTTTTTTTTTTTTTTTTTTTAATTGGGGCTAGGGTTTCTTATTTATAATCCTTGAATTATAAATATCCAACCAATTTGGATATTTGCAAATTTGCCTCTGATCTTGATTAATATAAAGCAGTCATCTTGATTACTCATAATCCCATGGCATCGATATGGTATATGATCCTACCTTATTACTTGCAATCTATAAGCTGTCCAATATTAATTTATGTGATCTACTTATTACTTTGTCCCCATATGATCGATATTAATTTATACTTGATCCTAATTATTACTCTTAGTCTGTAACCGTCTAGAAAATTATTTTCCAAGCTTTGATCATAGAGTGTAATTTATTCCAAATCATGAATTGTTCATTGTAGTAATATAGGAGATGGGGTGGGACCCATGGACTGTAATTTCAAGCTCGATAAATTAAATAATTAATTAAACTCTTTAATCAATTGGCCCCAATTTATTAATTTCAGAGTTATTCACTAAACTTGAAATTGAACTCTTGTCCTTCTGTGCTCGATTTTACTTTCGGAGATTTAGAGTGTCCATTGATTTAATCATTACATGCAGTTCTATCCTCTAGAAGTGGTTCCATAACTAGAGTTCGGGTGAAATTACTAGTTTGCCCCTCTAATTATATCTTGATCCTTGAGTTCCATTAATCCATTAGTGAACAGTTATTTTATAAACACATTTATAAATTAGGCGCTTCAAGTGTTGGTTCGAACCCGACACTTAAGGAGATTAGTATCCGACTTCCATAGGATTGGATTCCATGTCCTTAGTTCACATTCGGTACGCATACATCAATGGGCCTCGAGACACAAGTATTGGGCCCGTTCCATAGCGGGCTTTGGCTTACGTGACTTCGAAAGGCGATTGACATAAGCGAGTGCATGACTACTCGGGATTGAGGCGATGCGCATATGATCATCTAGCGTATTTGTTTTAATTCTTGAGACAAACGGTATTTAAAGAATTCGAAGTAGCGCCTTGGTCCTGTCCTATATAATCTTATTATATAGACCTCCACTTTAATGTCGCCATTAGTGACCCGGATTAAGGTCACTTCATTCTCAATGATGGCGGACCGCCCCAATTTGAAGATCCCCAAACTTCAATTAATTTATTCTGGACAATTTGATTATAATCCATAACCTCGATCCTCTCATGTATCATTTGTTATACCTTTGAGGTTATAGTTACATTAATAAATCAGGATTTTATTGTTTCATTCATACATTATGCACAAAATGGCTAAATGTAATAACTCTGACACTTTTATTAATTTCATAAAACATAAATACAAATTCATGCTTTCTGAGTTTTTATCCCAGACAATCTCCCACTTGCTTTCTAAAGCATGTGAGACATCTTTAAACCCGTCCCAGATAGGAAGTGACCCTGGCTTGATTTTTGTAGGTAACATCTTGGTGAGCGGATCCATGAGGTTGTCTTGCGTCTTGTCTTCATACTTGACCATGTCACCCGGTGCACGATCTCTCTAATCGGATGATGCTTCCTCTCCTGTATGTTTCCCTCTTTGTGACTCCTTGGTTCTTTGGAGTTGCATTACTTGTTGTCACGGTAAAGTCTTATGGGTTTATCCATTATTTGGAGACAGATTTGTAATGAACTGTAGGCAGGCGGCTTCTTTAAATGCACTTCACGAAAGCCGCTATATTCGGCTTCCATGGTAGAATGCGATCTTGGATTGTTTGACACTTCTCCATACCACGGCTCCACCGCTGAGTGAATGCGACCCGGGCGTCGACATTGTCGCTGTCGACATGAAGTCGAATCAGTATATCCTATGGGATTAAATTCGACACACGAGATAAATCAACATATAGTTTCTCGTTCTCCTAAGGTACTTGAGAATGTGCTTTACGCCCGATCCGGTGCTCCGACCCGGGGTTGGATTGGTAGCAGTGACAATTCCCTCTGCCCATAGTAGATGTCTGGTCTTGTACCTGACATGGCATACATGAAATTTTGCCTTCGCGTGTAAGGAACCCATCTCATGTCCTCTTCTTCCTGAGGTGTCGTAGGACCCTGCTCCTTAGAGAGGACAATTCCATGTCGGGTCGGTAGTTGACCCTTCTTGGAATTCTGCATCGAAAACCAAGCCAGCAACTTATCAATATAAGATGCTTGAGACAGTGCCAGGAGTCTATTCTTGCGATCCCTTATGATTTGGATCCCAAGTACATAACTAAGCTTGTCCCGAAATCTTTTCATTAGAAACTTCGACTAGCCATTTCTTTACGTTAGACAATAATCTATATCATTCCCAATGAGTAGGATATCATCGTACAACGCCAAAAAAGACTACTTTGGTTTCCTTGATGTACTTGGAGCCACAAGGTTCATCAACATTTTGCTTTCGAAATCGAAGGTTTTGATCGTCTCATCAAACCTTGAGTTTCTAGAACCCAGCGAAGCTTGCTTAAGCCGTAAATGGATTTGCGAAACTGCGGACTTTCTGCTCTTGGTCAACTATGAAACCCTCTTGGTTGCATCATATAAATGCTTTCATCAGATAACCATTCAAAAGGAATTTGTCTTGGCGTCCATATTTTCCATATCTCATAATCGAGAAGCGGCGTCGATGGAAAGAAAGGATGCGAATGGATTTAAGCATAATGCGGGAGAAAAGTCTCTTCATAATCGACTCCCCTCGCTTTGTGTATAGCCTTTTCTTCTGCCGTACTTTGAAAGTATCCACTCCCATCCACACCTCTCTTTTTCTTATAGATCATTTGCACACAATGGGCTTTGTTGACTCGGAAGATCTACGAAGTTCTAAACCTTGAATTGGAATACATAGATTCATTTCTTGTTTCATGGCTGTGCCGTTTGTCCTTATCAGGATCATCCATCGCATGCTTGTATGACAATGGATCGTCATCACTAGTATCGGTTACCATGACATTTAGCTTCATAGGCCTGTGTAGCGGGTGGTTGTTAGAAACCCTCCTTCGTCGAGGTGCAATGACATCCTGTATAGGATCTGTAGTCTCTTTATTCACGTTCCCGATGCAGTTCTTGTGGTGGTCTGATCCCCGATCAGATTGTAATTCCTACAGTACAGCCTTACTTGAGGTTTGAAGTTTGCCATGTAGTCATTTTGAAAGGTAGCATTTGTCGATACAAATATGTATCTTGAGGGTGGAACAAACCTCCCCTCGTGCCTTTGGGGTAACCAACAAACAGATATACTTCTGTTCGCGGTTCTAGCTTCTCAGTCTTTCCTTTCAGCACATGTGTCGTACACCCCCATATACGGATATGACGTAAACTAGGTTTACGACCACTCCATAACTCTAAGGGTGTGTGTTGGATAGACTTAGAGGAACATTCAAAATGTAGACTGCAGTTTGCAGCGCATATCCCAGAATGATAGTGGCAATGAGGAGTAGCTCATCATAGACCTAACCATGTCAAGCATTGTTCGATTTCTTCTTTACGCCCACGCCGATGCATTTGTAGGCGTTCAGTCTTTGTGGTAGGATCTGATACCATGCTTTCGATTAGGTGATCTTTGAACTCTGTATCAAGATATTCACCTCCTCGATCCGATCGAAGAGCCTGATAATGAATTTACCTAGGCGTCTTCGGCTTCCGCTAGGAAATTTAACAACTTTCAAATGTTTGATTTCCTTTGCATTAGGTAAAATGCTTAGATCCTTATTCGTGTGCGAATTCTATTCAGCGTAGGTCTGGTTGTCTAGCATTGTATCTGTGGGAATCCTGAAGTAGTCTAATTTTATCGGCCGAGTAGGAGCTATTCTCGATAAGGGTATGATTTAAAAGAGAATTGTAAGGTTGTGTTGGTTGGCTGGATGGTTGATTGGTTTGACTGTTTTAAAATAGAAAGACAATTGCTGGGATTTTTAGGGTTCCACTCCCTCACGATCATATAAGTCCACCTCTTGTTTATAAACTCATCTAGGAACCATTGATCATGATGCTTTGATGGAAGTTTATCTTTATATGCTCTTTGGAAAATAAAGATGATCAGTAATACTAAGCACTTGTTCTCAATTAATCAGAACCTTAGCTTGCATTCATGATCAAGCATAGTGTCACAGAGATACTCAGGTGACACGTTGTCAATATCTTGACTAAGATTTACTGACTCTTACCTTATAGTGATTAATATTACCCTGATCCATTGAAGATCAAAGAGGTGAGGGACTATACCTTAATCGGGGTGAGTTTCCCGAGTGGATTCAATGGTAGAGTTTAGAACTCCATTAAAACATAAGAACAATTATAATTAAAGAAGCGTTAATCATAAAAAGCAGTACCTTTTGGAAATCGGGAATTCTCTTGTAAAGCCCAGAAGGATGAATAAGAATATTAGGATTTAAGCAAGATAAGTATTTACTGTTTGAAGATTACAAACGCTTAGATTACAAACTTCCAATAGAAAAGAAATCTTAAATATGGATCTATAAGTTCCAACTTTCGAATGGAGAGAAAACTCTTCTCTTTCAAAACCTAAACCCTAGAAGTCAAAAGTTGTCTATTACTTGTGTCCTCTTGCTTTTATACCCCCCTCTCGTGTAGTTTTATTTGGTTCATTGAATGAGAGTGCCCTCGCGTCTTTGTCAATTTCTGGCCCAATCCATGAATTCCCATGCAATTGTACCGGTACATGTTAGTGATGTCTTAGGTACAATTCATGCTTGTCAATTTTTATGCAGTTAATGCCGTCTGATGTGGGTTATCTTGAGTACAATGTGTTCTGCCACTTTTATCTGAGTTATCTTAAAATTTTATGAATGATGTAGGTACACTTCAATCCTACAGTGCTTTCCTTGTATTGCTTGGAGTTCAGAGACTTCATCAATTGTTCTTGTATCCTTAATGCTTCATATTGGCTTCGGACATACATCCTTGTCCACTTCGTTCTAGACACGAAAGACACGCACAAGTCTAAAAACATAGAAGATATTAAAAGTACCTATCCTTATGCGATTGTAGGTAGCTTGTGATTTAGATGTGCTAAATTCTACTATAATTATTACTCGAATGTGTATTCATCCACCCCCGACTGCATCTTGCTAGTCCACAGCAAGATTTAGATCGAGAACTACCCACGGTATGAATCTCGACAAAGCGTTGATCTGATGACCTTTGCAAGAATCTCAAAATAGCAATTATAGAGATACAATATGTCACCGGCTTTAGTATGCATCAGCATGACACATTTAAACCAATCACATCCTTACACAATGAACATTATAACGAGGCTAACCTGAAATTGGTTATTCAAATAAGGATTATGGACTTTAAAGAAATGTAAGAGTAGTCATGCAAACATGGGCTTTGGCAATCGATATAAGGTAAATAATCATATAACATGGAACACGTAACCATCATGCATATTATCGGAAAGACAACTTGACATAAGTAGAATCAAGAGGTCTTAAAAGTTTGTAACGGCGAGTGAGCTACTTGAAAGAAAAGGTAAATGATCAAAATGGGTGTTGGCATAACATGGCTGGGTCACACTTCTGCCAGCACCTAGTCAGCTAAATATAGCTGTTCGTCGACCTCATCCTGCGCACAAAGAGAATGCGTCCTGGAATCTACAGTCATCTAATTCTTGAGAATCTCCGCAAATGCGGAAGAAGTAGCATACGCCATCATGGCTCTCCACTGAAACATGTGGCTCTCAAGCCTCGAGACGTGCGATCAGTACATACCCAACGCGAGAATGCATGAACCACCCCTTTATGTCGCCGCTCCATCACTCTTCAATGAGCGTGTGCTTTCGATAGTCTTTGGCATGGATGAAGTGATCCAGGAGTAGACGCGAAATTTGAGTCTAGTGGATCTTGCCTTATGCTCTTGGCCTCAGTTTTATTCGTGATCGGCCCTAGCCTAGGCAACACCCTCCTTTCTTTAACTGTTCCCCTCATCCCCGCCTCTTCCACAATACTAGTCACGAGTGGAAGGGAGCGAAATATCTTGAAACACCGCGAATATTGCAAGAAGTCCCTCATTAGCACCATATGACTAATGCATAGTCGTCGACTTCCAGTCATAACCTCGACCACTTGAATTTGTTCTTGGGTGGGGGACTTTTCATTACCTTGCGGCCTAATTTGATTGTGAATGATCTTGTTCATCAGGGCGTATTCCGGTTTGAGCTTTCCAGGAATGAAATATTTTTTTTACAAATCCCCTTATGGGCACGGGCCGGGTGCACATAGCCTCGATAAGCGGGCATCGAAGTCGATGTGCCCAGTGGATATGGTCAGAAGCATCGGGCGAATATAATGTAGTGCATGTGCTGTCGAATCGGGGTGACACGGCGCTTTCCATTCAGAGTCTCAAATACGGTTTGATCGATTTTCCTTGAGTTAGTGTAGAACTCCGTTTGCTAAAGGTAAGTATGTGAACCTCGGTGTGCCTGAAGTGCGTACTCTGTTCTGGATAATCCCACGATGGGATGAGAATATAAAACGTCTCGATTTAACACCCTCTCGCGGTGGAAACCCCTATTTGCAATTGTGGGTCCATTTTTCGTGCTCTCCCTCGGAATCCTCGTGAACATCGCCTCCCCATTTTCTTACGTCATCAGCATCGAGATAATTCCTCACTTCAGAAGAGGATTAAATTCTTTTTCCCTTCCCCTTTTGGCTAGGTTGGGAGGCATCAGTTTCCTCTTCTTCGGCTTGTTCCATAGAGGCTGGATCTTCCCTTTCAGATATTCTTCGACGCGCCATAGATATGTGTGATAACAATAACGGCCCCGGATGTGGCGAGATATCATCAGTCCGAAAACCGTCTCGAGCGGCAGGTGGCCTGTGCATCGGTTATAACGTTTCGGCCCCATCTTAGCAATGAAATTCCCGACCACGAAGTGCAGAAAAATACCAACGAGCGAACCATGAATCCATGTAGCAAAGGAGATCACTTGATGCTGGTAAGGGATTGGTAGGGCTTACTTGATTGCATTATTTATGCCAGACAAGCAATCCGGGCCCCGGACAATGACCACTGACGAATAACCAAACTTAGAGACACTTGTGTGAGGAAGCAAGCGGTAGGGCTGGCTTGTGGAGTGTCGAAAAGCATTTGGAAAATGAAGGCGCGAAGTTTTGGATTAAAAAGCTCTTCTACGCCCAAATCCCGGAGCGATTTGTCAGGTACATGTTAGTGATCTCTTAGGTACAATTTCTCGCCCACTTTTGAATAAGTTGTACCGGTACAATTTAGCCCTTTGGATTTTAGCAAGTTGTGCCGTTACGCTAATTCAATGATTTTTTTTCTAATATATATATATATATATATATATTTCACTTTGGAACAATGGTGCCACTATACATTTTGACCTTTCCAACTGCCTTTCATCCGGGTTTCTTTTGCATGTTCACTTTTCTCCTTGTTCGAATTCCATATTTATTTGCATTCGTAGACTTAGTCACTGTAATTCATTCTTAGGATACCTTCAATCTCTTCATAAGATCCACTGTTGTTCCACAAATCCCGAATTCTAAGGTTCGAATAAACTTGACAACTTTAAGCTCAAAATGGGTGCAAGGGATGAGACACTACGAATCCATAGGTATCTTGAGAAATAATGGTATACAATCATTTTCCAATTATGCAAGATGTTCCATAAAGACTAGGATGCATGAAGTTAACATGACCAGTTAAAGTGATGCACAATTGGGAGCAATAATAGATTAGATCGAAGAAAACTTGACCATAAGTCTGTGGTTTGTGTGTGATGAGTAGAATGCACAGGGGACAATTCACGAAGACCACAAAAGCTTGTTGTATGCTTGTTAAGATGTATGTGCAATAAAATGATGTAGAGAGGGAATGAAATCATGCGGAGTATGTACATTGCGGGTGTTTCATAATACTCAAAAGAGGCATATTTAGAAAAAATTTATTGCCAGACATATAACGGCGCATAGTTACGTTCAACCGGTGTACACCTACCCCCTAACGAAACAAGCATTGTCCTCAATGCATAGAAACTAAAGGGTACCACAATGATTTGAGCAATAGAGAAACAAGAGCCCCACGATTTTTTTATTTTCTATTTTATTGAAAAGCAATTGAAGTAAAAACAATAAAAATCGAAAGCAAGAACAAAAATAAAATCAAAACGATATACAACAAGTGGAGAATGAGGTTACTTGGAAGGAGAGGCTTGGTAGAGCGGATCTACCAAATCTTCACTGTGCTCTTGAGTATTGAGATGTTCAAGGAATGGTTTGGCGCTGGCCATTCACTTTGAAGGATTTTCCGGTGTCTGATTTTTCGATCTCCGCGACTCAGTGGGATAAACTACCTTAACAATGAATGGGCGGTCCAGGGAGGCGGGCTTTCAGGGAATAGTGCAATCGAAGGCTGTATAGTAGTACCTTCGATTGGGTTCGAAAGTTTTTCACGGCAATGGATCTGTCATGGAATAACCCTGACGTTTCCTTTAATGGTCGGGAGCTTTCATACGACTCTCGCCGCAGTTCTTCAAGTTCATTTAGCTGCAATAGGCGTTGCTTACACCTTGAGTTAGATCGATAAAGTTAGAATAACTGTGCTTTGGTGTTCCATCTCTCTTGGCCAAATAGCGAGCCTTTAATAAACTAGCCTATGAGAGACATACGAACGGTTTAAAGGCGATGCGGTGAGCCAGAGAGCATCGGTAAGAGCCGGAGTGACCAATCTTTGCGGTCGGGGCAACGTTTTCCAAATATGTTTTATCTCGTATTAGCAAGCTCAGCTTGACCATTGGTCTGTGGGTGGTAAGCTGTTGATACTTTATGGGTGACTCCATATTTTTTTAACAGATTTTCAAAAGATCGATTGCAAAAATGGAGTCCACCATCACTAATGATTGCACGAGGAGTTCCAAAACGAGAAAAAATATGTTCTTTTATAAATTTCAAAACAACCTTGTGGTCATTGGTTCTCGTTGGAATCGCCTCAACCCACTTAGACACGTAATCAACAGATAATAAAATGTAGAGATACCCACAAGAAGGGGGAAAAGGCCCCATGAAGTCTATACCCGACAATCAAAAATTTCAATAATTTGGAAATTGGGGTAAGAAGAGGCATCATGTTTCGTTTGTGACCCCTCTAGTTCTTTGGCATTGAGCACAGTTTGCGAGAAATCAAAGCAATCCTTAAATAAGGTGGGCCAATAAAACCCGGCTTGAAAATCTTGTCTGGATTTTAGGCGGAAATGTCCTCCACGAGGCTTGAATGGAAAAAAGTTAAAATCCTCACGCTCGTCATTGGGTACATCTTCTCATTATTTGATCTGGGCGGTATTTAAATAGATATATGGATCATCGAAGTAGTATTTCTTAATATCTATCAAAAATTTCTTTTACTGCTGAGAAGTCCATTGGACCGGAATCTGGCCAGTTATGAGGTAGTTCACAATGTCAGCATACCATGGAATTCAATGAACAAGAGCAAGAAGGATTGCTCATCAGGAAAGCTATCACATATGGGTATGCCATGGGAGTTGGATTACGGAACTATGTCGAGATACGCTGATCGACCACATTCTCGGCCCCTTTTTATCCTTAGTAATGGTCAAGTTGAATTCTTGACATAGTAAAATCCACCCTAGTTAACCTTGGTTTCGTAATCACCTTAGAGAGCAAGTACTTCAAGGCTACTGCATGATCGTGAAGATAGTCACGGGAGGGTAACAATATATGACCTAAATTTTTCTAGAGCAAAAGCTTGACGACTAAACTCCTTTTACGTGGTCTTGTAGTTGGCTGAATGAGTCTAGTGTCTTCTGCGAAGTAGTAAATGACAAAAGCCTTTTGTCACCTGCATCCTAACCTGACCCTATGGCATAATCACTAGCGTCGCACATGATCTCAAATGGAAGGTCCCAATTAGGGGACCGCATGATTGGAGGTGACACTAGCATGTTTTTGAGCTTAGTAAAAGCAGTGTCACAAGCTTGTGACCATGTGAAAGGGGCATCCTTGGCAAGAAGCAAAGTACATAAGGCCAGGGATAACCTTCAAATCTTTTATAAACCTTCCTATAAAAACCAGCATGACCAAGGGAATGACCTTATGTCTCTAACACCTGTAAGGAGTAGGTAGGTTGGAAATCAGCTCAACTTTGGCCTTATCAACTTCAATTCCATCTTTTGATACTATGTGGCCTAAGACAATTCCTTGTGTTACCATGAAATGACATTTTCCCCAATTTAACACAAGATTTTTCTCTTGACACCTCTCTAAAACCTTACATAAGTTCTCTAAGCAATTCTCAAATGAGTCACCAAAAACTGAGAAATCGTCCATGAAAATCTCGATATGATTTCTATCATGTCTTGAAGATTCCCATCATGCACATCGTTGGAAAGTTCAGTGCGTTGCATAGTCCAAAGGGCATTTTCCTAAAGCGAAGGTACCAAAAAGACGAAGTGAATGTAGTTTTTCTTGATCTTCCAAAGCTATCTCAATTTGATTGTACCACAGTACCCATCGAGAAAACAATAAAATTCATCACATGACTCTCTACAGCATTTTGATCAACAACGGAAGAGGAAAATGGTCTTTCTGGTACCCGCATTAAAAATTTGCCTATAATCTATGCACCCTCCATCTGAGAAGTGACAGTGGAGATGAGCTCACATTATTTTCATTGGCAACTCTGTGACTCCGACTTCTTAGGAACTACACATGTTGGACTAACTACTATCTGCAATAGGGTAAATAACCCTACATCAAGGCTTTAACTTCCTTCTTCACCCACTTCTTTCATTATTGGGTTCTGTCGTCTACGTGTAGTTTGCCTAGAAGGTTTAACATCCTCTCTTCTAAGTGAATTCTATGTGTGCGAATCCAGGGGTAATTCCTTAATATCACGCAATTGTCTGACCTAAACGATCCACGTGGGTTTTCAATATTTCCAAAAGTTGAGTTTCTTGAGTCAAGTCTAATGAGGAAGATATGATTACTGGAAAAGTGTTCTCCTCCCCTAAGAATGCATATTTGAGATGTGTTGTGAGTTTTAGCTCTCGAAGCCAGGTGGCCTCTCCTCGAAGGCAATGTCTTATCCCCATTTGGTGGAAAAGGTTCTAAATTTAGGTGTCACCCATTAACTTCCAATACATCTTTATGCTCGATTAAGAGTGCTTAGAAACCAAGACTCGGTATGGTCCTTATACACTCCTGACTCCGGGGTGACCAGAAACATGACTTAGGATCATCATGTGAGACATTATCTAGGTATTTTTGTACCACGGAATCAACCATGTTAATTTCACAAATATCTTCTTCATCTCTCCATTCCTTTAATAACATTGAAAATATTCGGATTAACGGTCATGTACCAAGCGATAGTGTCATTGAACTCTTCACAATGTATAATGGCGGCGTGGCGATTTGCGAGAATGGTCGACCAAAGTGCGGGGCCAGGTTCCTTGATTCGCCACAAGTTGAGTGTCAAGCACAACAAAATCCACAAGAGAAGTAAAAATTTGTCCACTTGTACCAAAACATCTTCACGCTATTCCCTAGGAATTTTTTTACACTACGATCGACGATTGGAGGTGATAGTGGTTGGCTCTAATTCTCTAACCTAGGTCCACATATCTTGAGTAAGGCAGCAGTTAACACTTGCCCTAAGTCCACTAAGCATGCTTCTTTTGAATTTCCCACTACTATAGAAATAGTAGGACTTCCTGGGTCTTTGTATTTTGGAAGCAAGTTGTTCGAATTAGGGAAGTAGATTGTTCAGTCATGAATGCCTCCTTGTTATTTTAATTTCCTTTTCTCTTTGTGCACAAATCCTTTAAAAATTTAGCATATGATGGGATTTGCTTAATGGCATCTAACAAGGGAATGTTCAGTTTCACTTGCTTGAACAACTCATAAATTTCAGCATGGTTATTCACTTTCTTTGGTGCTCTCAATCTATGTGGGTATGGAGCTGGAGGGATATGGGTGGATTTGTCTTCCTCTGGGTGATCATCAAATTCATTTGTATTAGGGGACATGAACGTCTGATATTTCATCTTCTCTGACCGATTCACTTTGAGACTCTTGTGATGGTTCTTTGGTTAGAATGGTTTTGTCAACTACCTTACCACACTTGAAGGGTAAGTGACATTATACCGGTGTTCAAGGTACCCTCAATTGGTCCCTGAACTTCCCTACCTTATTTTTGACCTTATGTGGATTTTGAATATTAAATTTGAGATGGGATTTCCTTTTTCTTGTTGAAGGTTACCTATAGATGAAGTTAACGGTTATCGGGATCATCATTCGGAAGCGGTTCGAGTGTGTTTATGGATTCTTTGGGTTTATGCGAACTGTGTGTAACTATATCCTCCAGAGACTTCTCTTATGCGGGGTTGATATGGTTGTGGTGATGGAGTCCCTTGACTCGATGGCTGGAAACCCCTTGATTAGGGTTCACAGGGAATCCTTGATGGCCTTGATTCTGAAATGGTGGAATGGGATTTGTAAAGCCATGGTTTTGGTAATGAGGACCGTGGTTGTTTGGCAAGTTATTTGCGGCCTCCTTCCATTCCTCGACTAAAATTGGGTGCTTACCCCGTCGGGATTATATGTTTGAGAATATGGAGAGTTTAAAAGGTTTTCCTTTGGTAGTGGGGGCATTGGCACCTTTACATTTGAATTGCGCCTTTTGCTTGGGGAAGGTTTGGGCACTTCATAGTTGAGTGCGTAGGATCATCGCATATAATGCATGGCTCCTCCACTCGACATCAGTGGGTGCCGAGGAGTATTTGAAGTGCGCTAGTTACCTCATGCACCTTTTCATCTCTCTATGGCCTCCGGTTCCTTGTTAAGTGCAATTTGCTTGCAACTTATCATTTTCTCTTAAGTGATGGATTATTTATTACGATGTGCTATGCACTTTAGCAGTGTCTACAGAGGTGTTAGTCTCCCAAGTTCGAGCATTCTCTGCTATAGTGTCAAAAAGTTGAATTGCTTCCCTAGCACTCTTTTCATAAAATTCTCCGGCACACATCATTTGGATGTACTGTTTATTATTCAGGGATAATCCTTGATGAAAGTATGCACATATTTGTCCTACATCCAATCCATGGTGAGGGATAGCATGGAGGAGATCCTTATATCTTTTTCCCATGCATTGCGAAGGGTTCACTGGCTTTTCGAAAAGTTACCGAGATTGCTCGCATGAGGGCATTGGTATGCGGGAGGGAAAAATTTGTTGAGAACTCATTTCGCATATTTTCCGATTAATAAAGATTGAATTAGGAACCCAGGAATGAAACCAAAATTTTAGCCTTCTCCTTTAAAAGCAAAAGGAAATAAAACTAGGCAGTTATGTGGAGGGGTGAACCGGTGGAGAGGAATGCCGCTGCGGGCATCTTCAAAATCTCTCATGAATGAATAAGGGTTCTCGGATTCGAACCCTTGATATCACAATTAAGAAACGGATCATTTCGACCATTAGAAGTGAGTGGCCTCTTGGAAGGCGAATGCAAGAATTGGTTTTAGTCCTTTGAGGTTGTAGGATTTCTCACAGGGTTCTTTCCATTAGGTAAGGCCGGGAGACCTGTATTGATTTTGTTGGAAGTTAACATTCCCCCCTCCTACTACCGGTGCTACTGGGAGTGTAGCTTCTATTCCATGTTGTGGAGGTTCATTGAGTCCTTGTGGGTTAACAGGAATCCTTTGAGTATTTTCATTAAATACATGTTGCTGATTCCTAGGATGATCCATTTGAGATAAAATGTTATCTGGAAAGACTTGACTTATTATGGATCCCTCAGAGTTTCTAGGAGGCACTATTCTTACTAGTCGGCGTTGCTCGTTACGAGCCCAAACCGACATGCACTACACTTACTTTGTCGAAGCACCCATTTGAGATTTCAAAACAAAACAAAATAAAGAAAAATGGAAGCGTCTTGGGGATTGCAATGCAATTGCAAATTACCTCTAGCTCTCTTCAGATCAACTTGGTTAGTCGCCACTCCTCGGCAACGGCGCCAAAAATGCTTCATATTGGCTTCCCGGACATACATCCTTGTCCACTTACGTTCTAGACCTGAAATACCTGCACAAGTCTAAAAACATAGAAGATATTAAAAGTACGTATCCTTATGCCAATTGTGGGTAACTTGTGATTTAGATGTGCTAAATTCTACTATAATTATTACTCAAATGTGTATTCATCAGTAAACATACTCGTACCTAGAATAGTCGTCAATGAAAGTGGCCAGTATTAAATAACTGCCTGGCTTGGACATTTCGGAGGTCCTTGAGACATCTGAATGTACAAGTTTAAGTAGTTCCTTTGCCCTAAAGCCCTTTGCTGAGAAAGAACTCTTAGTCGTTTTGCCTTCCAGACAGGATTCACACGCTGGAAGATTGCCAACTTTTAGCTCTTTTAAAGGACCATCCTTTACCAGTCTACGTTAATCTATCCGGGTTATATGTCCTAACAGGTGCCATAGGTGCGTGTCATCATTATCAAGAATCTTTTGCTTCTTAGGCTTAGGATATTTCTACTCTAAATAGTTGTGTTAGGAGCGTTCGTTTGTTTGGCCTTAAAATGTAAAGCCCATTTTCATTATTTGCATGACAAATGTTTAAACCATTTACGAAATAACAATCGATTATTATAAAATAAACGGTAAACAATTGTTCATACAACTTAGAAACGGAGGAAATCAAATTTCTCCACGAATCGGGAATGCAATAAACATTGTTCAAAACAAGAAATTTATTCCCTAATTATAAGCGAAACAGCTCCCAGCACCTGGCCTCTTTCACCGTCGGCCCCATTCCCAGGCTACCATCGAACACTCCCCGTCGTGAAGCTCCACTGGAAGAACTAAGCATACGCAAGAAGAACAAATATAGTTAGTGGACCTGGTCAAATTGTATCAGGATTGACTATCAACTTCCACTAAATTTGCTTCTAGAACCAGTAAATCAAATTTACCTTTATTTTCTCCTTGAAGAGATACTTATTACGATTTCTCTTCTCGATACTTGCAAACTCAGCGGTGGAAACATTTTCCTTTGGGTTTCTTCTTTTTGGAGCCCTTCTTCTTATCGCACTTTGGGAGCAACTTGCTATTCTTAGGTCTTCTATGAGGCACCACTATTGTTCTTCCTCTTTCTTCTTATTGTTAGAAGAGGATGAGGCGCTAGTTTCGACAACATTTGCTTCAGCCTTTTGAGTCCTTGTCTTGAGATGGCCTCGAGGTTTGCAATTCATTGTGAGTTGGGTTACATTGTAATCAGCTTGTTCTCTTTATAGTTGCTGGTGAATTGAAGGAAATCGGGAAGTAGTGAATCCGATATTATACTCTCACTTAAGGTCGCTCATCTATTATGGCCAGATGCATTTCTTGCCTCATTATAATTAGCAGTGTTCGAACATGGTCACGAGCGAGATACCTTTACTCATCTTGGCGTTCATGTGTACTCTAGTAGCTTCATGGCCAGCATTTGTTCGGATTGTTTCAGGCTTTATCTTTGGAGGAATCATCTCAATGGCAGTTTCCATCCTCTCATGTTTTAGCCTAAGCACGTCTGACATGCTGGCTAGAATATAAGCCCGGGCTTTGTTATTGGCTTGAATCCAACGTTCATATGGTTCTCGTACACTACGAGAAGCATTGGCTGCAGGGACATTCCTCAATGAGAACAAATCTATTGTTCTCGCAGACCAGCACGATATTAACATTACTTTTCCACTTTACAAAATTATCGCCGGTTAAGGATTCATTCACGAGTAAAGCAATTATGGGGTTTGAGGAAGCTGTGTGCTGAAATTAAATAAAAAAAAAAGCGTATTTATTACATGCAATGATGTAATAAGTAGGGTACATTTACAAATTAATATTGGACAGTTACAGATTATGAGTAATCAGTATGACTGTTTCATATTAATCAAGACCATATGGGGCAAATTTGCAAATATCCAAATTGGTTGGATATTTATGCAATTTGGGTTGATTATAAATAAGAAACCACCAGCCCGATTAGCAAAAAAAAGGTTTTCAAACCTAGTCTCTAGAAAGTCTCTCTTCCCATAGAGATCCCTTGCCTCATGTGTTGAGTATGCAAGGTAGATCTAGGCAGAAAAAACTAGAGTGTATTGTTCTAAATTTGAATCGTTGGTGCCCACACCTCAGCGAGGAAGGAGGCGGAATTGAAGACCTTGGTGCAGGAGTTGTTCAGCCACACTGGCCAGTAGATCTCCTATAACAATAACAGGTATAGATCTTATCTTCACCTTTTGATATTAATATGTGTTTGCATGGGTTCCTGCGAAAATAAGATTTTTTGAAAAAATAAGATTTTCTAAAAAAAATTTAAAACCTAATTCCGCTGCGTTTTGATTTTATTTCCATCAATTGCCCTACTAGCCAACAAATCTCCTATAACAATAATAGGTATAGATCTGATCTTCACCTTTTGATATTAATATGTGTTTGCATGGGTTCCTGCGAAAATAAGATTTTCTAAAAACATAAGATTTTCTGAAAAAAAATTTAAAACCTAATTCCGCTGTGTTTTGATTTTATTTCCATCCAGACCACATCTGCCCAATACTCATTATAGTAAGTATATAACGATAACAAAATATATAATGCGAGATAATATAATTTTTTCATGAATTCATATAACAAACTTATACACACATACTTGTATTTATATTGAACATACTTGTTCAAATCTCCATTAAGATTCTGGAAGCTTATACTTGTCTGGGACATTAGGTACTGCGGGCTTTACTTGTATAAGGTGCCCGTGGGGTACTACAAAGCTTATGCTTGTACGGTGCCACAGTAGGGTACATTCAGACAAAACGATGTACATTACTTTACTCTTATTCGTTATTCAGACTCTTATCATATAACTATTTGACTACCTAGACCAGTAATAAGAAATGAGTAGGTGTAACGCCCCAAAAATACCCTAAAATTTTTATAATAATTTTATTATATATTCCGTATAAATTGAGCCAAACTTGGGTTTTTCCTGGAAAACTGATAAATTGTTAAATAGTGAAAAGTGAAATGAATATATGAGCATATGATTAAATATTATATGCTAAAATGAGAAATTGATTGAACCCGGAAATAAACCCAAGTGAAAAAGGGTAAAATTTGGAAATTTGTAAAATGAGGACCTATGGGTCATTTGAGAAAATGTTTATGTGTTTAAGTGCAAATAGAAGTGATATATGTGCTATAGGTAAATTGAGGCAACTTAAATCCAAAAATGGGTTTTGAGCCAAACATGGCCTTAAGATAATAGAAACTTAAGACCACATTTGGTCTTGGAAAGGCCTGCTTGTGCGAAACATATTTAGGAGGAGACTAAGAAGAGAAGGCTAGGTTTGAGAGAAAACCAAGGGTTTTTGGTGGGAGATCATCCCCATATATGGTTTCCAAATGATCAAGGAGGAAAAAGAAAGGTAGGGCAAAGAGTTCAAAGAGGTTTCAAGGTATGACACAAACCCTAGATTTCTTTAAATGATGTTAGGTTAGAAAAACCCTAATCCATCCATGGGTTTTGCTCATGGTTGGTTTAGGATGATATTAGGATGTTATTGGGAGTGATTCCCATGTTTTGTTTTGTGGTTTTAAGGATTTTTAGAGGAATTCGGAAAAGTACAAAAAGAAGGAAAATTGGGCAAAAATCGGGCTCCTACGCCGCCGTAGCAGGGCACGTGTAACTGTTGCAGCGTGACGCGCCTATGTACAAATGGCGTAAGGTGCTATGTCGTGGCGTGAACCTTTGTTCACAATAAAGGAAATTTTTTGGATTTTGTTCCAAAGTCTCGTATTCGTACACTGATAGTTTAAGGATCCTAATAAATGACTAATGGGGGTTCAATTAAGTATGAAACTAAGTGAAAAACGTACCGTACCTCGCCGCCTCGCGAAGCGATATTCGTTAAGTGTGATTAATGCTAGTTCATTAAATGTGATGTGTGTGATTTGTTAGGGGCCGGTGAGGATCACCTAACCTAGGACTGAGATTGACGGCAAGGCAAAAAGAAAGAGATAGATTGGTTTATTCTATATTCTCTTACTCTCATTTCAAGATTTGAAATGTTTGTTTTAAATGTATAAGAAAAGCATATTGATATTGATTCGTTTTAATTGATTTGAGGCAATTGATTGTGAAATGTTTGCATATGAAAATTGCATGAGTATTGAAAATGAACTGTTTATACAAATGTACATATTGTACTGTATTTTTCTATAAAGGATTTGAACGCCCTTAATAGAATGTTAACCATTTAATTCGCATTAAGGATAGGTTGGTATACCAATAAAGGTCAAATTAGCATACCTGCGAACAAATGTATCGATGTGTCGCTTTGATCAATAGCCCAATGGGACCGTACTGTGTTATAAAACAAATGTTTTTATATTGGCCTGTAACCCAGCGGGATCGTGTCAGTGATTCCGATATCCTATATACCGAAAACATAGGTTAAATTCGTTAAGGGTAGAACTGAATTGATTTTGAGATTGTTGACAATATTGGAATTGAAAAACATGCTTGCAAATTGAAATGAAAAGAGCATTGTAAAATTCATGATTTTGTTATAAATGATTTATTGCATATGAAAGTGTATATTTGGGATAATCAATGAACCATAAATGATTGTATATGAAATAAGTTTATGTATTATATTGATATTGATCATCCAAAAAGATTTGAAAGTTTGTTTGATAAAACTTTATGATTTGACTCAAACTGAAACAGAAAAATGGAATCGTATAGAACCACTGAGCATGAAAATGCTTAGCGTATTATTTTTATCAATGCGCCTATGCCGGTGATGAGCGGTGATTGAGAACCCTGGTCGAGGAGCCGAGCCATTCGAAAGTTCATGGGTACTGCGTCACATGCATCCTCACCATTTTTGAGCATGACATTGTTTGTAAACAAGGAGTTCAACTCAAAATTATTTTGTATATATCTGAATACAATTTCGGGATATTATGTTTGTAAACGACATAAAATGCCATTTTGATTGAATGCATATTTTGTAGGAATTGCATTGAATTTGTAAGTTTATGGGTTTGCCTAAATTGAATAAGCCTGCGAAGATTTGAGAATGGCAGCTTATATTAATGAAGTGTATTTGATAAATGGATTTGATTAATGGCCTGGCAGGCGTCGGGTTTCGGTTGGATCATGACGGGTCGGGCGCTGGAAACTTCGAAGTCGCTACACTTTAGTGGTATCGAGCATCTCAGACTCGATTCGAATCATGTCGGGTCGGTCGGGAATGAGGTGCTATAGTAGGGCTACAACACAATAGTACCCGAAGATCTGATCTGGTATAGATGTGCTATAGCGCAAGCGAAGTGTGAAGCAGCGACGGAGGGTGTGGTGCACTAATCGGAGAGTCTTAGAACTGCTAAGTAATGTCGGAAGCACGGTTAGAGAGTGTCGTTGCACTAATCGGAAGGTACCGAAGTGCTATCACTGCCTTACGTGGGTGGCGTGTCATTCAATATCAGTCTTGAGCGGAGTCTACAATTATATGTGTTCGAGACTTACTATCTTGTATCATAAGGTCTTAGCACAGGCGCGAAGTGCAGTTTAATTTTTTCCTTTACCTTACAAACATGAATGGACCCTTTCATACACTTATAAAGTCCTCATTAGTCCAATAGGCAAGTCCTCGGAATAACGGAATAGCAAAACATAACAAAAACACATGTCTGTGAACAATGCTACGCCACGGCGTAACACTGCTACGCTGCAGCGTAGGCCTTCGCCGCGGCGTAGCTTTGCTATGCCTTGGCGTACCCAAGGCTTGTCCAAGCATCCCTCTAGGCCGCACCATGGCGTGGACATGCCACGCCTTAGAGTGGACTTACGCAACTACGTGGGATCCCTACGCCACGGCGTAGGACCCCGAAATTGCCCAGTTCTTGATTTCGTCCCGCCACAAAATATGAAATATAAAGAAAACTCCCATACTCTCGAAAAACATCTCCCAGTGTTTCTAACTTGATCAAAACCAAATATAGAGATTAATTAAGTTTCCAAACCCGAACTCAAATACTTGTAAGTTAGGTTAACTTCCTAACACCCAAACAGTATCCATACATCATAAGCCTGTGAATCCATACTCAAATGGAGGATTCCATATTCATCTATACAAATAGGGCTTTACATAAATGTCCGACTTTCAGCAAATCCTAACGTTAGGATGAATTC
Organism: Tetrastigma voinierianum; assembly: GCA_016808115.1. Taxonomy (NCBI): domain Eukaryota; kingdom Viridiplantae; phylum Streptophyta; class Magnoliopsida; order Vitales; family Vitaceae; genus Tetrastigma; species Tetrastigma voinierianum. The sequence continues at coordinate 17,091 of JAEQBH010005258.1, read as the reverse complement.
CTAACTAAACCTACAAATGTAACAATCTAATATCCATACAAAGTCAAAAAATCCATAGTAATCCATAAAATTCTCTTCTCCTTCTTCTTCTTCTTCTTCTTCTTCTCTTCTCCTCTCTTCACGTAGAAACCTTAGCACTCATTCTCAAATTTGTGATTTTTACCCCCAATCATAAGACCAAGTGGTCTTATCCCTATTTGATTTTACTTTTTTTTTTCCTTTAATTACAATTTGGTCCTCAAACTCCATTCTATTTGCACCATAACTTATGTCATTTTTATAATAACATATCATCTTCTTATATTATGACTTTTGTGTCCGTTTTGACAAGTTACAAATTTACCCTTACTTATTTCCGGGTTTCTCAATTTTCATGTTTTGAATTTAAATTACGAAAAAATCAAATTATACTTACAAAATACCCTAAACATGTTGAAAACGACTAAGGTATATTTCGGGGTCTTACACTTTCTGAATCATGAATTCAACATATAAAACATACCTATGTTTTAAAAATCGGACCGGTCAAAGAATCGAAAAAGTTACAAATTCACGATTTAATGGTCGAACCTCGGTCAAACTGATGACTTCATAAATATATATTATATATTTTACTCAAATTAAAATTAATTAATTTCCACCTCTTTTTATCATCGGGTGATTACGGATGTGTGGCGGAGAAGGCAGCGTTGCTGCGCAGTGCAATCGTGGGATCATTTGTCAAATGTTTGAATGAGAAAGCTGGGCTTTGTGAGTGCTACAAAAGATAAAAGAAAGAGCTTTGAAACATTAAAAAGCAAATGAAGCCCTTTGTCCACACTATTGAAAAAGAAGGTAACAGGGAAATGGCTTTAATATGTGTCACTTTTGTCTATGTTGTCTTTGGTAAGCAAAGTGGTGATTGTGTTAAAGTCAATGTAGGCAGGTGGTTTGGCCATCCATCTCTTTGGTCAATTCTCGCTCAAGGGTTTGTTTGGTTTTTGGTTTTATTCAGCATGCAGTTTGAAGACTTTCTTTTAAGGTGATAAGTTTGTGTAATGGGAATGTTCCTTTGAAATTGGTGGATCCATGCATAGAATTTGAAAGCGCAAATATCATATGAGAACATGGTCATTCTGAGGAAATAGGTGCCACCATGACATTTGATGAGTAACACTATATGAATTTAGGATTTCATGAATGATGCTGATGGTTGGTTTTTAATAGAATATGGTGGTTGCCTTATCCTGTCATGATCTGTTCTTGATGATGAAGTTGTGCACTCATTAAATTAGGCGAAGTGCATTTTGCATGAATGACTTTTAAACTTGATTTTTTGTTCTGACTTCTGAGATCCAAATCATGCATCCCAAATTTGGTGTGAAATTTTAGAAGGATAAGTAGTAATCTAATTATGAAATTTCATAATCAACTAAGAAGGCTATGGCTATCACAGAGAGATACAATTTACTTAACTTGCCTTTGATTACAACATATGTTATGTAACACCGATCCAGAGAGAGTGCAGGTACATGATACTTGTAGGGGTGTATAAGGCACTAAATGTCACATAGTAGTATTTTGGAGACTAAAATAGGAAATGATAGATATAATTTATGGTATGGGCACTTAAGGGTATAATAGTCATTAAGAAAAAGGATATGGAAATCATAATCAAATTAGAGATGGGCCACAATACAAATTTCATAAGTTACAATTGCAAAATTGAAAAGATGAGGGTTATTTGCAAATTAAAGGAAATGTTAAAATAATAAAAGGAGAAAAACAAAAGCCAAACATTCATTTGGTCTTCAAAGGCTAAGTTCACGGCCTTGAGAGAAAGGATAAGGGGAGAAAAGGAGAGAGAAAGAGAGGAAAGAAGAGAAAGGGGAGGAAAGAAAATGGTGGGCAGTTGGGAGATGTGATTTTTTCTTCTCCTTAAACTTTCAAGTGCTCTACAAGTGGTAGCAAGGGAAGAAGCCAAGAAACCAAGAACAAGTAAGTTTTTAATGGTGGGAAGAGAGTTAGGGTTTGATGTTTTCATGTCTAATGTCTTGAATTTTCTGGTATGGATGTTAAATTGAGGTGGTATTAAGGTTTAATGGTGCTGAATTTTGATATCAATTGAGAAGAAATGGATTAGGTTAGGTTTTTGAAAAAGAAAGTGAGGGAATTGTTAGGATTTGATAGGGAATTGTGTGTGAGTATGTTGAAGGATGGGTATAAGGCATCAGATTGGAGTGTTTAGAGTGAAAAAAAAGTGGAAGAGAAACACATTACGGTCATTTACAGGCAGGTCTCAGTACGAAATGCCCTGTTTTTATTTCGACCAATTTTTGTATTCTGACCATAACTTGCTCATTCTGATCGATTTGAAGTGATTCAAGTTTCTGTGAATGAATAGGCTTCTAGGAGGAAAAGAATTTATTTGAAGTAAGTTCAAGAAAATTGTAATCGAAAGTACTTATAAAATTTGTCAAGTGGAAATTTATGTCATGGTCACACATTACGCCATCTAGATGTAAAACACAATAACTTGTGTTATGTGGTTGAGGGCTTTAGAGAGAATTTTAAATTGAAATTTAAAGAGAGATGTCGTGGATATATAAAGGACTGATCTGGAGTTTCATAAATTTTGAAGACCGTTTAAATGATTTTTTGGTCATAAAGTCTATAGAGTATTGTTGGAAAAAGGTTGGCCCCGAGAAATGAATGGGTTTTTGTGCTTAAGGGTAATTTGTTCATTTTAGTTTAAATGAATGTGTATGGTGTATTAAAATGGAAGTTATGATTAATGTATAGTTGTGGTTTTCTTGAAAAAGGTGAAAAGGACATCGGACGGGAAACGGGGAGTCGGCCAGGGAAGCAAGCGGGATTGAGCGGTGAGCGTGAGTGAAAATGATATTTGAAAATTGAGTTTTTAAAAGTGAATGGTTTAATGTTAAATTGAAAGTTTAATGGAAATGTTTATGTAAATGTTAAGGCATATGGAAATGTTTTTATCTTGCATCAATATATATTTATATGTATAATATTAAATTGTATGCATATGTTAAGGTATTGCTTATGAAAGTTTAAAAATGTGTAAAAGAATGCATATGTGTTTTAATGATAAAGTAAAGGATTTAAAAAAAAAAAAAAAAAAAAAAAAAAATGGATTTATAAATGTATTGTGTGAAAATGTTTCTTGATGGTTACCTAAGCCCCTATGGCGCGGTATGGCGATATCGGCGAGGTACTTTGGCGTGTGGGATTGGGGGTAAAGTTATGGGTTAGCGGGAGGGAAATGGGTGTCTGGGGGTATCCTTGCACGTGATAAAGTGCTATATTTGGAACCCTATGCAAGCGTGAGTTTCTCCCGGCGTAGTGGTTATGGCCCCGGAATGTATTTGTCCCTCACGTCAGTGCCGGAAGCTGACCGGTGTGTTTATTCCCTAGAGTTCCATCAGGAAAAAGAAAAATAAAAAGAAAGTTTGAAGCATAAATGTTTAAAGACTTAGAATTGGTTGATGTATAAGTATTTATTATAAAGAAAGGAAGAAGTTTGAGGCATAAATGTTTAAGGCATAAAAATGGATTTTAAATGTATAAGTATGTATTACTTTTGATATATCTCTTTTGAAAATGATATCTTAAGGCATAAATGGATTTTTAAATGTATAAAGTATGTATTACTTTGATATATCTTGAAAATGTTATCTTAATGAAAATGTACCTCTTTGACTCCTTAGCTCATTCTTTTCCATATGTTTCCAAAAAATATTTTGGGAGTTAAGAAGGCAGGTCTTGTGGGTGGTATCCTCTGTCTGATGAATTAGACCACCATCGAGTAGCATGTGAGCGCATTGTATAAATAGTTTACATGTCAAATAGTTTGTCATGTATATATGCATATGGATATATTTTGAAAAGATTACTTAGGTGAGTGGCTTAAGTGGCTCAAGCCCCGATCTTTTGATAAAACAAATGCATGGATTTGAAGAAGTTTCAAATGTTTGATGATGATTGAAATGAATAAATGTATATATGTATATATTGTTTGATTGGGTTGTGGGCGAGGAGTCCTAAAACGGAAGTTGAAAAGTTGGATGAAACTTAGAAGTGTTTTTGAATGTTTTTCGCGAGGTTTGTAAATTTAGGAAAGTCCCAGAAAAAGCGAGAGGAAACTACGGCCATTTTTAACGAAAAATCTAAGCGTTTGAAAAAGAAAAAAATTTACCAACTATGTTATTTTCTAAAGATAATATTAAGAGTTGTAAAGGGGTTAAACTCCATGGATTTTATTTGTTTTGAGGAAAGTTTTTATATCCATTGGGTCTTGGGAGTCCCTCGGGTTCATGAGGTTAATCAGGGTGTGTGGATCTTCAAGCGTGGTATCCGAGCCACGATTTTGAAAATGTTATGGGTGATTTTGGTTTCATGATTGTTTTTAATGTTTTATTTTTAAAATTCATAAATTATTTATGTGATTTGAAATCATATATACATTACTGACATATGAAATTTTTGAGTTCCACGAAAATGCGTAGATCGAGGCGGAAGGCAGCCACCGAGGAGAACTCCACGAGGGCATTAGTATTACCACCACCCAGAAATGCAGGGTTTCATTTGGAAATAATGCTAGATCTTTTGAGTTGGAATCTAGGCAAAGGAGTCCTGGACTAATTTCAAGATTACATTTAAGAGGATAGGAGAATAGTGTAGTGAAAAGATCATGTAAAGTTGGAAGAAAGAAATTATGTATGTGTAGAAGAGTCAGCTCATCATCAACACCTTAGGAGGAATGTGTAATGTAATTTAAATCAAACTTGTCAAATGAGAGTCTATTCGATTGGAATGAAAATACGTACTACTTGACATTAAATGATAATGTTACTGGTGCTTTCAAAAATTAAATTATGATAAATTGCCAACATAATTGAACAATGTATTACTATTGTGCTTTATTTCCACAAGGAACTAGAAATTGAAATAATAGTTCTTGAGTACCTGATTATGGATATACGAGATCTATTCAAATCTTCAACAGGGATGGCTGATTAGAGGACATAGGAGATGTTTAGGAATCGGAGTGTCAAGATTATTGTTGAAAAAAAAGTTGAAGACTATTCTAATGATAGATTAACATATAAAATGCATGATCATACATAATCTTGCACAATCATTGTAGGATATAGAGGTCCTTATTCCAAGAAATGCCTACAAGTCATGTATGAAAAAGAAAGTTAGTCATGTATCATTCTTGAAAAGTTCCAGATCAATGATAAAGATAAAATGGAAAAACCCAAAAGGTTCGTATCATTGCTTGAAAAGCTTAATATTCTATGATAAAGACTACGATGGAAAAAAAAAAACTCAAAGGTCCATATCATGGCTTGAAGGGGTTTCTTTGTGAGTACGAGTCGGAGATTTGGACCACGAGTGAGTCGGCATTACACGATGTGCGGCCAGGTGAGGCCGCGATTAGGGATGAGAGGGCATGGATGTGGGGAAATCAAGCTACGCGATCCAAGGAGAAAGCGGGTGGGTCGGCGTGGAGTTCGGGGAGGTTCGATGCTTGATTAGGGTTTTATGGTTATTTATCTAAACCTTCAATTGTGAGTTATATTGAGCTTTAGCTATTAAATTGACATGATTATAAGGTTGATTTTGCTAAGTGAAAGAATGATATTATAAGGATTGTCGATTTAGGTCGACACAGGATGTTAATGGAAGTGATCCCATTTGATGGTTTTAATTGATTTAATGACATTACTTGAAATGTTTGAAGGAATTAATGGAATTAAAGTTGAATAGAAAATGAGAGATGAGAGAGGTTAGAAGAAAGGGGTTTAATTAGAAATGCATTGGTTTGATTAGCCCAAGTAAATCCAATGACATTGGATAATTATCAAATATATAATTTGTTGAAGAAATTGCATGAAGAAATTGAAGAAATAATTATGAATGTGTGACATGTAGGATTTGAACACCTTAGGAGAAGTATGGAAAAGTTGGTCCATTAATTTTAATCAATTGGAAGTGATTAAAGTATTTTGAATGTGTTAGATTAATGTGTTAAGAAGAAGAATTGATTAAGATATAAATGTAATTTTTACTAAGGTGAAGAACGCATTATGGGTTTTTCACTTTAAGGATGCTAATGTGGCTTGATGTAAAGGCTAACGAAGATGTTGTTATGAGCCTTGATTGGTGGAGAGTGATTGGATAAGTTGAGACTTCATGATGAGGATGTTCCCAGACAACATTGAACAGATAAGGGCATTTTGAGTTTTTAGTCATGCTCTTTGGACTTACAATGCCCGACCTTGCTTTATGGATCTCATGAGCAGGGATTTTCCGGCCTTACTTAGATCTCAGTTTGTTATCGTGTTTATTGTGATATACTAATCTGAACGGTGGAGAAGAACATGCGAAACGCGGGGATGATGAGCATTGCGAAGGAACATGAGGTTATATGCTAAGCTTCCGATGGTGTGTCAGTTTTGGCTCGCTTGAGTGTCGCCTTTTTGAGACACATAGTTTTGCGGAGGGATCTCGGTGGATCACGAGGGAGATTCGGCTATGCGGGTGGAAGCCTCTACAGTGTTACGGGAGATAAGGTTTTGCCAGGTATAACGAGGATAGCAGGAAGTTTGTTGAGGGGTTCTCGGATAGCAGCCCAGTGACCCGGCGAAAAAGATGTTAAAGTATGATTGGGTAGATGCATCCTTGAGTTTTGAGGAAAGATAGATTAACCGACCAGGTTTGGCTTTTACAACGATGGGAAGTGGATTTGTGGTTTATAGTGATGCTTCCAGCGGAGCCTTAGTTACATTTTGATCTTGAGAATGAGAGTGATTATATGCCTAGGCGGCAGGAGAATTCCCACACCGAGCTTAGAGCTAGCGGCTGGTCGTGTTTGCACTGGAACATTACTTTTGTGGTGTTCCTTGTAGGATCTTTACGGATCATAAAAGTCTTAAATAAATTTTCGCAAAGAGTTAAACTGGAGGCAAAGGAAGATGGCTCCGAGAGTTGATTAAGGACTCTGTACTATCGAGTACCATCCAGGAAAACTAATCATCGTCAGTAGTGCCTTGAGTAGCGACCGAGAGTACTTTGTCTCACATGAGATCGGGTTATCCTTCCTTGCGGTAGACACGAGGCTTTAGAGGTGATATTGAGTTGAGGTGGAACCTTGTTGGCCATGGTTTCATGTGACGAAGCCTCAATTATGGATCAGTTCTAGCGGGGCGGTCGCAAGATACAAATGATTAAACAGGAAGAGAGATAGAAAAGGGAAGAATGTGGAGTTTCGAAATTAGAGATGATGGCATGATAGTGAGACCAGAGAATGTGTGTGCGGAGTGTAGCGTGAAGAGGAACGTATGGAAGAAGCACATTCATGCGTGTACTATACATCCAGGTAATACCAAGATGTGCAGGACTTTGAAAGAATGCGGTGGAATGGGATGAAGAAAGAAATTGCGAGTTTGGTTTGGCTTTCAGGTGCTGTTTTTGTCGTGGTGAGGCGGGCATCGGAAGCTTGCGGGGATCTGATTACTCCTATTCCCGGTGGGAAAGCCACTATGGATTTTGTGACGGGTCTTCCACAGGACTCGAGGCAACATGATACAATATGGGTTATAGTTGATGGATTAATGAAATTACTGCTCATTTCTACAGTTAATGTTGAAGGTCTTTAGAAAAGTTGGCCCAATTGTATGTAGGTGAGATAGTGAGACTTCATAGGGTTCCAGTTTTGATAGTTTCAGACAGAGATTCCAGGTTTACCTCACGGTTTGGCACAGTTCTGATGCCCACGGCCTTCTGGCGCATTTCGATGCGGCTTTTCATCCAGACGGATGACAATGCGAGGAAGTATCACGGACTTTAGAGGATATGCTTGGGGCATGTGTTATGGGTTTAGGGGCTGGGACACCCATCTAACCCTGATGGAGTTCGCATACAATGGCAGCGATTATCGAGGCCGGTGGTATGACCACTTATGAGGCTCTATGGATGGAAATGTCGAACTCCGATCTTGTTGGGATGGCTGAGGTGGCGAAAGAGAATTAGTAGATGCAGAAGTGTATCAGTGACTGTGATAAGATCAAAGTTAAGGGATAAATTAGAAAATTGCACAAGGCCAGATGGAGATGTGATCGTAGAGACTTGCAAATTGGAATGGTGACAAGTTTTTTTTGAATTCCACCACCTGGAAGGTGTACATGTGTGTTGTGATTAAGTGAGACAAACTTACCTTGGTATATTGGACCTTATGAAGTTATGAGCAAGGTGGGGCTAGTGGCTTATAAGTTGAAGTTACTTGAGGTTATCCAGGGATTCATGACCTTCCATGTATCGATGTTGAGAAATATATCCCGGATCTTCACATGTATTGAACGACCGGTGCGATTTAAAGGCGACATGAAGGAAGAGATACCGTAGCGGTGGGGTGCAAGGAAAGGTGTTGAGAATTAAAGTGATTCCATTAGTGAAGTACTATGGAGGAATCATGAGAGGAGGCAAGCTACTTGGGAGCGGAGGCTCGGTGCGACGTCATTACTCGATTATTTTTCCAAATGAGGTATTTTCCTTTCTAAGCTGCTTTGGGTTTAGTTTATTCATTGAGACGAAATGTTCCCGGAGGGAGGATTTTTGTAACACCGAGTCCGAGAGGTGTACATTACATGATCTTGTGAGGTGTATAAGGCAACCCAAATGTCACATAGTAGTATTTTGGAGACTAAAATGGAAATGATGAAATGATATTAATTTATGAGTATGAGCAGGTATAATAGTCATTAAGAAAAAGGATATGAAATCATAATCAAGTTAGAGATGGGCCACAATACAAATTTCATAAGTTACAATTTACAAAATTGAAAAGATGAGGGTTATTTACAAATTAAAATGTTAAAATAATAGAGGAGAAAAACAAAAGCCCAGACATTCATTTAGGGTCTTGAGAGCTGGGTTCACGTATGAGAGAAAGGAAAAGGGAGGAGAAAAGGAAAAGAGAGGAAAGAAGAGAGAGAAAGGGGAAGAATAAAGACGGGTGGAGCAAGGTAGGAATGTGATTTTCTTCTCTAAACTTTTCAAGTGCTTTCACAAGTGGTAGCAAGGAGGAGAGAAGCCCAGAAGGAAACCAAGAACAAATGTAAGTTTGTGGTGGAAAGTTAGGGTTTGATGTTTTTCATGTCTATGTCTTGAATTTTCTGGTATGGATGTTAAATTGGTGGTATTTAGGTTTAATGGTGCTGATTTTGATATCAATTGAAGGAAATGGATTAGGTGGGTTTTGAAAAAGAAAGTGAGGGGAATTGTTAGGATTTGATAGGGAATTGTGTGTATGTTGAAATGGAACAAAGGCATCAGATTGGAGTGTTTAGAGTGAAGTGGAAGAGAAAAGCAGCGTGCAGAGAAAGTGAATTTCTGGGCAGGAGTCTCGGTCAGGAAATGCCCTGTTTTATTTGACCAATTTTTGTATTTTGACCACTCATTTCTGATCCGATTTGAGTGATTCAAGTTTCTGGTTAAAATAGACTTCCTAGAAGAACATTATTTGAAGGAAGACAGCAAATTACTTGTCCCAAAGTACCTAAATTTGTCCAAAGTGGAGCTATGTGCAGATTCTGTTCTCCATCTAGATGTAAAACACAATAACTTGTGTTATGTAGTTGAGGAGCTTCAGAAGTAATTTTAAATTGAAAATTTAAAGAAGTGTCATGGATATATAAGAAGGAATCTGGAGGTTTCATAAATTTTGAAGACCGTTTGTATAGTTTTGAGTCATAAAGTCTATAGAGTATTGTTGGAAAAAGGTTGTGCAAAATGAATGGGTTTTTTGTGCTTAAGGTAATTTGTTCATTTGGATTTAAATGAATGTGTATGGTATGTAAATGGAAGTTATGATTAATGTATAGTTGTGGTTTTCTTGAAAAGGTGAAAGGACTATCGGTTGAGGAAGCGGGGTCGTGGGAAGCAAGCCCGGGATTGAGCGGTGGCGCTGGTGGCTATTTTGAAAATTAGGTTTTTAAAGTGAATGGTTTATGGTTTTTAATGTTAAATTGAAAGTTTAAAAATGTTTATGTAAATGTTAAAATACAAATGTTTTATCTTGCATCAAAATATATTTATATGTATATTAAATTGTATGCATATGTTAAGGTATTATGAAAGTTTAAAAATGTGTAAAGAATGCATATGTGTTTTAATGATAAAGTAAAGGATTTAAATGGATTTATAAATGTATTGTGAAGAAATGTTTCTTGATGGTTACCTAAACCCCCTATGGTATTATGAGGCGATATGGGCGAGGTACTTTAAGCGTGTAAGGATTTGGGAGGTGTTAAAGTTATAGGTTACTAAGCGAGAGGAAATAGGTGTCTAGAGTAATATCCTTACACGTGATAAAGTGCTATATTTGGAACCTATGCAAAGCGTGAGTTTCTCCATGTAGTGGTTATAGGCTGGAATAATATTTGTCCCTCACCGTCAGTACCGGAAGCTGATGGTGTGTTTAACCACTGGTTCCATGTGAGAAAGAAAGGAAATAAAAGAAAGTTTGAGGCATAAATATTAAGGCATAGAATTGATTTGAAATGTATAAGTATTTATTATAAAGAAAGGAAAGTTTGGGGCATAAATGTTTAAGGCATAAATGGATTTTAAATGTATAAGTATGTATTACTTTGATATATCTGAAAATGTTATCTTAATGAAAATGTGCACTCCTTTGGGCTCCTTTGGCTCATTCTTTCCATATGTTTCCAAAACTCTTTTCGGGATTAAGACGGTGCGCCGGTAAGTATCCTCCACGATAAACGTGAGTCGACCATCGGAGGCAGCATGTAGGCGCATTGTATAAATAGTTTGCATGTTTTATATGTCAAATAGTTTGTCATGTGTATATATGCATATATGGATATATTTGAAAAGGAACTACTTAGGTGAGGTGGAAGCAGAGTCACGCTCGAAGCGATCTTTTGATAAAAACAAATGCATGGATTTGAAGAAGTTTCAAATGTTTTGATGATTGAAATGAATAAATGTATATATGTATATATTGTGTTTGATTGGGTTGTGGACGAGGAGTCCTAAAACGGAAGTTGAGAAGTTGAGGATGGAAAGATTAGAAGTGTTTTGAATGTTTCGCGAGGTTTGTAAATTTGGGAAAGTCCCAGCGAAGGAGAAGCTACGGCCATTTTCGAAAAATCTAAAGCGTTTGAAAAAAGAAAGAAAAAAAAAAAAAAATTTACCACTTCGGCTTCCGCATTATTTTTCTAAAGATATGTTAAGGATTGTAAAGGGTTCGCTCCATGGATTTATTTGACATTTTGAGAAAAGACATATCCATTGGAGTCTTGGAGGTCCCTCGGGTTCTTAAGGGTTAATCCCAGGGTGTGGATCCTTCAATTTACCTCTAGAATACCAAAGTTGGCCAGACTTCACAATGGTTTCATTGAAAAACAGAAAATTTAGAATGGGTAATGGAGAATGGTATTTGATTGGAAAATGGATAATTGTTTGCGGGTTCTAATTTCCCATTATTTTGAGAATGTGAGATATCTATTCCCTTTTGATCAAAAAGTTATAATGGGTCCCAGTATATCTGGGGTTATGACTTCTTACTAGTAGGGGCTAATCAAAGTAAAAGAGATTCAATCTCACGAAAGAGGCTTAGTGTCTCCATGGTAGTATACTAGTAGAGAAATTAGGTTGCTGACTTGATCAATAACTCCTTTCTACGTATGTCGTTAACAATAACCTGATATCAGAAAAAAAAAATGGGACTTGTAAATGTCATCAGCATTTATTCAAAATTTAAATGACCTCATTTGTCGATTTAACATGGTTTTGAAAAGGAAAATAAAATGTGGGCGTTTTGCAATATAGTTTAAGCGATATGATAAACAAACGTATTCTACTTTGAATTTTTGATAATCCACCACTGGATTCTGCCCCCCTCCTCAATTTTGCATTTCTTATTACAAGAACATGGGCTTTGATTATTTTTAAAAAAATTATGAAAGCCTAGCAGCAATCTGAACATATTTTTCGAATTGGACCCTCTTCTATGCTCTTAGGTGCATATATATTAGTCTGTGATGAAGCAGGAGGAGCATTGCTTTTTATGCTTATTATTACATATTGTCACATATTATAGTGTAGCATAAGTTGGTATTCCTCAAAATCGAGAACGGAGACAAATGTTTGTTTGTTTATATCCATGTGAGAAATGTGCAATACTTGCTGACATAGTAGTGTAACGGATAAAATAATTTTATAATAACTAAAGACCACGGCATAGAACATTTCAATTGGGGGCTTTGCCTGATTTGTTGAGAATAATTGGCTTACCTAGCACTAGCTGATTAATATGTTCCATTTAAACACGATTTCTCATCAATGCTCATTTATCACTGTTGGAGCTGCTTTTGACCGTGCAGATGTCATAACATCTTGCACGTTATATCCTGTCACTCCCATTTACTTAGAACCGTATTTTTGTTTGGTCGCTTTTAACCTGAATTTTTCGAGGCTAATAAGCATTACTGTTCTTTATGTCTTACTTGAGAAAGATATTAATTGTCTAATTGATATGATGTTTGGTCTAAATGATCTCTTAGGCATAGTTGGACCTCTGTATCTTTGTTAGCCTACTCGCAAAGAAAACCATTGGGATTTGGATGCGTGGGTCCAACGATGACTGATAGCCCGATGGTAGGAAGTCGGCGAGTCCCCAGTCGATGGAACACCAAAAGCTTCTTGTGGCTAATTGGTAGGGATGAAAGTCCTGGAGTTGGAAAGCCAACCATGCGTATTCCTAATGGTTGAGACTCTGGGTATCACTTATCAAGGTCATTTAACAAATTAGTTTGGATTCTCTCATTTAATACTTGAACACTTGCGGTCTTTCTTTGTTCTCTTGATTGATGACTCTTCTCCTTTGCAAATGGAGTTTCACATGAGGATCCATAAATACTTGATAAATAATCTTACGGACTTGAAATAGAAGCTTCACTTGAACATGGGTGGTGGACAGGCGGTTATTAATCACGCCGGGGAATTCTCTCTTGCATTGCTTTTTCTCCTTTGTTCTTCTTCCGGGGAAGCAAAAGTAATAACCTTTGTGAAAGCTCTTGTTTGTTATTGTTGTTCAAATAGGTAACTAACCACAATATTATGTATCTCTTTTGTGCTTTTATTTTATTGTTGTTATTATTATTATTTTGAATAATGATGCACACTCACGAAATGTTCAAAGAAAAATTTTATGTTTGGCATATCCACGTTGATGTGCAGCTGACTGTGACCCACAATTTGATGTTTTTCATCTGTGGTGCTAATAGACATGACTGTATATTCACTACAATAGCAATCCACACTTCTATATGCTTATCATTTCATCAAAACAATGTCAGTATAATATGCTTCCTTTTAGAAGTGGAGAAATTGGTGTGATGGCTGTATCATTCTTAGCCATTTGTTATTGGAACCAAAGAAAATTCTAAAACAGGGAAATAATGAGGATTTAATATGTGGCCTAGGGCTTTGCTAGATAGGTGCAGAAAATGCAAGCTTTATTTATGTCATTGAACAATGTATTGATAACCTATAAAGTTGAGATCATACATCATGAATCGGTCATCATTGTGGCTATAACAGTCGAGCCAGATTTGTATCATCCTTGCTTCTGTAATTAGAAAATAACAAAAGAAGCTCTTTCTATTTATGTGCCTTAGGAATGTGCTTACTTCTTTGAACTTTTCTAATTGGGAAGGTTGCTTCAAGCATAATTCTTCCCTCCCTTTATCTTCCATATGTTGTTTAGCTAGATTTTATTCTCATGAAATGGACCTTGAAATACATATCCTTTTTTCCTTCCTCGGCTGATACCCAGTATCTTGAAAATTAAGATTCGATCAGCGGTGTAGTACGTCTGCAAGGTCCATGAATTTGCAGGAGCCTTCTTCCACGACAACCAAATACCGGCGGGCCAGCCAGACCTAAATGCGGATAAGCAGTCAATCGTAAACAATTTACAGGCGCTTTTCGGCTTCATGCGGATCGACAAAGTGGTGTATTGTGAGGAATCAAGATGACGGGTTTGAAATGCAAATTTGCTTCCTACAATCATACACATATGTCATTGTAGCATCTGGGGGCCCAATAGGAAGTTTTCTTTTCCTTTCCTAGAAAAAGCCACTCAAGTTTATATGATATGTCTTTTGCCTTTTAAGATGCAAAATACCTCTTGATCACCTACGTCATCTCGATCATGAGCTCTTTAAGATTTATTGCGAAACACCCAACCATTTCGATGGTAGAGCCATGCACTACCCTGAGAGAGCTGAAGCAAATTCACACCCAACTATTTATTAACGGTCTTCTTAACAACCCTCATCTTGCTGGTCAATTTATAGCCTCCATAGCCCTCAATAACCCCAACAATCTCTATTATTCCAATCAAGTCCTTGATCACTCTCAAAAACCAACCCTCTTCACCTTCAATTCTATGATCAGAGCCCACTCCAAAAGTTCAACTCCTCATCGAAGCTTCCACTTCTATAGCAAGATTCTTCATTCTACTGACAATCTCGCCCCTGATAACTCACTCACGTTCTTAGTCGTACCTGCTCATTGTGGCACCCCCAGTTGGTTGTTCGTATGTTGTGCCCTTGTGAAATATGGGTTTGAGCATGACCCACATGTTCAAAGTGGGTTGATTTACATGTCTGCGGGGTAGTGACAGTTTGCTTGTCATCGGGTGTTTTCATCAATTTGTGAGCCAGATTTGGTATGCCAGACCGCAATGGTGAGCGCATGTGCCAAGATGGGTGATGTTGGTTTTGCTCGGAAGCTGTTTGATAAAATGTCCCAAAAGGACCCTATTGCATGGAATGCAATGATTTCGGGGTACGCGCAATGTGGGCAGTCAAGAGAGGCATTGGCCTTATTCAATTTAATGCAAAGGGAGGGCGTGAAGGTGAATGAGGTGTCCATGGCCTCGGTTTTATCTGCATGCGCACACTTAGGTGCATTGGATCAAGGGAGATGGGCTCACGTTTACATAGAAAGAAACAAACTTCCAATGACACTGACACTGGGAACAGCCCTCATTGACATGTATTCAAAATGTGGGAACATGAACAAAGCCATGGAAGCCTTTTGGAGGATGAAAGAAAAGAATGTATATACTTGGAGACGACGCCCGTTGGCGGGTTAGCCATGAGCAGTGACGAGAATGTCCTGAAACATTTTCTCTCATGAAACAAGATGGTGTTCAGCCGTAAGTCCGCGTTCGTTCAGTTTTAAGGGGATGTAAGTGGTTGGTGGATTCAGGGGAAGATTCGTAAGCATTTTGCTTGTGGGTAAGTATATGGGATTGAACCTCAGCTTGAGCATTATGGCCTTATGGTTGATTTATACAGTCGAGCTGGTTGCTTAGATGAAGCTTTGAACTTCATCAATAGCATGCCCGTGAGGCCTCATGTGGGTGCATGGGGAGCACTGCTTAACGCCTGAAAAATCTACAAAAATATGGAAATGGGTGAACTTGCCTTGAGAAAGATGAAGGCGAGATAAGAGGCTAGAGCCATGGTGCTTATGTACTTTGTCTAACATTTATGCCGATACCAAGGACTGGGACAGGGTGAGTAATGTGAGGCAGACAATGAATGTCAAAGGTGTAAAGGAAACCTTCTGGATGCAGTGTTATGGGGGTTGATTGGCGAAGTTCCACCGAGTTCTTAAGTCGGGAGATAAATCCCACTTGAAGATATCTTTGAAATCAGTAATGCTAGGAGAGATGTGAGGTTGAGACTATTAGGAGTGCGTAGCTAACACTACCCTGTGTTGTTTGACATAGAAGAAGAAGAGAAGGAAGATGCTTTGTTTATGCACAGTGAGAAGATTGCCATTGCTTTCGGTTTGATCAGTTTGGGTCCAGATGTCCCCATTAGGATTGTGAAGAACCTCAGGGTGTGTTGGGACTGCCATGATGCCACAAAATGATCTCCAAGCTTTTATGAGAGATTATTGTGAGAGATCGTGAGTTCCATCGTTTTAGAGATGGGGAGTGTTCTTGTAAAGGGTATTGGTGATAGCCTTTTTAACCATGTTCACTATTTTGATCCAAATCCAGTTTTTTTTTTTGGTTTTTTTTTTTTTAATCATGTTCACTATTTTGATCCATTAGTTTAAGTGGGCTTCACCACGAGCCCATTAATTTTGTATTGCTCTCTACCATAGATGTTGTTTCCATTTTTTTTAATTCAAATGAGGGGGCTACAATGAGATCAAAAATACATCATGCTAATTTTTTTTCAAGACCCTTGTGGCCATTTAGCTCCACAACTATCTTCATACAACATTTGCGTAAAAGTCTAGTGAAGGAGATGCCCAAAATACGCTCTTGATCACCTTTCTTCATGAATCTAAGAGTTATGTCGAGAGCTCTTTAGATCCTCTCTTTGCGGAGACACCCGACCATTTCGATGGTAGGGCCATGCATTACCCTGACAATAGGGCTGTTCATAAACCGACCTAGATAGAAAAAGCCGGGGCTTGGGACCAGGACGAGGAGAAAACGGATCCTATCTCTAGTTACAGAAAAAAAAATAATTATAGGTTTCATTCTAATACGAGGACACATTTTTAAAAACTTTTTAAATTAGAATTAAAAAAATTTATGTAATACTTATATTTTTATATAATTTAGTCAAATTTAATAATCATTTATCATTTATTATTATTTATTTACAATTAGATAATTAATTATTATTTATTTATAAATAAATAATTCATAATTATTATTTATAAATAGATGATAAATTATTATTTATTTACTCATATAATTCATACTATTTATTTAAAAATAAATAATTTTTGTATTTATTTAAAATAATAATTTTATTATTTATTTATAAATACATAATTAGTATTATTTAATTATAATTTTTTAGATCAGAAATTATTATTTATAAACAAATAAATTTTCATAAATAAATAACTATTAAGCAATCAAGTTGTTTCCATCTTGTCAATAGTAAGAAAATAAATTAAGTGAATAAAAATACTAAAAAACATTAATTACTTAATTAGAGATATAAAATAGAAAAG